>CP092089.1:46002625-46576573 GCA_029203775.1 Neoneuromus ignobilis
CTAAATAAAATAAAAATCTCATTTACAAATTCTCTTAATAAATAATACTTCTTTAATACTCAATTTTTATTTAAAAAAATCAAAACTACAAGAACTTATACAGTCAAATGCTGAATTTAAATGGTTGAAATTTTGGTCAGAATTAAAAGACATATCTGTTACCAGAGCGAAAAGGATCTAAACATATTTATTTTATTACAGTGGTATTTATTCGAAAAGTTTTGGAACAAATCTTATAATTAATTTTTTTTAAAAAAATGCATTTAGTCAATAATTTACGTACTCTTGTGATAAATGATACAATCATAGAAAATATTAATTTTATATTTTAATGGCGTACTTTCAAAGAGATATATCATTTAAACTGTTGTGTAATAATGACTATATATATATATATATATATATATATATATATATATATATATATATATATATATATCATCTTGTATTGCCTTAATGGGTTTAAAAAAATTACAAAAAATCAATCAAAGCAAACACCACTGTGCGTTTTTACTTCTGAACCATTAATTAGAGGTAAACATTAAGTAACACGAATTATTTCTTCATAAGAAATGAACCATGTTTATATTAAAAAACATTTTTTTTATTTACAATCTCTTATATAGAAATTACACAGTTTACTCGTGCGTTAATCGACATCTCCTACAAAAGCATACATTTACACACGCACGTAACTATCGAATATATTTAGACAATTGTAATTGACTAATTCGTTGGATGCTATCGCAATTAACGCTAATGACATATACACTCAGTTCAGTACTGAAAGTCAAAGTGTTATTCCGTTCTTTGTAAAGACCATATGGTGCGCGTCAGTGCATATACACTGCCTAAGAATTAACGTCGAGAGCAATCAAATGTTTTGTACTCGAGAATTTAAGAGGGTAACAACCATATTACATATATATATATATATATATATATATATATATATATATATACATATAAATTTTATAATTATAAATACAAACACTTCCGTGTATACATATTTACAGATTTTAATTGGCTTTTATTGGTTTTGGTTTCAATTACAATAGAACATGAATATAAATGCTACTGCAATTTTAACTTTTTACTGAATGCACAGGTAGCTTATGTCAATGAATGCATATATACATACAAACACAGATATATATATATATGTGTGTGTGTGTGTGTGTGTGTGTATGTATTTGTATACGTATGTTGATCTTGATTAAATATTTGTATTAATTTTAGTAACGTTTTAAGAAGTAACTTTTAGAAATATTTTTAAGTACCAGACTGGACTAAAAAGAGTAAAATGTAGATTGTGTGTTTTCAAATAAATATAACAAGATACTTATAACAGAAATAAAATATAATTCTAAATATACAACATTTAGTGAAATATATACACAATATAATAAACCTTGAAACATATTATTGTATATAAAAAAACTTTTGTATTTATTCATTTAAACAATAAGAGTCTTTTCAAAGTAAGTACAATTCTAATAACATTAAAATCTTAACAAAGGCCAATAAATAGAATGTGTTTTTAGAAAAAGAATTATTTTTAAATTCATATAAGAAATAAAAATTAAATAACCTTTACGGTAAATAAATTCCTATATTTTATCAGATTTAGTTTATTGGTATAAGATAATTTTAAAAGCATAATCTGTTATGCTTTCAAAAAAATCAATAAAGGAACAGAATGAATAGAAATCGAATACTTTAATATAACAATAGAGATTATATATATATATATATATATATATATATATATATATATATATATGTTATGTATGTATTGTATATTAAATTATAATATAAATCTGAATTGAAATTATATTCAATTGATTAACAATAGTAGTTAATCTGATAAACTATTTCTATAAAGAATCAATTAGAAAAATCATTATCAAAATTATTTTTACATTTAACAAAAGCCTTAATCTGTTAAATAAAATAATTGAAGTTTAATATTTGATTGATAATCGTAGGTAAATTATTTCATAAATCTATGTATGTTCTATCAAATATATGAAAATGTTACATTAATACGTATACAATTTTTATTATAAAAAGTAAATACTCGAGAAACTATATGTTTGTTTAAAAATTTTCCAAAAAATTATATATATATATATATATATATATATATATATATACACATTTATTATAACAAATAAAAAAATAGCAAAATATATACAACCGTTATATACGGCAAAGAAAATACCTGAATAAAAATATGTCAATTCATTTAAACAAACAGTGCAGAACTATGCTGCAGACATTACATGAACACATTTCAATCTTATTCCTTAGACTTGTATATCAATCAAAATACTTGTGCGTGAATACATTTTATTCTTTTTTTCAAGTGACGCTCTTCGTCAAAGTATTCGTAGCAAGTTTACTCTGTTGATATTAAAAGCAAAAAGCTACTGAAATATTAAACAAACTTTTATACTATTCGTTTGGAGTGTTTACGTACGTATCTTTTTTCCATCTTACATTTATTTTCATTTGGATTTGTTCTATGAAAGTGATAAAGCATTTTTTTCATGGAGTGGTTTTAGAGTAAATTTAATTAAAGACATCTATTTGCTATAAAATACTTCACTTTTTTTTCTTATTGGCGGATTGTTCGCATTCTATGAATATTTTTTATGTTAATTGAACTGTTCTTTAGATGTACGTCAGACGTATTAATGATATTAAAACTACGCGTGTAAATGTCTTATTAATTTAAAATAAAAATCAAATAAAAGTATAGATTATTATTTTATAACAACATAATCTTATGTTTTAAGTAAGTTTCTAGGACAAAATTAATTACCCACTTCACTTACTTCCATTCAAATTTATATATATATATATATATATATATATATATATATATATATATATATATATATATAGATACATTTTTATTTTTATTTCAATTTTTAAATTTTGTTATATTTATAACAATTTATCTTATTACAACTTCGTCAAATTAAACAACAATATTTGAATAAACATAGTAAATACAAAATAAAATTTATATATATATATATATATATATTATTTGTATTATATTTTTATCAATTATGAATTGAAATTTTCATTAATTTCATGCATTAAGAAAATAATGTTGAAAACATATTTTTTTACAATTAAAACAATTTCTCTAACATGTTTTTTAAACAAACTATTTTATTCTGCTTTGTTCTCTTTCTAAAAAATTAAAATACTCATTTATACATTTTTTTTGTGTCTATAATATAAAATAAAATTGAAAATATTTAAATTGAAATGAATATTTTTTTATATTTCAAAGTTTATTGTCATTCTCTGAAGTTTACTACTATCAAGTTCAATAAAATTCTTTGAAATTACTTTTCAGTTATTTTATTGTAATTTTATGAATTTAATTTGTAATTTTGAACTTAAATTATCTAAAAAACATAGTTTTATTTAAAAAGTTTGTTGAAAAACCTTGAAAAATTAATTGGATAATTTTGTCACAAATCAAAATGTTTATAAATAAGATTAAAAATCAATCTATCTCGTCTATACCTAAAATTTTCAAAATTTAAAATTGTACAAGAGCTTTTATTGTAATTTAATTTATACGTAATAATTTTAAATAAATGTTCAAACTCTACGTTAGATTTATATTCCAATTTTTAAGTTATTTATAATTTAAAATAGTATATTTTTAAATAAATATTAGTATATTTTTTTTTCAACAGTAAACTATTTGTATTATAAATTTAAGATAAATAAATTTAGAGCACAACCCTATTTTAATTCGACAAAGAATCATAAAAACCCGAATAAAAAATACAGTTTTATTTAATAAACTTGCATAATATACATTATTTAGTAATAAAAATAATTTTATTTTAAAAATGTATGCAAATATAATTTTTCATGTAATTAAAAACACTAACAGTTTTTTTTTAATATTTCATTATATAATATTATGAAAAAAATTATTAATTCTATAATTATATTTATATATATATATTTATATATATATATATATATATATATATATAATGTAAAATAAATGAAGAAATAAAAAAATATATTTTAAAAACGAATGCAAATTTAGTTTTCCATGTTTTATCATTGCCGTTGTTGAAAATTATTAATTAACTCCGTTATATCACACAATCCACGTTAATAAAATACAAGAAAAACAACTACGTAGCATTTTGAAGTCATAACACGCATAATGAAAAAAAAATAATGTGAAAAAACACATAAAGCATCCCGATGTGGTCAAATTAACGTCAGAACGCGTGCCCATAACTATTGTTAGTCAGTCAGTGACCATCAGCGGTAAGTGAACTCGCACATTATGGAGGTATATTTATGCATAATTATTATTTAATAATTACTGTAATATATTTTATCCTTTTCACCGCACATAGACCGTAAACCATATGTTATATCTTTAGAGCCAATCAGATAGAATAACCGCTACTGCAAGAGTGCTGATTGTGTGTTAGACTCTATTGTCGATGGCGTATCTAAACTGTTCATATTGAAGACAAAAAGTGAAGACGTTCACGATTACTTTATGAATAATTGTTAGATTTGTAAAACGGTTTGTAATTATAATTTAAATGTCAATTGAAATTACTCAAACGTTTTTATTTATCTAACAGTTGACTATGCTCTCAAGAAATATTCATTTCGCATATAAATTGATAAGATAACAGTATTGAAATTAATTTTTACTCTGATTTGATTTCGTACATAATTAATACATTAAATTGTATTCTATGCAAATGGTTTATAAAAAATGAAACTTGGAACGAAATTTACTCAATATATGTACTTTGATGTTCTAAGAAAGATATGTTTTATTTATGGGTCTATGTGAATTATTTAACGGACATAATATTCATGTCGTAGAGGGATTCGAACCACATAGACGCCGCAACACAAGCACATAAGACCATCGATCTTATATGTTGAAATACGATTCAAGAGCTTCAGGAAAATCTCCGTGGTTATTTGGATGGTCGTTTGTGTACGGGCATAATATAAATAGAGGAAGTCAAAAGCGGATTACGCATATAATAAAAACCATAAAAATACACACACGACCACATATATATATATATATATATATATAAAGTATTACTTTATTTTGCAACATAGGATAGAAATAAAATTTAAATTTACTATTGACAATATTCGTAAATTCGATAATTTATTATGAAAACAGATATCCTTTTACTTTTTATATATAGATAAAATTAAATAAATTTCTAAATTTTAAATCAGATTAAAGTATTTTCTAGTTCAGTAAATTTTATGTCATTATTATTCATTTATTTAAGACCACTATTTACATCTTATCGTTGCTTAATATTGAACTTGGATATTTTTTTCTATATATTATATTAATTTTATTGTATGTTATTATATGTTATTTTTAAAATCTTATATTTGTTTTAATATTGTTAAAAAATGTTTAATGAGCAACATACACAACAATATTATGTATATCATAGTAAACTGACAAAAGATAAAAGAAATCATTTATTTTGACTGTTTATATTCTATTAAAAAGAACTGATTGAATTCAATTAAATGTTTTATTGTCAATTCTGATCGAGTATAATTTAATTAAGCTTAGATTCTATTCACATATAAAATATTGAAAATTTCAGGAAAAACAACATAGAACAAATTTTAAATATCATATATATATATATATATATATATATATATATATATATATATATATATATATTACTAAAGTTACAAAAAAATAACCTCAAAACGACTGTAACACAAATTATCACTCTAAACACCACTATATATTATAAAAATTTCAATAATCACTTATTATTCACTTTGTTGTTTATAACAGCAATAAGCTAATGCACATTTCGATGGTGATACCATCATCACCAGAGTCTCTTTGATATAAAAAATTATAACAAAGAAACTGTAATGATGATGGCAAATGAATTTGCCACAGTTTTAAAATAAACAAAACGACTGTAAGTTATCAATTATATATTTAATTTCTGATAATTTTATACTTCCTTTTGATCATTTAATTGATTATTTAATAAGTATATTAATTTTTGAATATTAACTTTTCTAATATAAAACATGATATTCAATGAAAATTCAAAAGATTTATTGTGAAATAATTTTCATTAAAAAAAAATATTTTTGTCTGATATCTCAAAAAATATATAACCAATTTAAAATTTCAAGTAAAATTTTTACCAAATATTTAAAATCTATTAACATTAAAATTTGATAATTTTTGATATATGAAAAAATATTCATAAAAAATTACAACCAGTAGTTATACAAAAAATAATTCTAATTTGGAATTAAATATTCAATGAAACACTCTTCAACTGTTGAATTATTCATAAGGGATTTTGCAAATTGACACGTTTTATATTTAATAAATTTACTGTAAATGTCTCTTAAATATCTAATTTTTAATACCAAAATAGTTGCCTAATAAATTATATTAGATAAATAGATTTTATATGCAAAAATTAGAATTGACTTAATATAAATATTGTAAAAAGTATGTCAAAATGAATAATAGTATTAATAAAAATGCATAATAGATACTAAAAATAGAACTTATCTACTATAACTGTTATTTAATAAATGTATTTAAACTGTTTTATTAAACATAAATCATTATTTGAAATCAATAAGTAATACAGTCGTTTATTCCGAATTTAATATTCATTGAAACGCATATATGTATATATAAATGAATAATGCAATGGGTGAAATTCGCATTAAGCGCAACATTTAGTACCTTCGCTTTATTACAGTTCTCATGTATCATTTTCATTACTGTTCTGTATAAGCATTAACCGTCATTTAGATAATAACATCTTTCACTTTGACATTTCCATTAGTAAACTTAAATATTAAGCTAAACGTTATTGCCGTATTAATATTTCGCAACAGTTATTTCTAGGATTATCTTCAATATGTCGTACTTATTTGTTTTTATTGTGTACAATAATATCGTTCTAGATTAACCTTTGCGAGTTCTTTTCAATTAAAGTTTGTAACTGAAAATAACTTACATTTAAATAATAAATATTTATAGTTTCTTAAACGGTAGAAGTTTTTTTTTAAAAAAAATGGCAATCATCTAAACGTCAAATTAAAAATGAAATCAAAATTAGTTTTTAATTATGCCATTTAATTAAACTTAATCTTAAAATTGATTTTAGTTATTATACAAAATGTATTTTATCGCAAAAAATAATTTTGAATATATACTATTTAATTATTTTTTTTTTTATAAATTGAGATTAAATATTTGTATAGATTTTATAGCTTGATCTTCTGAGATGTTAAATCCCAATAGTGTTTAATATAAACAAGACGAATACATATTCGATATTAAATCTAATCATAAAAGAAAAGTCTAAAGTAAAAAAATACTTTTCATATAAAAACTATAAAATATTACTTTCAAATGTTTTAAACCAACTACCAAAAATGAAATAACCTCATTTCAGTTATCGAGCAATATTTATTTTAGTCATATATGTAGATAGAAATATTTAATTTAACTGTTTAAGATTGAAAATTTTATATCAGCTGTTCCTATTTTGGAACAATGTTTATTAATTAAATGTCAGCATTTAATAATTTGAATTTAAAATACTTACTGAAGAAAACAATTATTTGAAAATATTAAAATATAGAATATTATCTAGGAAAAATTAAATTTTCTTCAACTTGTTTTTTATTTTGTCATAGAAATAAATAGAAGCTATTATATATTGATATTTCTATTATTATTTATTTAATATTAAGTATTAATTTTTACTAAAATCTAAAAAAAAAATAATAAATGACTCCAAGAGTTTTTTAGGTATTAAAAATTAAAGAAACTATATATTTAGTAGCAACAAAAAATGTTACCATTTAAATTTTATTTAATAATTTATTCAAATAGATTCATAATATGACCTTTTTTTTAAAAAAAAACATAAATTGCAATTATTAAAGCAGTACTTTTATTTTAATTTCAAATCCAATATTTCCCAAACAAGAAAAATCATGTAATCTATATCCATTCAAAATATATTCAAATGATTTATTTATTTCGGTTCTTCATAAAAATAGATGAATGATAAAACTTTATTCAAAACTCGTATCGATTTATATTAAATGGCCAGTAAAGTTCTACGAAACGGTCAAAAAAAAATAAACATTTCGAATAAAGAAACAGTAAATTTTTTATCAACTTACACTTTATATAAATATTTGTTTTTTATTGTTACAATAAAAATGAATGCGCAAGTTTTATATGAAAAAAATGGAAATACTTGTTCTTGTAGTAATCGTAAAATAAATTGTTTTGTATAAGAAAATGTTATGAAGCTGCAATGTTCAATAATATAACTTTCTACGGTACTTATTTTATTTATAAACTGTATATATTTAATACATGAACATACATTCATACTAACACAAAAAAGTATACATGCATATATATTATTGAATCACATAAAAATATCCATTTTATAAAACTGAAAGTTTTATTTTTATTAGAAATTCTCCTTGTCTAATATTCGTAAATATTTAAAATATTTTCATTCGAAATTCTTCCGCAAACAAAAATGTACTGTAAAGTAAAATTTATCATAAAATAAAAATGAAACAAATTTTAAGGAATGTTTAAAATGCTAATCGGATCTTAAACGTTTCAATTCAAAGAAAATTTCAGGAATGTTCTTAGCAAGCTTTATATAATTTTAATTATATTTTAATAAAACATTTCCTTTATAAATACATATTCGACATTCTATAATGGAATTATTAGTATGTTAAATTGATTTTATAGGGATTCGATTTATTTCTTCTAAAAGATCATCGTAATTTAATGTTTGGTTATAATCAACACTTTAGTGTCTATATTTTCAAATTTATTTCGGTTATGTTTTTTTATAATTTATGTTTAATTTAAAAAATGAATTATAAAAATTTTCAACCAATTAATAATTAAATCAGTGTTAAATATATATTATTTTGGGTACATAAACTTAATAATTTTTCAAATTTTTAAATTCTTGTTGGTGTAAATAATTTTTATTATATTTTTTAAATTTATTCCTATTTTATTTTTTATGATTAATATATAATTACCATATCATACAGATTAGCAATCAAATGATTTTAAATAACTGTTCCAAATAATTCTCTCGTATGATTAATTACATAATTTAATGTATTAATATCATACAATCGGTATAATGATATGGATAACTGGTAAAAGATATACTGTCAATATACCAATGAATACGATTTAACTAGAGTCGATTAAAAGCACGAAAAAAATATAATTACAATATTGTGAAGACTCCCGCAGAACTTATTAAATGAAATAATATCAGCAATAGATGGTAATAGCAAAAATGTATAACTTCAGATACAGTTTTTATTTTTAACGAGACAGCCAATTAATTATTGAATTTGACGTTTGTATCAATTGACAGTACGCAAATACTAATGACGCTCATAACGAAAACGCGTAGAAATCATTAACGCAATCTCCTTTTAAAATGATGAGCGGAACACAGAAAATTTATAAATACCGAATCGATCAAAATTTGTAAACGTTATAGCGAATTTCATACGGCAATTGAATTGTGAAACGTCAGTGGCTTTTAAAAAACAATTATCCGACTCATACAGAGATAAATTACATTTTTTTTTTAAAGAACTGTTTATTGAATTTTTTGTATACGTCGTATTTCCATTTCTTATTCATAACTGTCTTCTAATATCATTTTCTTATAGATACCAATTCTTAATTGCCATTTTTTTAATCTTATTATCTTAAAATATAATAAATTATTATTTGATCTGATTATTAGATATCTCTTATCTTCTTTCAAATATTTTTAACAATAAGATCAAGATATATATATATATATATATAATTTTATTACTATTTTTCATTTAGTCTAATCTATTTAAAAAAACATTATACTCATTTCAACCTTTTTTTACTGTTACACTTTTTAAAATTTTATTAATTTAAATTTTATTATCTTTTTATTTAAAATTTTATTAGTAATAAATTTCTTTTTTCTATGATTTAAATTATTTTTTGAATATTTTCATAGAAAGTTAAAACTATTTAAATCATATTATTTTTAGTTTACTTTTAATACTTAATTTTTATTGTTTTTTTTTTTATTAATAGATGATTTTATATTTTTAGTATTTTTACAATTTGAAAAACTATAGAAAATTATTCTTTAAAATTATCATTAATATAAAACGAAATTTTAATTTACATATTGTTACAATTTTTCATTTCTTCCAAATTTTGTTTAATGTCTAATTTTATCCATTTCTAATCTATTTTTAAATCCTTAATAAATTCAAATAAAAATTAATAAAATCAGTCGTTTTACTTCATTTCACCTATTTTATTAACTTAAAAAAACAATTCTATTGAATGTAATGAAATGAAGTTTATTTTATTTTCATTTTCTAAAAATCTATATCCGTAATTTATAATAAACACCAATAGAATCACAGTTAAATATAAGTTTTTAATAAAGAAAACACTATTCCAAAACTGTGTTTATTAAAATAACTATGTATATTTTTAATAAAATATCCAATAATTAATTTTATATATTATTTCTTAATTATTTATAATAGTAAACAATAATTATTAACCACTTAAAATTTCGTTTTCAAATAATTCTTTTGCAAAAAGTGAATTAACCACAATAACAAACTATATTACTTAATATAATCAATTTCTAATTATTGACAATTTAAATTTCATATGTTATAAAATATATACTTTTTTAATTTGTATATTTTTTTATTTAAATGAAACTAGGTGGAACAAAACAATAATTATTTCGAAAAAAATATACTAATAATTATAATAAATGTAGAAAAAATGTTATAATAATGTAAAACTAGTAGCTGAAATTTTTAAATAAAATTGAAACTATTTATTAAAAATTATATTTATTATCGATGATTAAAAGTCGATATTTGTAATTTTTTACTATTAATATATTTATAATATTAATAATAGTATAACAAAATATTATACATTTCATTAACAGTTAATATTTGTTAGTTTTCAAACTACCTACTCACACATTTTACATATTTCTAAAATATATTTTTTCTGCGATGTGCCTACACAGTTTTATGAACATCGTATTTGACCTTTTTTAACCACAAAAAAATTATAACAGTTCGTCGTTTATTCTAACATGATTGAAAATGTAGTTAAGAGATATATGTGCCTTATCGGTATTTTCAAAAAAGATTACAACATTGAATTTGTTGATTTTTTTTAAATAAAAACTCATCACGATATATTATATCCATTATATATATCAAAAATCTAGAAAAACCCGAGTTTGTAATTTAATATACTGTATATAAATATAAAAACACAACTTTATGTATACTAGTTATAATATAGAAATATAATAAAATAAATTACTATTTTGAAATAACAGCTTAAACATTTTTTGTAAAAAAAGTATATATTTTTTTAAATATATAAAAAAATTATTCAAAAATTAACAGCTAAAAATTTATTCAAAAAACAAAGAGATTACTTACAGCAATAAAATCAATGAACTTCAACAAAAAAAAAGGATATTACAATACGTATAACACCATTAAATTATACACAGATATTGAACTACAAATGCATCGTTGAAAAGGCAACCAATATGCTGTGATTATTAATCATTTTTATTTCCAACTAATATTGAATAAACGCAACATAGTTGTTTTTATTTTATAGAATAATTGATTGTTACAATATCATTACATTTCGCTACGTGTTTAATGATATTCATAGATTTTACGCATTGATAGCGGACTCATGTTCAAGAACTGGAACATTATAACATATTATGTAAAAGAATGGAACATGTAACCTTTAATTTAATAAAATAAATATCTACAAGAGATTTTAACATTCAATGAGGATGCTACTACAATTAATAAAATCTTATTTTTAGAAATTATACAATATTCCTTCATATTGTAATATAAAAAAGTAAATACTTGTACAAATGCAACTTTTTGGATCAAAATTTAAAATTTTTTCAATCATAAATATTATATATTTTAAGAAATTCATTTTCTTATTAACGTAATGAAACAATTTAATTATATACTTGAATTATGATAATAGTTTAAATGAAACAAAATATTTACGCATAGTAAACAATGTGGCTATAATAAAATAATTACAAAAAAATTCGAAAAAATTTCCAAAAAAATTTGAACCTTTTGAAAAAAATTAATACAAAATTTCAAGGATTTCAAAAAAAAATGAAAAAAAATTATATCGTGTAAGGTGAGGAGCCCCTGAATAGAATTGTTTCATTCACTATCAAATAACTAGTCATAAATTATCTCTACATGTTAATACGTTAATTAAAGAATAATTTATTAAATACTATCTTTATTATTTAGTATATGTTGGGTAATCAGTTGATAAAACTACATATTAATTACTAGTTTATTAAAAAACACACACACACACAATATATTCACTTTTTAATACATATTTTCTTAATAATCAACAATCCACTACTGATTAGCCTGCGTACCGTAAAGTAATTATAAAAAGTTGAATACATAACGATATATTCCTTCTCACATTTGTCTGCTATATATAAACTGAGTGTAGTTTTAAAATTATTTAATGCACTGCTTGATACAAATTTTAAATAGTTATCAATTTTTACAACATTCAGTTAGTATCATTATGTAATTCAAGAATTCGATATCACTAATAAGTTAATACTAAAATATAAATATATATAAATGTAATATACTTTAACTCTTTAAATCATTAAAGACCTAATTATGAAATGAAAAAGTAGAACAGAAAATAATAAAACATAATTATACATTTAATATTAAAACTCATTAAATATACACACGTTTAAATCTAATTATCAGAAAGGATTTTGAACATTACTCTCCTCTTAAATCATTTGACTATTGACATTGTTAATTATAATTTTGTTGTATATAAAATTAATATAACTATGTTGAATATAACTAATTATCCATTACAAATCTGACAAATGAATTAAATATAGAAAAAAAATAACAGAGTATTAAAAGTTAAACACAATATAATTTATATGCTTATGTATTATAATACATATATTAAATAATTGTATAGTCGCGGAAATAAAGCATTACAATATAAAATATAATATAATAAAGACATGTAGTTTATAAGTAGGAATATTTGAAGAGTATTTTGCAATTAATTGGTGTTCATATGTACAATTGTGTAGATTCTAATCTACATAGTTGTACATGTTTTATGATATATCGTCGGTATTGTACCTTATTATATCTGTCAAGATGTTATTTTTTTTGTTTCAGGCTGAAAACTTGTCCTATGTATATTAAAATTAAATGTAAAATCATTTCTATTGTAATTTTTTTTAATTTATATATGAATTCGAATAACGTTTCTATTATATTTTTTTTGTATTGTAATATTTCTATTTATTTATTTTTGTGTTAATTACATCGCTGTGTAACTCAATATAAAATCTTATTTTATCTCTTTGTACACACACACACACACAGCAAACTGATGTTTACTAAATACATATATATATATATAATATATATATATATATATATATATATATATATATATATATATATATATATATATGAATAATTATCAAATCATTTTATAGCTTTATTATAAAACTAGGAATATGTACTCGTAAAATATTCAATTTTCATTTCATGCAAACTTTATGTTATATATATATATATATATATATATATATATATATATATATATATATATATAAAGAGTTCAAAGACTCTTACACACAGGTTGGTGTCATGTGCAATGGTAAATTCATACAACATATGCCATACACGGTGACGACATTACTCTTGTAACAAGTTCCAGATTTTCTAGTCTGACCAGAGTTGCCGCTAGAGTTCAAAGATTTAAACTCATAAACTATTCTTTTGCGCGAATACAAATGTAAAAAAGAACGATAACAATTATACCATGTTTAGAAATCACTATCTAATGCTTCAATGCATTTAATATTCTTGTGCGTATACAATAACATTTTAAAAGTAAATCGATGTGATTAACGATAATAATCATTAATAACGATACAATGATTTGTTTGTTCGTTTAATTGCCAACAATAACCATCTACAGTTTACTCTTTTACTTTTATAACATAATTTTTAGATTTCCTTATAATGTAATGATTAGATTAATAAATTATTTATTATTATAATCAATTAATATTAAAAAAAAATACTTTGAAATTAAATGTTATACAATATTTTTTAAAATATTATACAACACGTATTAAACATTACTTTTTGGCTCATTAAAGTAAATTACATTAAAAAATAGTAAAAGTGTTGAATAAAAATAAATTATCAAATCCACTGAATAAAACACTGTACTAATATAAATTCCCAGCATATTATTTTACTGAAAATAAAAAAAAATGTTTTTGTAATTATGTGATTATTTTTAAACTTTGATGGAAAATTATTATAAATATATTTATATTAAAACTTTTCTATAAAATGATTGAATTTTCTTTAACGCAAATAAGTTATCATCCCAAACCCATAAGATATATAATTAAATAATTGCTTATTGTTTACTTTATTTGTTTATAGCCTGACAGGTATTTCAATGGTCATACTCGTATTGTTAAAAAGCTGTATTATAAAAATGTTTAAAAGATTTGATAACACGACGCTCCGATAATGATAAAATGATTATCGAATAAAATGAACATTAAGTTTTATTTTTTATATAAATTATAAGTATGATTTTTATTATAATCATATTTTATAATATATATATATATATATATATATATATATATATATATAAATTAATATGTTAGTATTTTTATAATTAATCTAAATTTATAAATAAAAATGCAAATAATTCATTTATTCAAATAACAAGACAAAACTTAGAAATTCCAGTAAAAATACATTTTAATCTTAATTCCATTTTAAAACATCTATTATATAATGAAAATATATAAAAGCATTAATTGTATACTTTTAACTAACTTCTAAACTTGCGTATAATTAAAATTAATCATTTAGATAATTATATTTTGCCTAAAAATAAATTATTTAAAGTTATAAAAGAAAATACTTAGTAATTTTATGTTGAATACAATTTATATTAAATAACTAAAACACTTAGTTCAAAAAATACATTAATAAAATATAAATATGTTATTATTTACTTACTATTAAAATATTTATTAATTACTAATATTCAACATATATTTTTAAAATTACATAAAAATATACGTTATATTTTATTAATTAAAATATTCGTGCAAGCTATTTTCATTATTATTTTAAGTGTATAATTCAGAATTTTATTATTATGGATTTATTTTATGCAACTAAATATACTTAAGCACATCTAATATTTTATATATATTTATGTATTTATATGTTTTATTCGAACTATTTAATCCTATTTTAAAACCAAGTTATCCTATTTTCAAACCAATATCAGAACAACAATAGATGGCAAAATATACTCTAATGCATATATAGATATTTCATTGATATAATAAATATTAAAAAAGCTACGTTTAACGTACATAATAATTTTATTTTTAAATACCAAGTAAGTGAAATGAACAAAAAAATATAACTATTATAATATAAATAAGCCTACATTTTAAGATAAACGTATAAAATATCATATAACCTTACTTTTTGTATGTACAAATATATATATATATATATATATATATATATATATATATATATATAAACATACATACACACATTTATAATAAATGTAATTTTTTAGAAATGAGACTTCTATCTGCATTACTAAAAGACAGTCGATTACCACAATCAGAACCTTTTCCATTTCAAGAAATATTACCACTAAAATTGAAGAATTCAGTATCTGGTAAAAGTGAGAAAACCGCCGAAGTCGCGTGTTTACATGAGATGTCAATTTTATTTGCTTGTTTGAAAACGAATGAATTCAGTCAAGTATTATGTTCAAAAGAAATAGAAAGTTTTAACACTTGCCATAAAAATTTTCTAGACAGAAAATTCGATGAAAAGCAAAAAGAAAAAAAAGGAATTATTGCACCAGGGCAGAAAAATTTAACACATAAGCAAGTGAATAGAATTTTAAAGCAATATCCAACATTTTAATGTCTGTTGATTGTAAAATATTAATGTAGTGTTAATGTACAGATAAATAATTATTAATAATATACAGTTTTATAAATAATTCAGCATTACTTAATTACCTAACATGTGTCGATTTATTTTCATATTATATATAAATAACTAATTGAAATCAATTATATTTATAGTTACATTTCCATTTTTTCATACCTTAACTGAAAAAATATTCTCTGATAAATTTGTGGTAAAAAATTATAAAGTTAAAAATAAATATGTTTAAATTAAACTAATACTGTGACTAATTGTTTTATATCTTTTTTCTTTGTAAATTTTTAAAAATTCACCAGGCAAATTATTCAATTGAAAACATTATAGATGCCACTAGTTTGTATTTTGCTTTTGAGGTTATATTTCTTGATATGATCGTTTGCCGGTAAAATTTCTCTGTCACAAATTCCAGGACATTTATATAATTAAAATTTAAGTAATTGTATTTTAATAATGCGGTATGTTAATTTCACATTATTTTTAATCACAAAATTAATTAGAACTAATTAAAAAAATATTTTAGTACTGTAAGTCCCAGTAGAAAACCTGGTACAGGATCATCTGATTCAAAAATTATACAACAAGCTTTAGAAATAAATTACAATATTCGTAAATCAAATTCAAGTTTAATTTGGGGATGTATAAATGTTGTTGTATTAGCTGTTGTTTTATATGATCTGTAAGTTTATAATTTTTTTGTAAATTATAAAAATTATTAATTTTAAAAATTCGTTTTTAGGAACCAAGTGTGTCCTTTTTATTATGGTTTTGTACAATATATTGAATACGCATTAGCATTAATTTGTAGTTTAAATATTATATACCATTTCTGTAGATTTTTATATAACAGAATTAGAACAGAAACAGTAACAGTAACTCCCTTACAAAAAAAGTTACTGGGTGTTAAAAATTCAGGTATTAATTGATTATACTCAAATTCAAACAAAATAACCACTAACATTTTTAAAATTTACAGATACTTATTATAAAATTATATCAACACCGCCAAATTCACCTTCATTTAAATCTCCTACACAATCTTCAACGCCAATGAACCTTTCAGCATTAAGTTGGCGTTCAGTATCATCTCAAAATGATAGTAACTATTCAGTTTCTTCTCCGTCTTGGGTATATTACCGAGGTTCCCCAGAAAAAAAACAAGAATCTCCATTAAAAATTTCAGTACCTGATACATCAGGAATAGAATATATTTCAGATGAAGATTTATTACAGACGTATTTAAAAGACTATGATAATAATGAAAAAGCTGCTTTAATCACATGTAGTACAGATGACACAGCAAATTTATTAAGTTCATTCTGGAATCATCCTGCTTCACGTAGTTGCAATGAAGTATCTTCATTATTAAAAAATTCTGTCTATCAACTTGCAACACATGCTATTGGTAAATAAGGGCAATATTTACAACATATATTATACAACCCTTTATGTCAAAAATATTTAAATGTAATAAATACCTTCTTAAATTATTAAATTTTAAATAATATTTTTATTAAATTGTATTTAACATAATAGCAAAGAGTATTAAAATATTTTTAACATTTAGGAAAATTAGTGCCTGGTGCAACAGCAGCTACAGAAAATAGATCACCAATTTCAACCCAAAGTGAAAATATTGAAATATGGAAAAAACTAAAAGTAGATTTTGATACATTAACACAATGGAATGCTAATTTACGAATGGTAATTTTTTTATATATAGGGATGTTTTTTTAAATATGATAGAACTTTAAATTAAATCTCTATTGAAAGTTCTATCTAACTTAAAAAAAAACATTCTTTATATTCAAGTTATGTCATAATATTTAAAATTATCAATTTTATCAGTATTTTATAATTAAACTTATTTAAGTGGATATATCAGACAATTCTTCATCGACTTGTAAATGAAATCAATTCTGTTGATAAAGCATTGCAAAGACACGGTTTTTCTGATGTTAAAATCGGTATGGTTGGTCTAGAAAGATTACGTAAAACAGCACAAACTCAGCAAGCATTGCAACATGTTCCTACTTTACTATCTTTGATCAGTTTTCTTGAAATATCATCCAATCAAGATTATTTAGTAAAGCGAATAAAGGAATTAGCTAAGGGAGGTTCAATGAGTGAATATCGGTGGAATTCAGGAGGTAGTTTTAATGGAAAAGATTGGGAAGACAATTTACCAACAGATGCCATGGTAAAAATTAACATAGACTTGTCTGTTATATATTTTATTATTGTTTTATTTTACAGATTCTAATGCATTTAGTTGTAACTTATTTAGATACACAACTAGTCCCGTTACCACATCAACCTGATGCTAGACCATTTACTACAAGACATTTTTTGAAAAGAACTGTAAAACCAGGACCTAATTCTGCAACAGTTGTTATCTGTGAAGTATCAGAAAGACCGCCACATTACAACCTTATTGTTGAAGGAGAAACTCAAGAAGTTGGAATGGTACTTACTTTATATTATAAGTTATATTTTCAATTAAATTGTATTTAAATATTTTCTTTCAGGGTCGAAATAATCTATTTCACACATTACTTCTCTTTTTGTATCAAGTGAATAAAGTAGAACATGGAATGTTAGGACGTGTAAATTTAGGGCCCAGTGGGGTAAACACGTTGTGGATTATAAGTCAATAAAAGTATTTCAATAAAAAATATGTTTCTCATTATTTTCATAATTATTTCATTTTTTCCATTTAATATATATTTAAAATATATTTTATACCAATTATCAATTTTATAATCTGAATATATTTTAATAAGTCAAAGATGTATATTTTATAAAAAATGATTGTTATTTTTATAAATATAATAGTAATAATAAGCATGTGTTCAAATTTATCTGTGAATGTTTTCATTTATGTACTTAATAAAATTATTTGCTTAAAGTTTTGTATTATTTACTACACTTTTATATGATTATTATATAAACAATATTTTAGAATATAATTTGGTACCATTCCACTAATCTTGAAAATTTTTGGTATTTAGACTTAATTTTTAGTTGATATATACTCTTAATTTCATACTGTTGTTATGAAAACATGTATTTAAGAAATTAGAAAATGTATAATTTTTTCATAATATCTAAGTTGTAAATTCTTTATAAGAAATTATTCCAGATTTTTCTTTTCATAAATGATTCAATATACTCTATACCCTTCATTAATTAATATTAAAGTTTTTATATACTGTGATTTTGAAATTTTAAGTAATAAAGTTAGTATAAAATAAATATTGATTACTGTGAGAAACTAATATTAAATTATTATTAAATAATAAACTTTTATCTTACTAATATAATAGGTAAAAAATGTTAATGTTAACTATCATAATAAATATAAATAAAAAAAACTATAGAATGACATATTTTCTTGTAAAAAAATATTTTTTAAACTTTTTAATAAAATAGGATGAAAATTATAAAAATTTTAATAAGTTATTTCAAAATAATCTGTTTTATTGGCTATAATTATAATATAATAAAACGATTTTTAATTGCACATTTAATTGTACAATGAAAAAAATACGTAATAAAAAGTTTATATTCAAAAATGTAATTAATTATTATGAAATCTATATGTTTATAATTTTTAAAAAATAAAGTCTATAATACAATTTAATATATAAGTAAATTGAATTCTGAAATAATGAAAATACTAAAAATAATTTAAAATGCCATAAAAATAATTATTTTAATATTAATTTAAAATATAACAAATTATAGAATTTAAATAATTATATAAATTGAATTAGCCTTTAAAAATAATATTATATTGAACTGTATAAAGTTCAGTTTAAAATTTCAAAATTAAAATAAAGGGAATCTAAAGTCAGAAAATGAAAATTTTATTGTAAAACCGTGAATAAATTTTCATACTCATTTGTAACTAAATCAGTTAAAAAACCACTCAATTTGAATTTCGTACTTAGTGTTTTCATTAAAAACGACACATGCGCAGTTATTTGCATTTCCAAATAGAATGTTCTTGAAAAAATCAATAACTATATAAAATATATTTTTATTACTAGTTATAATATGTTTAAATTTATTTCTATATTTATTAAAGCTATCACGATTTCAAAATTTGATAAATAAATGTGTAAATATATTTTTATCTTTCTCAACCATTTATTTAGTATAAAAATATTTGTTTAAATCAACTACTACATATATATGTTTTTTTAAAAAATGTACATCGATTTTAATCAAATATACATAAATAAAATATTTAATGTAAAAAATCATTAATCAGTACATTTAAAAAAATAATGTTCAATATTTTTTTTAAATTAAATTAACTTTAGTTATTATTAATTTTAATGTAATTATATATATACAATATTTTTTCCGATTAAATTTTGTTAATTTTTCATTGTTAAATATATAATTATTCTATTATTATTATAAATGTTTAACATTTTCATTGCCATATATGTAACAATATTCTTATACGTCATATATAAGATAAAATGAAATTAATTCATTATTATTGTATTTATATACTTCAAATGAATACCATTAAATGTATATTTAAATAATTATATTTTCATTTGATTGGGAAATTTCTTATTTGTGTACTAATTATTGTAATTATATATTCGACATTTGATTATTTTCTTCTATATATTATTTAGATTCTAGAATATTATATTTACAGTAATTCTAAAATCAGAAAAAGTTGAAAATTGTAATGAAAAACCAAAAATAAATTTTCCCCCTCATTTATAACTCAAAATTATATCACCCAATTTAGATTTTGTATTTTTTCTAGAATATTATATTTGAACTTTTATTATTCGTATATTTTAAATTTATTTCTTGCATATTGATGTAATAAATCATTTCTATAAATAAAAATAAGATATTTTTACATGTACAAATAGATATTCGAATAAAACTACATATTTCATAGACGTTTTATACTATTTTTCATTTGATTCTTATGATATCTCTGCAATATAGAACTTATTGTAGTTCGTGACTTTCAATATCAACTCATTGATAATATAAAGTTTTCAATATCTTACAGCGTCAATATTGGTAGAATGTTATGATTGAGAAAATATTCTAGATCCGGTTAAATTTTGTTTACTTACTGAATAAAATAAAATAAATATGAAAATTAATCCTATTGCGCAGAGAAATTGAATTTATACTTTATATATATATATATATATATATATATATATATATATATATATATATATATATATATATATATTTATTTTTTTTTATATAGTTTATTATAAAGTGTAAAAATCTGCAATATAAATAAATATTTACAATTCAAAATTAAGACTAAATATTCAAAAAACATTTTTAATTTAATGTATGTTTTCAATTTATATTTTAAAATTGTATTATATTTTTAAATTAACTTACTCGTATTTATTTTTTTAAAAAAAGAATTATTTATTGTATAAAAAATTTACAATTTATGCATATACATATTATATATGTATATATATATATATATATATATATATATATATATATATATGTATATATATACATATTATATATATATATATATATATATATTATACAACTGTGACCCGTACTTTTAATTTACTGCTTGTTTTATATACCAAGTGAAATTAAAATTTAAATATTAATATGTATATGTCTTTATTAGCCAGACGATAACATATAGTGGTGTAGAGACCGTTCTTTCAACAATTTTAGAAAAATTCAATTAAAAAAAAATACTTTTAAGCTAGACTAAGAAAAATTTAAGTGAAGACAATTTATGTAATATTTATATTGTCGCCTAAATTGTATTAATAAATACATACAAATATTTATATGTAATGGTTTTTACTACATAATACACAGAATCAATTGTCTGTTCAATATTAAAAAGTTTAATAAAGTTATACGATAAAGAATAAAGTTGTAAACTTTCAATGAATTGATATTAAAAAGTTAATAGAGAAAACGTAAAATGGAATTTTAACGATCGATTATACCACATATTGCATTCCTATACGAAAAGTTTATTATTGATATTAAGTTGTTTTTAATTATTAGTTAATAAATAGTTAATTTATTTTAAATGTGTTAAAAAAATTTAATTTTATAAATATTTAAACCAATGTTTATGTTACTCATTTATTGTATATTGGGTTGTCAGGAAAGTCTTATCGGATTTATGTAATAAATGTCGCTAATCTATTTTTTTAAAGCAGAAGCGTCATTCGCATCCATTAAATTGTTATATCGTTTAACAGTTGATATTTCTGCCTTCATTCAGATAAAAAATTTGAATGATTTGGTTAAGTTTTGTAGATTTTATAACAAGTTGAAGATGGAAGATCAAACTGTGCATTTTCACCATATTTTACTATTTTATTTCCATAAAGGAAAGAACACACAGTAAGCTTGTGAGAAGTTGCGTAAAGTTTACAGTGACCATGCCCTACAAGAACGTCAGTGCCAACGATGCTTCGCGAAATTCCGTGCTGGTGATTTTGATGTTAATGACACTCCTTGCTTAAGAAAGCCAATCGAGGTTGATGACAAAATAAAGGCATTGAATCGAGTCTAACTTGTGTTACACGACACACGAGACTGCAGAAATATTAAATATTCATTATTCCAGCGTTTACGACCATTTGAATAAGCTGGGATACATATGCAAGCTCGACATTTGGGTTCCTCATAAACTCAAAAAAGATCATTTGATTGCGCGTATAAACGCGTATGAACGAATCGATCATCCAGAAGCGTCCAGAACTCGTTAATCTTAAAGGAGTTGTGTTTCAACATGACAAAGCAAGACCGCATACAAATTTGGTCACCAGTCAAAAACTATTGGAGCTTGGATGGGATGTGTTGCCGCACCCAGCGTACTCGCTCGACCTTGCGCTGTTAGAATTCCACATGTTTCGGTCTTTGCAAAACTCCTTACGTGATAAATCTTCAATTCTGATGAAGCTATAAAACAGCACATTATGATAAAGACAGATCTTTCTACGAACGTAGAATTATGAAGCTCGCCGAAAGATGGTAAAAGCTTATCGAACAAAATGGCAAATATATTATTGATTAAACTTTGTACTTTATATAAATAAATGACTTTTCTGAGAACCCAATAATACAAATCATTTACATTCAGAAAGATTACTTAATATTCTTTGGGATAAATAAAGCAATATTAAATAATCTCGTAATAATCTTACTAAATATTTATTTAACTCGAGCACAATTTCAAAACTAATACTTGAAAACTTTTAAGTTTATATTCTTTTTATGGCACTCACCAGTGATTTCAACTCACTGTACGTGTTCCTATAAAATTTATGACACTGTGACGTGTCTCTCAGTCAACAAATTAACTTCAGAATTTCTTGTGGGCGATGCAATATAAGTGCAATAAAATAAAGTTCCGCAAGTTCTATCTCTCATTATGGACTACGTAAAAAGATAGTTTCGTGGAGAAAATATGAAAAATGTACATCGACACATTTTCGTAATATCTTAACTAGATAATATTTGAGTATATGTTCTATAATAAAAAAGATAAGAAAATGATATGAATATATAGAGCATAGTGTAGTGATATAACAGAACTATAATCACTAAAAGCTCTAGTTACGGGAACTTACGTCAAGTCAGGGTCAGCGGAAAGCTAGACAAAGCTTATATATATATATATATATATATATATATATATATATATATATATATGTGTGTGTGTGTGTTGTGTTGTTCTGATATATATATATATATATATATATATATATATATATATATATATATATACATCATGTTGAATTGTGAATCCCAGCGCACATTTCAGAATAATGAAATTTTGTCCAAATTCGCATGTCTGTATATAATAATCGTACACACGGACACACACAAACACAAAATTGTCGCTAGTCCCGAGGGCATAAGAGCGGGAAAAGTAAAGCGCAGACGCCATCTCGTTGATTTGTTTATCTGACGGCACGCAGAAGGAAACAGTTCAGAAAGCGGCCGCGCTACGTCGCGTCGACTGCGCGCGCGTTCTCGAACCACCGCCACGCGTAATAATCTAACTTGTTGAATCGCGCGTGTTATTCACATTGTAACGGTTGTGACTACAATTTTCATTAGAATCGAAAATTATTGCATTGCCGAAACGAATTTTCTTATAACAGTTGAGTCGTTAGCTAATTTTATTATAGGCTTGTTTTTTCTAAAAAAAATCATGTTCAGGATTACGTTCATTAAATATATTAGTTTTGTGTTATTACCTTACATTTGATACACTGGAAATACATAAATTTATATATATATATATATATATATAATTTTTTACATAAATACATGTATCTTATAGAGTGATGTGAAGAATAATTATATATTTTAATCATTTCAAATTCAATCAACTAATATACATATGTAAATATGTTGAATAAATGCATTTTTCATCGTAATTTTTGATTTGGAAAATTACATTAATGCCATAAATGTCTATTATATGCACAAATAGTTTATTATTAATTTATACACATTTATATATATATATATATATATATATATATATATATATATATATATATATATATATATATATATATATATATATATATATATATATATATATATATATATAATAGTTACATTTCTAATATGAAAGTAAATAAAAAAATGAACTAATATTTATCAAAAAAAAAAACTTAATTTAATACTTATGAATTGCACATTAATATTAATTTTTGTCTATCAATAGAATTATAAAAAAGTTCAATTTTTAATATAAAAAAACTTTAAAAATATGTCTAGTTTAGAAAATATATTATTACTAAATATTGTTTTAATTGTGTTAGTTATTCGTTAATTGCTATTTAATTAATAAACATATAAATTTTATAAATGTTTTCATTATCAAACTAAAATTTGACATGTAATTAAGTTTATTTTTTTAAGCAATCATTGAATTTACATAATAGTAACTTAGAAGACTATAAGAAAATTGCTCTATAAATGAGAATAAAAATACAGAAACTAAATATTTCAAATTTTATAAATTATTGTCACATTTGTTATTCAATGTTATCTTAAGAAATCTTTAAATTTAATTATACTTTGTTTTTATATAAAAAATAATTTTACTCAGATAATTTTTTAAAAAAATTTTGATATGTATTTTTATTATTTATAATTCTTTTATTATACAAATTTTGATGATATTATCTTATCATTTATACTCAATCATATAAAAATATTAATGAAACATATATTTTTTTAATTAATTACTGATAATTTTACTGTCAACTTGTGATAAAATCTAATTTATTTTGTAATGAAAATTAATATTATTTTTGTATTTTAAGAATTTTTCTTTAACGTTTTTCATAAAAAAACATTAATATGTTATCTAATATTATATAAAAAAAATTTATAAATTATACATACACACATATACATATATATATATATATATATATATATATATATATATATATGTGGGTGTGTGTGTGTGTGTGTGTGTGTATACATAAAAAATCAAACAAAATATGATAACATAAAATTACTTTTAATAATCATGATACAATAACACACATTTTCATTATTAATTTATTCTCTTGAGATTATTTCGTGTGTTGATGGTACTTTTATTTTATTATCATTTTCTCATAGTCTAAAACTAATTTACAATTTCTTGTTCAAATATTATTTTCAATTTTCCTTGTTATATAAAATATAATCCGAAATATTAATGTGTAAATTCGTAAATATGTAGTTGATAATATTTCATCTTAATTAATAATGTTCAAATATGATTTGATAATATCTTAATTACAAAACATGAAGTACAAATATATTTATATAACGACAAATATTTATTCAATTGTATTCTCTGATCGATATACTTAATATAATCTCATTAATGTAAGACTACGAACCATTTCTGGGGATAATATCTTTTGACATAGATTTGCGCTTAAACTTTATTAATTAATCTATCGATTATATAAATGTGAAAGCAGTTAAACTCAAACAGTTTGCAATTATAATAAGAAATTTATAATGAGTACATTTTTGAACTTTGACAGAAAAAAATACAAATTTATCTACTAAATTTCAAATTATATATATATATATATATATATATATATATATATATATATATATATAATATGCATATTTTATTTGAATATTCTCAATTTTTGCTAAAATTAGAACATAATAAAAATAATAGGTACGAAGTGTAAAACAAGAAAAGCAATAAATCTTAGACGAACGTAAAAAAAACAAACATAAATACGCTTCCAAAAATAAGATCATGAAACATGAATTAAGATACATAAACATGAAAGAAACCATACACGTTGTGGTTTCAAAATAAAATTCCGTATGAAATGAATGCGAAAATCGAGAAAATCTAAAAACATATTTTGATATATTTCGGTCGTGTAGTATGAGAATAAGATAAAATGACAAAGATGGCAATAAACAAAGCTCGGTTCGAATGCAATAACAGTGGTAAAGTGCGAAGGGACCAAATCATTAGTTACGGAAATCGTCGCCGAACGGCTTTACTAACTGACATATTTATGGCACTGTTAGCATTCGTGTATTTGGTCGAACCATATTCGCGAGTTCACGTAATTGGTAATACTGAAGTATCATCGCATCAACAACAAAAGACAAATGGCATCCAAAGATATTACAATGTTGGTGTGATGATGGCATCGCATCTTGACTCGCCGTTTGACTTAGAACGATGCGGACCTGCTGTCGACTTTGCCCTCGAGGTGGTCAATGAGAAATTTCTGAAAGCACATAACATTAAACTACAAACTGTTGTAAGAAGGTAAGACGACGTCTACATCGTAAATGTATTTTTTCTCTTTTATATTCGATGTGTTGTAAATACGATCCTTTCTTTATTTTCCAGGAAATTCTATTCTTTTCATAAAAGCATTTTCAGTCAGCTAAAGAACTTTTAACAATTGATAATAGAGTGAATGATTATACGCTTCTACAGTTTTATACTCATTTTCAATAAATAAACTAATATAATACCGATCCATAATATTTTTTTAAAAACTCGCTTAATTTCTTAAAATATCATTTATTTTTATTCAAAATAATAAAAGCTTAAAAAAATTTATTTTTCTTATAATTTATAAAAAATTTAAGAAACGAAAAATAAACATTTAAATGCCTTAAAATTAGATTTATTTAAAAATGATTTATTTATTATATCTTGTAGGAATTCCAATTAAAAAAAATATTTTAATCCGTATATATAATTAAAAATACATTATTAATCAGTAATAAATTCAATCGAATTATTTATTTTAAGAATTTTCAATGGTTTTCTCATTTTATATATTTTTCGAATATTAACATATTGAACTAAGAAATCTCAAAATGATTTTACAAATAAACATTCAATTAGCTACATAAAATGGTTATATGTAAACACGTTATTTCTCTCTTTATTTTGTGTTTATTCACATTTGTACTATTGTTATATATTTTTATACATAATTTTTTATATTGTGCTTTTTAATTATATATTCATGTGATTAAAAGTAGATGTTCAATAATGGTCTCAAATGGACTTAATAAGTTAATTAATTTTTTATGTAGTCTCATATTTAATATTATATTATAAAAATTTTGATATATTATTTTATTAACTTATACAAAATCCATTAATGAAATAACATAAATTATTTTTATTAATATAAGATATAAATTATTTAATAAATAGAAAAAATCCAGGAATAAATATGAAAAATACAGTTTTGTCTACATTATTTATATATTCATTTTAGTATATTTTTACATTTATATTTAATAGAATTTTATTTCATTTTTGTTAACGTTGGTCAAGTCAGGTTGGCCGAGTGGTCTAAGGCGCCAGATTTAAGCTCTGGTTCTCGAAAGGGAGCGTGGGTTCGAACCCCACACCTGACAAATTTGTTCGATTTTTTTATAACACTCATGTTTGCAGTTCTGTTATATATATATATATATATATATATATATATATATATATATATATATATATATGATCATCTAAATGTAACGCCTAGATTTGTATTTTATTAAAAAACTATACACATGTTCCTTCTTATTAAAACACAAATCTAGGCATTACATTTGAATAACCACATATTACTAATTTTATATATATATACGTCATTTTTTCATAAATAGTAAATTAATTATTTTTATCAAAAAGAAAGACATAGATTTCAAAATCCAATTTGTTACTAATAATGTAATATACAATAAATAATAAAATGTTCGAATTTAGACATTGAATTAGATTTTTATCAAAAATAATAAAAATATAAATTTTACATTGATAATATTAAATTGTATATATATATACATTTGAAAAATCAAATATATTAAATATATTATCAAAGTTTCAACTTCGAAAATATAAAAATTAATTTCAAATATTATTCAAAATTCATAAAAATGTATGAATTGTGAAATAAACACAAAAACGTAATTAATCACATTTAACAAATTTGTAATACTTATAATATTCTACAAAATTATTTTGAATCATTATTTTTGCAACTCGCAATTTTAAATTTGCTGAACGTTATCAAAAGATGCGTTAAAAATATGTTTTTGTATAGAACTGTAATTGAAAAACCTATTATATATAATATATATATATATATATATATATATATATATATATATATATGTGTGTGTGTGTGTGTGTGTGTGTGTGTGTGTATGTATAAAAAGTAGATACATATTTGTTCACGCATTGAAAAAAATATAAGACGCTACTTGCGAATATACTTACAACATCTTGTAAGAATTATCGGAAAATGACATAATACTAGAAATTGTGTTTGTTCGTATATTTGTTGTTTTGTTGAGAACCTCAAACAACATTGCCAAGATCCGAAGGAAATCCTTATTGATTCCTTCTCGTTTAAATGCGACACTATCACAGCTGGAGTGTTTCAACTGCTTGAAGTTTAGTTCGACCGAGATCATTTAATGGATTTGTAATTAGACATAATAGGTCATTTAAAGTGAAACGTTTGTTTAAGCGATTCTGTAATTAACGATCTGAATATATATATATATATATATATATATATATATATTATTAGCATTTGTTTAAAATTGTACTATTCTTTATGAACAATAATTGCATTCTTGTTTTATATTTTTATAAAATGAATCATTTTTAAATCAAAAAACTCTTTACAAAAGACTGTTGTATCTTTATTCTTTTTATAACATGGTATAAAAAATTACATCGTTTTTTATATTTTATAAATAATGATGGAGTTATATATGTATATAAATATATATAATATTTGTTTAAAAAAAACAGTGAATTAAAATAATAATATAACGTAAATATTGATACCAAATTTATTCTCGTCGAAGGGAAAACTTTTTATAAACGTATATTTAGATGTTAACCTGGATGACAAATATCAAAAAAAATATGTTATCTAAAGTCTTATTCACGAGTATAGTATACAGTTTTTTTTCTAGAGGTAATTAATTAAAAATATGTAATTACTGTTTCATCTTCGTTGTTTTTTAAAAAACATTGTTATGTATACCAGAAACTCTTGTCATATCTACCTAGAAGGTATATGTCAACTACAATAGAAAAGATCAAAGGATTTTTTTTATAATCAATATTTTTCAATATCTAGTAAAATCTCTTTATATTTAATTTCTATAACAATGTTTACATTGATGATATTTTCTTTAATCTCAACTAATTTGTAGCAACAAACGCACGGCATTGATAATAATGCACTTTTTATATAATATTTTGAATTCAGTAGAAAGAAAGAAATTCAGCGTATATAATTATTTTACTTGTTTATATATTTTGGTTAAAATTGTAATAAATCCAGTTTTAATAAATTAATTTTAAAAAATATGTACAGAATGTCAGGTGTGGGGTTCGAACCCACGCTCCCTTTCGAGAACCAGAGCTTAAATCTGGCGCCTTAGACCACTCGGCCAACCTGACGATGTACAGAATGCTGAGGCATGTCCAGATATGTACTTATATTGATAATTGTGTATATAAATATGTATAAGCGATTTATTTGTTATTTTGGAACTGTGACTGATTCACTTTACACAAATGAATTTTAACCCCAACACCACAATAATTTAAAGTGTTTAATAATCACTTATTGTTGACTTATTATTTATAATTATATAATCTATAATTATATCGGCTTAAGTATATAAGCGATTTAACATAATTTTGTGTTTACTTTCTCTAATTTAAAAATAATAATAAATATTCTTCATCACCATATTTAAATATATTATTTTCACTCATATTATTTTTTAATTGAATAATACAGATTAAAAACATACATCAAATATAATTATTTTAAAGAAGAACGTATTTATATATACAGAATGGCCCAAATAAGACTAAAAGATGTGACTTTTAGTATCAATTTACATCCTTCAGTCTCATTTAAACCAGTATATATATATATATATATGTATGTATGTATTATTGTATATATGTATTTTAACATGTTACATATTTATAACTGTGCACTTATTATTTCATATTATTCAAGCTAGCGGCGGTATCATAAATCCTTACATTATGGTATATATTTCAAAGTAGATTACCGTATTGTTTTCAGAATTTACTTGAAAGTTATTCTAAAGTAACTACGTAGATAAATGCCTGTACTTTGTATACCTTAACTTCCTTGTTTGCTGCAGTAATAATGCTGGAATTTATATTCTGACGCATAATATTTTCGTTCGTTTCAGGATTTTTTTAAAAATTATATTTATATTATATATATATATAGAGAGAGAGAGAGACGAATATAATTAAAAAGTTCATATATTTACAATATAAAAATTTCAAATGAACTTTATTTCTTCTACCTATTGGTGGAGTCTAAAATTAAACGGTAATTTTAGAAATATTAAATAAGCAAAATATTAAATATCTACTTGATGTCGTAACGTCTTCTTTAAAAAGAATATTTTTATATACTTCTTATAACAGCGCATAGAACAAGAATTTTTTTCGGGAAACAAAAAAAGAGGAAACACAATTTGAAGTTCGGCACTTATACGACTTTTAAACTTTACTTGTAAAGCATAAAAATCAATAAATTTACACATACTTCTCACTCAATCAACTTGACAGTCAAATCAATACTTGTTCAAAATATTACACTTATATATATATATATATATATATATATATATATATATATATATATATATATATATACAGATAAACCTTTAAGTAGATGAATAAATATAGATAGTAGATTACTCATATTTATACAATTATTGTAAAAGAAAAATATTTAATCTATTATTTTTTCATTTCATTGCAGTTTTATAACGATTGTTATTTAAACGAAATTTACAGCCTTGCGAATAGATATTTTTAATTGTCATATTCTTTTGTTCGTAATATATAATGGATCTCATGGGAGCCATAAAATTTGAGTTATTTTACTTTACGATTTTTGCATATATATATATATATATATATATATATATATATATATATATATACATTATTACCCATTAATAATAAAAAATCCTATTAATATATCAAAAGGATAACAAACTTTTCAATATATAATTTCAGATAGAAATTTTCAATATTATTATTTATTTTTTTAAAAAAATAATTATTAGTTAATGAAATATCATACCCAACTAATTAAAATCATAAATATGTTAAAATTAATTTAATCTGAATAATTAAGACAATATATAACTAGCAGTAAAATGTATATACATATTTTTAGATATAAACTCGAAATATTTCAAAACATTCCAAATACCATACGTTATAACGAAAATAATTGACACGGAAATATATTTTTAATTAAAAATAATTTTAAATGAACGTTTATCCTTTTAAATGTACATATACATTAAAAATAATAGCATGGAAATAGCATCATTCGGATTTTAATAATACAAAAATTACCAGTCGTGTTTATAAAAGTTTCCAAAACGTGTCATCTGCAATGACTAATAATTTCTGAACAAATTATGCTTTTAATTATTTCTTTTGAATAACTCGTTTGACTATGTTTAAGATGAAAACATAAAATCCTCGAGGCATTAACAGAAAAAATTCGCAGACTCAAAGAAAGTATTATTAAAGTAATTGAAACTCATATTTTTTAAGTTCATATATATATATATATATATATATATATATATATATATATATATATATATATATATATATATATATAGTATATATTTAATATCTTAGTTTCATTTAAAACTTTGTACCGCATATTAAGTTTGTAGACAAAGAAAAATTAATAACATTAAAAAGTTCTTTCGGTAATGAAAAAATGTGCATCAATTAAATTATATACTATATTTTATTAAATTAATTTTTTAAAACAAAATAATTTTATTTAATATTTTTTATAGTTTTTTTTAAATAAATTTTATTCATGTTATTTTAATATTTTTGTCATTTTTCTATTAGAAAAATCTTAATATATATGTGTTCTATAAAAATAATTAGTTTTTTTTTTAAATAATAATACTTTATAATAAATACATAACATTTTAGTATTAAATATTTGATTTTTTTTTAAAGTGGTATTCATGCTATTATAAATTAGTGTATTGTATATAACATTTTATATCATTTTTCATAGAAAATATAATTAGGAAACAAAAACTTCAATTTAAAAAACGATTGTCCAAATGAATAATTTTAAAATTGTATTCAAACCGAATATATTTAAAATCAAAAAATCATGTAATCGCAAAACATAATCGTCATGTCTGATATTCTTAATTCGATAAAAATATCTCATAAACAATTTTCCAGAAACTGATTTTTTCATTCGTCGGAATTCATTAATAAAACATAGAGTAATAAATTGCTGAAATCGGAACTCTCCATAGCAAAGACCGTAACTGAAAAGTTATATACCTGCTGACATCTCTGGGGTTTTATTATACCTATCTCTGCTTAACTGACTGAAAAGACGTTTTATCCGTGTTTCTAACTGCATTTCAGAGTCGTATTTCCTAAAATAAATTCCCCTTTCTACAAATATACGCATAAGTTTCAGGATTTCTGAAGAACAGCCTGAGGCTGAACTCATGCGAGATCGTAATAATTAAGGTTGTAATAGCGTGCAGTGAAGAAATTGCTTGATTACAACGTTATGACTCAAACAAAACAATGTGTAGAATGAACGATGGAGCAGTTTTATTATTCTTGAAGGGCAGTATGTCAACGATACGGCTCGAGATCGTTCACATATATTCGTAATTAATTGTCCATGGCGATGACGCAAGTATCATTCACTCGCTTGCTCTGTGTACTTTACATTAAAATAATTTCAATGTTTATGCATTGCGATATAAGTAATTTATTAAGTGAATAATCCCTTATAATTATAAATACATTATTTTACAAATTGGCGTCTTTAATTTTTCATTAATATTAATTTTGAAAGATTTATTTATTCGAAAATATTAACAACGAAATTGAATACAACATTTAAAATAAAAGCTTAATAATAATACGAAAAATAAACATGTTCTCTTCAATTAAATTTACTCATATTTAATGTTAATTAATCTTTTCCGCCTAATATAATTATTCATATTAAATTATTTTATTTTGTAAAATTTTCTTTTAAGTTAAATTTATATATATATATATATGTGTGTGTGTGTGTGTGTGTGTGTGTGTGTGTGTATGTGTGTGTGTGTATGTGTTTGGATACATTACCCACACAACCATTATATTTGTATAAAAAGATAATACAACTTTAGTGAATATCGTAAAAATACTTTATGTTATATACAAAAAAATCTATTTTTAATTATAAACGATTTGAAAGTTGATAAAACTAATCGAGTCAACAAGACAACAGTTATTAATACGGTTTCCATTTACCATAAGTAAATGTAATTAAAAATAATCAGTTCATAAATACTAGCGAAGAAATATTAAGGGTAAAAATTAATAAGTGAAGAGTAATTGACGCGTCGAAAAATCTTTAATGCATAAAATTGCTGCGGTTTATAAAAGGGACACTAAATTGAATTTTAAACTTTGTAACGTAATGTCAGTCAAATAAAATTTAATTAGCATTTTCTATGGTTTACTAACTGAACGTAAAACTGTGCATGTTCGAAAATGAGATTACTCTGTTATAATAGTTATAAAATAGTTAGTTTGCAATCAGATATTATATATATATATATATATATATATATATATATATATATATATATATATATATATAAGGATTTTTGTTCAATACTTCACTAGACATGTTAAATAAAACACAGACATGCACATACATATTTTTACTAACTATAACTTCTATAAAAATAATATTTCTTGTTAACATATTTGTCTTTTAAAAAAAATTATTATTAATTTTAAATCTTAGCTAGACTTTTCTAAAATTTTCTTTTATATTTTTGTATATTGTTAAATCATTTTATTTTCTTTAATTTTTCAAGTTTTGGAAACGAAATATATCTAAACGTTTCATTTGGATGACCCTATATTTACAAGCTTATGAATCACATAAATCCAATATTGAATAAATAATTAATTTTTATCCAAAATTAATCAAAAATCGTATCACTCTCATGAAGTCTTAGTACAATATCTATTTGTTTTTTTAAAAAAAATATGATATTTTTTATGTGTATTTTGTAATATCTGCAATTTTACTCTAAAATACCCAATATTGCATTACGAACTGTGATAAATTCATAACACACAATCTAAGAAATAAATAATATTTCAGATCAAAAAAATAAAAATATTAAATACTAGAAAAACACACACATGTATATATATATATATATGTATGTATGTCTTGTCTCTAAATGTTCCAAATTTTTTTTTTAAATATCCATCTTCAAATAATTATTTTAATAATAATTATACATCTGTTTAAAATTGTGAGATCATTGACAGAAATTCCTATCCCAAGTTTTGCAATTCACGTTTCTATAAAAAGAATTAAACTTTAACCAGCTTGCTTTTTGCAATTTAATTTTTAGTACGTGATCATTTCTGCCATAAAAAGCAGAAAAAAATTCTTTGATTAAAATCCTACCAAACAAGATAACCCATAAAAACTTTATTAATTCAAATTAAAGTCGCGAGTCTCAATTTTCTAAAATTAGATTATTCTGTATTATTCAAAATACAATCTGTATGCAGAAATAGACTTAAAAATATCTTATTTTATAATTCATCGCCAATTACTGTATTTGTATTTCTCCGTGGTAGATTTCGTTTTTAAAGTCATTATAAGATAAATAAATCCAATTGGATCTTGGATTATTTTCTAAATATATACCAAATATTAATTTCATGTATAAATAATAATATTATTAGTTTCTGATCTTTATTCGTAGACAGTGATACAATAATTGTCGAAAGTTATAAAAACGTTTTATCAATCTATCAGTTTGAATAAACATCTTATAACATTACACTTAATTATATTTTTTACACATTTCAAATTATCAAATGTAAAAAATAAAATAGCATTTTTACTATAATTTTATACTAATTTTTAATATAAACTTTTTTTTATAAAACATGAATAACTTAATAAAATGTCATATTATTTTAAATTTTTGTTTATATATATATATATATATATATATATATATATATATATATTCTCAAAGCTAAAAAATAATTTGAACTTAATAGTTCATTTTTAACTTTTTTAAACTAACATTTAATCAACATTGCAATTATAAAAAAAATATAACAATAAACTGAATCTAATAAATACAAAATCAATATAATTTAAAGGTATTTAATTTTATTCCTGTTATTATTTTTTATCCATATTTTATGAAATATTTATTTTAAAATTAAAATGTCAAGAGTTCAAGTTCAGTGTAATCGATGTATTGTTATTTTAAAAAGCATTTTCTTAGAACATAATTTAATATCTTCATAAATGTTTTAAGAGTATTTTATTGTTTAATATTTTCCTTTAATAAATACACTTGTTCATGTTACTCGATGACATGATTTTTGTTATTAAGGGTTAAAAGAAAATATATTTGAAAATATCAACTAATAGTTCTAAATATTATATTACATTTTTATTAAATTATCAAATAATTATGTTTATATATATATAGATAGATATACGTTGTATAAAGTATAAAGTTACAAGAATGTAAAATTAAAATTAAACCTTTTAATTAATATACTTATAGTTTTAAAATTTATATTTTTTTACAGTTTCTTTACATTTACTACATATATGTATATATATATATATATATATATATATATATATATATATATTTAGTTTAATATTTCAAAAAGTAATTTTATAATTTTTCACAACATATAAAATATATGTTCTAATTAAAAAGTGCACTATTTTATGCACAAGTCGTGTTTTAATAAAGTATACTGTTACTGAATTACATTTTAAAATAAGTATAACTAATATTTTTCATTGTGTATTATTTTATTTATTTCTTGCATGACTTAATCTAATTATTTTAAAAATTATTTTTCCTACACACACATTTATTTATATATATATATATATATATATAACCTTTAATAATAATACCTGTTTGGTTAGAGGTCAACTTTGAAACAGCATCATATCGATTTTCTCAAATTAAGCACCCGCATCGTAAAATTGAGATTTGAAACATACCTTTTGTATAAGTTCAACTAATTGAACTACTAAATCAACAATAACATTTCATTGTATACTGGAGTTCATAAGTGAATTGATATTTTCGAATTTCTGTGTAAGTTAGTCTGTTTTTTTAAAAAAAAAAATACTCATTGCAAGTTTGAGCAAATGTCAACTTTTATCGATTTTTTTACTTATTAATAATTTAGAATTAAATAAATATATATATTTATCCTTATTAATTTATAAATTTATTATTTTGTAACTTAAATTGTAGATTTTTTTATTTTTCATAAATTTATACAAAAAATTATACCAGAAATAATTCAAATAATATTTTATTTAATTTGGTCATATATGTAGATTCAATCAATAAAATTTAATTCTAAATATCTTTTTAATCCCTTAACTATTTAGTACATTTGTTTTTATTTCTAGTTTATTATTTCGATTGCAAATTTTCTGTTTTAGTTATAATAATTTTTCAGCCTAACCATATCACAAGTGATGTTCAATTTCAGTTATTGTCGTTGGAACAAACAACATAACCAGTGATGAGATATGAATATTTCAACAATAGACTTGTATTTTGATTCCTCCATCTCACACCACTATTTTATATTTTTTGTAATAAATCCAACAAATGATTATAAATATTACAATAGCATCTTTACACTTGGCTTTTTCATATCGTTCCATAATAATTTGACAACGTCTTTCCGAATATCTACTCGAGATTTAATACTAGATATATTGGATTTATTTTTTTTTCGTCCTTTTTATGAAATATTTTATTGAAAATTTGATTTAGAAAAATGTGTGTCCATAAAACAAAATTTTATTGTAGAACATTGAACAATATATTGTATATATAAACTTTACATAATTTTCTATATTTTAAATATTTAATTCATCACTGAAACTAAAAAAAAATATTTTTTAGTTCCCTTAAAATTAATTTTGTTCATCAATATTTCTAGAAGATTCTTCATTATTTTCTCTTTTCTAATTTTTTCTTCTTAAATATTTATTAAAAATATATAATACCTCAGTTGATATAAAAATATTTTTTTCCTTTTCTATTTCAACTATTGATAATATAGGGACATCCAAATGTGACGCCTAGATTTGAGTTTTATTAAAAAGAAACATGTGTATAAGGTGATGTATAGGAAAACATGTGTATAGTTTCTTTTTAATAAAACACAAATCTAGGCATCACATCTGAGTGACCCTATATATAAAAAGATTAGAATTTTCCATAATTGTAATAAAAGATAAATTATAAAAAGAAAAAAAATATTTTTCAATATTTTATAAAACTCAACTCATTTTTTAATAATGATTTAAAATAGTTATTTAAATGAAAAAAATATTTTTTCCTGAATCTAAGTAGATGTAAATAGTATTTTTAAATTTATGTTTATTATCGAATTATTGTTTTTAACACTTTTTTTGAATTAAGAAAAAATAGACACTAGAAGATAAATATAAATAAAAAATATTCTTAACTGAACCTACATTTATTTATTATAAATTGAACAAGTTAGTTGTTATCAAAACATTACCAAACAAAAAAAGTACTTCACAATTGAATAGAAATAGATTTTCTTAACAAAACAACCTGCAATTTTCTCTCACTTGAATGTAATATATTTTTTGTGATTGTAGTTTTATTTCAAAGTAGTTAATTAAGACAAGAAACACATAGTCTTAGAAGAATGTTAAAAAATATATAAACTTAATTGTACACTAATGGTATATCTGACCTTGCTACATATTTATTTATTTATATTTTACTAAAATAACAGCTACTTTTTAAATGTAATTATCTTAAAATTTGTTATACTACAATAAATACTACTTATATTTATTTTAGTCATGCAAACATACTATTACAAAAAAACAACATAAAAAATATATAGCTTGAGTTTTATTGTACAGAATAATATTTTTCAAATATAATAAAGAGATACTTTATTCATAGCATTATGTGAAATAATATCTTGAGATTCACATTTATGTTTAAATTGTTGTGATTGAATCAAATCTGATTAAATTTGAATATGAAAAGAGTTAGTATTCTTTTTTAAAACAAAAAATCAGATATAATACTACACGTAATAAATACGTTCTTCGTTATGTTTGCAAAAAAAACTGATCTCGAGTTTGTCAAAAATAAAAATATTTGAATAAATATATAATTCATCATCATCAGTCATCTGTATAGAAGTTCATTAGAAAGTTACTTGCTTTTTATATTATACGCATAATAATTCTCAATATAGAATAGAACTCAGACTTATTGTATCATATACATATATATATATATATATATATATATATATATATATATAAAATGTACATATATCAATTTGATTGACGTTTGTGAAATCCGCGGCGAACTCTAGGTTTTGATTTGCAGCAGTTTGCAAGTGTCAAAACTGAACATGGCCGTATATCAATTTACGATATTAATAACTTTTGGCATCATATGTTATAAAGCACATATTAGTATTAGCATTATTATTGAAGCAAGTTTTGTTAGATATACAACTTATACGTAATTGTGTAATATAGAGATTATTTCAAAATAATTTAATCAATTAATTTTTTCTACTTAATACATTTAGTATATTAATTTTAAATCAATATTTTAATATTTATATTTCACTTTTTTTCTTTATATGAAAATATTTTATTTTTAATTAAATGAATTTAGAAGAATTTTTTAAAAAGTTTACATATTTCATACAATTAAAATTTAAATATTTTTTGAACGAATAGTTATTTTGAAAAATATTTCAAATTAAAAATCAGTTTCCATTTTTTCTAGAAAATATTTTTTTCTGAAAGCCAAGTGGGCAGAATGATCTAAGTCGTTAAATTTAAGTTTTGGTTCTTGAAAAAAATATTGGTTTTAATACACATCAGACAGTTTTTGTTTTTAAAAAATAATTTAATAATATAAATTCCATTGGAGCTAATAATTGTTCCAACTCCATACATAATATTAACGTACATTTTTAAAATTGTTCTTAGCAATTTTTCATATTTTATTCTACTTTATTTATATATATATATATATATATATATATATATATATATATATATATATACACGTAAATTCATAAAAAAATAATTGCTTTTATCGTCAGGTTGGCCGAGTGGTCTAAGGCGCCAGATTTAAGCTCTGGTTCTCGAAAGGGAGCGTGGGTTCGAACCCCACACCTGACATTTTTATTTTCATTCACAAATCTCACACTAAATTTAAGTCCATTTATAAATACATTTATACTTGGATAGAACTACTTATTTTTCAGTAACCAATAGTTAATTTCTTGATAAAAATATTAAAATATATAATTCAAATTATAATTATTTTAATAAATAATAATATAAGACTGCAATCAGAAATTATTTTTGTTTATAACATTAATATGTTAATTAAAAAAAACTGTTAATATTTGTTCATAAATGAATAAAATCATTTTTAGATTAAACAATCTTAAAGAAAAGTCGCCAGTTTTAAATTATGAACTAAAAAAGAGTCATGAATTTAAATTCAACATTTTATACTCTGTTTTATATTTATTCATAAATGTTCTGAATTTCTGTAAGTACTAAAGCTATTTTTAAATATTAATTAATAAATAAAAAATAAAAAAAAATCTATTCTCGTTGTCAGGTTGGCCGAGTGGTCTAAGGCGCCAGATTTAAGCTCTGGTTCTCGAAAGAGAGCGTGGGTTCGAACCCCACACCTGACATTTTTTTTCCTTTGAAATGTATTTATATTAATTAGTCACTTTTACATTTAAGATTTCAATTATTTGTTTATATTAAACTGAAAATGATATCTTACATTTATTTTTTAAATTAGTTTAATTCGAATTTGTTTATTTCGCTTTGAATGTTTTCAAATTCAAGTAACTAATATCACTTTTAAAGATGTTAATTAGTGGCAATTAAAAGTATCATTTTTGAAATATATTGGATTTATTTCCAATTTATTCTCAATAATACTTAATATGAAGATATTTTTCTAATTACAGTCATAGTAACTGTTATTAAAATATTTGTCAATAGATTTATTTAGTTCTTTTAGTATTACATTTTTATACAACAAAAAGCGCATCGTCAGGTTGGCCGAGTGGTCTAAGGCGCCAGGTTTAAGCTCTGGTTCTTGAAAAGGAGCGTGGGTTCAAATCCCACACCTGACAGTTTTTATTATTTAAAATAATAAATTTGTACAAATATAGGTGGCTTAAATGAGACTGAAAAATTTAAACATTAATTTACTTGCTTACTTTCATTTACTATTTTTATTATTTAGTTTTTCTTGTATAATTGGTAACTAACACTTATACTGTCACTTTCGTTATTTTTAAAACATTAGTCATATATTTTATCTTTAATGAACACACTCTGATACAAAGTTATCGTCTCTAACATCATACATCAAAATTTTCATAAAATCATAATTTATTTAATATTCGAAATTATTTTTTCTTTATAAAGTTCGAACTAAATTCGAATAATAATCAACTTTTGTCATTCTTTAACAACAACCGTATAGCTACAAACACTTTAACAACTTTGTCGTATCTGAAAACAGTTATCGATTTCCTGAGAAACACCGTTTGACAAGTACAATATTCAACGATTTCAAATCATGAGTTCTGGATTCCAGAACTCTAATTATCATTGCCAGTCTTGATATTTCAAAAATATTATGACTCGAGATAAAATTCCAACAGAGACTACGCTACCCAAACTGTGCTTATGTTGAAACATATTAATGACATTCGTTACAAAAACTTGAACGTTGTTTTAAAACGTACCGAGTTATTATCTTAATTTATCAAAAGGTTATAGTTATTATTTTCTTAATTTTCCGCGAAAGAGTTTATCTCGCAAGAAAGACCATTGTTATTAATAAAACACCAGTAATAGAAGTTGTCGTTGTTTATATTATTTTAATTTTTATAAATGCATCCTTTAATAAAGTTTAGTACTAGAGATATAACAATATCAATTTAAGTAAATAAACTTGTAGTAAGAATTATTAAAGTTACTGAACAATTCATTAAAACTTTATACTGGATTATTTTAATATTTGAGGATTTTATCACTGTCTTGCATTAATTTTGACGTTAATAATTAAATTTTACTCTGCTGAACATTTAATGTAATTAAAATTGTGCTATATTTAAAAGAAAAAGCTATTGCGTAATTCCTCAGTGAGAAGCTTTCGGTAACAGCTGAGAATCATTTAATTGAAACAAATACAGTAGTTATATGAGAGATACTCATTTATTACAGGACGTTAAATACTGTTTAAATAAAACACGTTTATTTCTAGTTATATGCGCTTTATAAGATACCACACTCGAACATATTCTTGTACAACCAACCATATATGTGTATGTGTGTGTACAGAAAATCGTATTTTTAATCAACCCACTTGTTTGGAGAGTATATACAAAATATTTTTTTAAAATTATACGCAAACTTTATTTAGTTTGTTTTATACAAATTGTAATTGAATTGCATCCTAAACAAACATTTTATGGTCAGTGAAAATGTAAAAGAAACAATTTTAAAAATGCAAACAAAATAAAAAAGTTTTGTATTCATAAACATTACTTTTCGGTTGTTAAAAAATATTTTTCTATTTAACAGTATTTTTTTAAAACATACACAAATATATATATATATATATATATATTATATATATATATATATATATATATATATATATATATATATATATATAGGTAATCAAATGTGGCGCCTAGATTTGTGTTTTGTTAAAAAGAAACTATACACATGTTTCTTTTTAATAAAACACAAATCTAGGCGTCATATTTAAATGACCCTATATATATATATATATATATATAGTATGTGCTAACATATTATTACTTTTATTGATCTGCTAGGTAAAAAAACTTTAATAAATTCTTTATATAATTCTGACAGTGTCCACTCTCTTTTTACAACTTTTCCACACAACTTATATGTCATCCTTTTAACTAAAAGTCAAAATTTATTTCTCCTTCCCCCTTTTATATATATATATATATATATATATATATATATATATATATATATAAGTTCACGATATTATATATTTGTAATCTGCAAATTTCAAAACTCCATTAAGATTTGTTTATATCTGATTACTGAAATACGAAAAAAATCTTTTACTTTTATATTGATATATCTGTAGCTTATTTCTAGCAAAAATACGTTATGGTTCATATTATTTACTTTTATATAAAGTTAAATCACATTAGCAAACTTTTCGTTAGTTTTCTATATGTAATTTAATATATTCAAAAGAATATCTCATCAAAATACTGTTCTGTTCGATTTTGAAATTTGTACATTTCTATAGTATATATATATATATATATATATATATATATATATATATATATAAACTTTTGATAACTGAACGAAGCGTGGAAAAAATAATATTAGAAATTTCAAAACGTGATCGGAAAACTTGTAAATCGATACAAGAACAGACAAAAGTAACGGTTATAATAGAACAAATAAAATCACTGATATGGATACGGATAGGGCATAAAGCAAGAAGAGAATAAAATAAATGCACAAATATAATTATGAAATGTCACTAAATGATAAAAGGAAACCAAGAAAAAACCTTTATTAAAGATGGTAGGATACAATTTTGAAGCATAGTGGAAGTGAGAATTGGTTGATATTAACTGAAGATGGGAAAAGGTGGAAAAGTCAGAAGAAAACATTCAAGAAGAGTCAATGACATTCAATGATGTTTTTTTCTAGCAGTGAACTGATATAATCTTTGTATTATATATATATATCTATATATATATATATATATATATATATATATATATATATATATATATATATATATATATATATAAACAAAAAATTGAATTTCAAATAATAGTACTTCTTATAAAGTAATTCTTTACTTTTTTCAACATATTGCAAAAAATATTAAAATACTAAAATAATTCATTTTTAATATAAAATACATTAGATATTGTTTATATTTGATTGTCTATAATAATAAAATTCTATAAAATTATAAATTCAAAAGTTTAATTAATAAGAATTAAAAATTATTGTTAGAAATATATTTTACTATATTTTTGAAACATTATATAGTACAGAAATTATTATATTTTTAACAATATATTAAATACAAATGTAGTGAATTTTATGTTATATTACAAAATTAAACTAATTATTTTTTTAAAATAAAATTACTATATATTTGACAGTTATTGTAAATAAGACATTATTAAGAATTTTAATTTTATGATATCGTATTTTATATATATATATATATATATTAAAATTGATCTCGAAACAATACATACATATACATATCACAAAATATTTGTACGTTAATAATTCCCGTAGTTAATTATCTTTCTAGTGACAAATATAATTGGTAAATTATTCACGTTTACATGCAAATGAAGGTAGGAGTTTTGTAACAACAACAGAAAGTGTGTAGGATATATTCAACGTTTTCGCAACAGACATTGTTCTATATGAAAATATATGGACTGAACAGAAAATCTAGGAAAATAATGTAACGTGCAGTGATTCATGCGCTGAAATAATTGTGACTATTATTTGTGTCATTTTCTTTATAAATACATTTTATTCAAGATATCAATTTTCTTCTGAAAATTATTTTATAAACGAATTAAAAATATAAACAATTAATAGTGTATTAAAATTGAAGTTTATTTAATTTTATTAATGAGATGCTTATAAATTTCTTCTTCTCTCTCTCCTTCTCTCCCTCTTTCTCTCTCTCTCTCTCTATATATATATATATATATATATATATATATATATAAAGAAAGAGAGAGAGAGAATAGAATCAACCAATCTCAAGTTTACCTTTTCAATTTGAATTTGGTTGTTTCAAACCTCAATCCAATTATGTGGATTGCCATTCATTAAAACATAATCAGCGGTATGTTTGAACCCATCTTCAATTATTGACCCATAGTTGTTCAAATACAAGTGATCATCGTAATTAAAACACCATAATATAACCTCTTTTTAGTGAGAGCTAATTTATATATATAATGTAAAAGATGAGTTGCATTTCAAATTTATATCAGAAATAAGGAAAACATATTTTTTTTTACTTTACTATTATACATAAAATATTCATAATTGTATAGTTAACTTTCATTGTGATTGAATTACATCGTTGACCTATTTTCTACAGAACAGATATAAAAATATATAATAAAAAAAAAGTTATAACTATGTACAGATGCTTATTATATTTAATTAGTGTATTAAAAGAAATAAAACAATAATCCATGCTAAGAAATTGATAATGTTAATTTGAAAATATCGATTAAAAGTTATTGCTTTCTTATAAAGTTTTTTATTTTAATTGAATATCATAACGAAATATATTGAGATTATTTTTAATTAACGTGATAATTAATAAAATTATATGATTTCAATTATAAACATTTTCATTGTACTACTATCTATTTTCTAGGGTGAATACCCTCTTTAAACTATTTGTTCACCCTATGTTGTATCTTAGATAATGTCAACAAATATTCTAAATAGTTGAAGAACTTTTACGCATTTATGCTTTAATTCTAAACTTCCCTGGACTATATATATATATATATATATATATATATATATATATATATATATATATATATATATATAAGAAAGATTATATTTTTATAAATGATTTAAAGAAAATATTTTTAAATGAAACAATAAAATATTTAATCATAACATGAACATTTATATTTAAAAATATTTACATACATAACCTCAAATAATTTATTCATATAAATATGTTTATTGAAATTTAAGGTAATATAAATTGAAATAAATAATAAATTTTATTCTATGATTTAATTTATTTAAAATATTAAAACTTTAATAATAATCAAATTCGAATAATATGTCCAAGTTATTACAGTTTCCCCAAAATTCATTCAATAATTTATGTAATAATTATTATAAATCACATTGATTCTATCAACATAATTAATAAAGTTTTTAATATAAATAATAAATTATTGATGTATAATAATTAATTCAAATGTATAAATTATTATAAAAAAATAATTAATGTAGTCTATACAGCGAATATTAATTTTAATAATTTATTTTGTTTATTATTTTTGAAAATGTTTATTTAGATTGAGTGCATAAATTATTGTCAACAAATAAAAAAAAGAATATTCAATTCTCTATCTGATTTAAACTTAACAAACAAACAAATAAAATTACAAAAGTGCTTTATTCGTTTCTTTTTTTTCTGATCGTAATCACAAAGTGATGTTAGATAAGTTAATTTGTATATTCCTTGTGTTTTTCTCTCTTCAGTTTTAATGCACTAAAGTACTTTAGTAAATGGGTTGGATCGTCTAGATGCTTTTATGCCAATTATTCTGAAAATGAAAGTGAAATTGTATGCTAGCTACTTAATTAATTTTATAAACACATGTATATAAGAACTAGTCTGTAATTATTTTTAATTTATATTTATAGAGAACATATAAATCAATATTTGACTACATTTGAACTAATTACTTATTGTCTATTTAATTGAACTCGAAATTCTAATCCAAAATTAATATGTAAATAATTTATATGCAGGTTGCATTCCTCACGATAAATAGATACATGGAATCTAGTGAATATACATAACCAATATTTAATTGAAGTTTAATTAAATTTACAAGAGAATATACATTTTGATGTCAGTGTCATTAGTAGTTGTAGTAATAGTAGTAGAAATTCTAACTTTTATTATATATGTACATGTAACGAAAGTTAGATTTCAATAGTCATATAACTAGTTAGTTACTATTTCAATCATATTCCGTCACACAAAAACATTTATAGAGACAGTTCATATGCAGATTGCAATTCTCAAAATACATTCATTCCCTGAATTTAACAAATGTGTAACTATATTTGAATACAATTTAATTAAATTTACAAGAGATTACACATTTTAGTCTCAGATACGGGTAATTCCAGAAAATGTCACAGATTATAAATTCCGCTAATAGGTTTATATATAAATACTTTTTTAATATTGTACATTTGTTAATTGTATTTTTTTAAAAAAATAATACATTTGTTACTAAATCTTCTATATCTTATATATATATATATATATATATATATATATATATATATATATATAAACGTTAATCTTTATTTTTATTTATGTATTGTTTAATATCTCTTCATTAAAAAATTAAATTATTTTAAAAAAATGAAATTTTAGATTTTGAATTTGAAATACAAAATTATTATTATGAAAAATCTTTTAATCAACATCTTGTTAATTATATAACAATTTTAATTCAAGATTTCATTTTATTTTAATTCAAGATATGTAAATAAATTGAATCAGCTATAAGTTAGATAAAATAAGATACACTTAACTTGTTCAATATACATTTTTTAAAATAATAAAATGAAACTCGCGAATGATAAAAATTAAAACATTCAGTAAAGTTCATTCTTTGAATAAGTTTATATTTTTAAAAAGAAAATTAAAGAAAGATTTACATTTGTACTAAATAAAAATAATAGTTCAAATATTCTACTTTATCAATCCATATACTTATGCATGCAAAATAGTACAAACAAAATACAAAAATACTAATTTCAGCATTTATTATTCGTCGTCAGTCTATTCCGTATCGTAAATCAAATATCGACGTTATTTTTTGCATTAAATTTTATGTTTGCTTAATCTTTGAATAATCTTCTTATCATCTCCATTCAGAACTTTAACTTTTCTTATTTCCATTTTACATAGTTATCTCTTTTTCTTTGCCAACATAATTGCTTTTTTTATAAAAGCATTGTTTAATATTCGGAACACACATTCATTCGCAATAATAATTTTTATTTCGTTTTGTATCTACCTAACATTTAATTTTCACCATTGTGTTTATTTTTTGATTTTTTTAAAGTAGATTTTTATTCTCAAAAAATATGTCAAGTTATAAATTGAATTATATTTAATAAAATAATATTAATTTTGTACATATTTTTAATTTACTATTTTATATATACGTGTGTACTATTTTAATATCTGTGAAATATACAATATACTAAAAAATAATTTTATTTCCATGAATTTTCAATTTCCTGTTCGTTTATAAAAAAATCATAATCAAATCATAATATATTTATATGTAGATAAAATAAATTAATTAAAAAAAATATTTTAAAAAATCACTTATTAAACTTATTTTTCTGTTTATAAATTATTTAAATAACAGGAGATAAAAATGTCACAAAAATTAAATAATTATTTTTTATTTACATAACTCTTTCTCAAATGAATAACATAATTAAATTTATCAATCTTTGTATAAAAAGAAAATTTATTTTTTTAATATTTTTTAATTTTTATTTATATACATATATGATGTTACTTATTCAATTTTTTATTCATTTTACGCTAAATGTAACATTTTAAATATATTCATTGTCTACATAATATTGTTGAAATCTTTTTAAATAGTACTTGAAATTTGTTACTTCATGAATAATTCTCATTGCACTTTTTTAATTAAATCATCTGAGTGTAGTTAATAAAAGTATTAATTAAAACATCCTTCGTGACTTTTTAATATCTTGAAATATATATAGATTGTACAATAGGTGTGGTGTTTATAAAACATAGCCGTATAATATGCTATATCCACGCAATTCTCCTATGAACCACATATTTATGATTAATTTTCTGGCAAGTATTAACTACAGATAATCGATCAGAAATTTGTTCACTATACGTTTGTGTAATTTTATTGTATCATATAATTTTCCTAATGTATTTTATTCTTACTTCTTTGTTCAATATTTATATATATATATATATATATATATATATATATATATATATATATGAATTTTTCATTCGCTCGTTCTATAAAATATATTTTATTAAAAATAATATTCCATTTGTTTATTTCTCGATTGAATATAAATTCAACATAGAAAATATAATAAAAACGCAAAGTATTTTAACAAAAAAGACATGACAACGTAGAACAAAAATATGGAATAAAATTCAAACGAGCTAAAATGAATCAGAATTTCTCGAGGGAGACCGCGCATTCTCGTACAGAGTCATTTCAACGTTGAATATATAATAAAACTTGCAACTTCTATCTATCTACATGATATATACGATTGATAGAAGACATTCTCTATAGAACCAAGATAAAATGAAAACACTCTTTTTAAAAGAAACGTTCACATGAAAAGTCACTTTGATGGACTGCACTACATTCTACACAGTCGGTTTTTTCATCGTGAGATACTCGTATCTATATATGTATGTGGGGCTACCTGTCACGAGACGAACGAAAAATCCTAGTTGAAACATGAAAAGCCGAACTTCGACCATCAAGATTAGTTTATTTTAGATGTCGATGAGATCAAAGATGACCAATAAATCGAATAGTGGTCAACAGACGACCCATTTGTTGAAGCTTTGTTTATATTTGAGTCACTATGTCTGTAAGCCTTGAAACTTTCTAATTAAATACTATTTTATTTTTATTTTTATCTAACTTTATTTTCAACCTTGAATAATTAAATTGTAACAAATAAAAAGTAAATTAAATTTCAAAATAATAATTGATACGTTTTAATTATGCAATAATTTTTTTTAAATATTTTTTTTAGTAATTAAAATCATAATTAATTAACCTTTTACTTTTTTATTTTTATATTTATGTTGTATATTACAATTAACTAAAAAAAATAATAATTCACTGGTAGTTTTTTGTGTATATTATTAAACCAAGTTTTAACCAAAAATACACATTTTATTGAATGAAATTAAAACTTTATAGTTAGTTATAAAAAAAATAATTTAAAATATTAAAAAACCGAAATCACTTTATAAACACTTTGTGCAAACATATTTGTATAACTTAAAGAAAATTTTATATTTAAAATATTCAATCTAAAGCGTATTCTCTGCTATAGAAAATTATCTTTTAATAAGTAGTTACCCCAATTATCCTTCATATATCAATATATATATATATATATATATATATATATATATATATATATATAATATATATATATATATATATATATATATATATATATATATACTAAAATTTTACTACTAAACTATATTACTGTCGAAGTAATTTCCTTATCTTCGATATAAACTTACATAGTTCATTTTCATCCATTCTTCATTAAACTCCAATGTTCGTTCGTCTATAGCATCGAATTTACACGATATTGCAAGATGCAATTACAAACTTAGTCGTTGAAAGTAGAGAGCATGAATATTTATTGAAAATCCTTAACACGTTTCAATTTTGTTTTCATTTGCATGCATAATTTTATTATGAACAACATTTACATTCTTCATTATCTCCTGATTAAAAATATATTTATCTGAGTTTAAAATTTTACGTAAAATTCAATAAAATCATTTTTCCGAAAAGAATAAATCGTACGTATTGAACGTTTTAATTAAAAGTATACTAATTCGAAATATAAAGTTTTAATGAAACTTTAAATACATTTTTTTAATATATAAACTCTTTCCAACTGAATTTAATTGACTATTTAAATATTCATGAAAACTCTGAAAATCTCTACACAATTTTTTAAAAAACATCTTTATATATAAATAAAAATCTTATTTTTTTTACTTCCATTGATTTTGCTCTTTTTTATATTTATGATCATTGATATATTATTTATTTATTATATGGTTATATTTGTTTATATTCTTTAATATTAGTCAAATTATTAATTAAATACTACTCATCTATGTGAGAAAATAAATAACATTTTAATTTTTATAAACAGACTGCATTATTAATGAAAATAAAAGGAAAATTGAAAAATATTACATTTAAATATATATGAGTTTGTGTGTGTGTGTGTGTATCCATATATATTAATATACTATAAACAATACATTTGCACAAAAAAATTACAAAAACATGTAATATAAAATGTATGTTTATTAACATAACTATTATATTCATTAATAGATGAGTAATATTTTGCCATAAATAAACATTTAATAAAAAAACAAACTGGTTTTAATATAAAGTCATATATATGACTAAACTTTTTTATGCTTGCAATGTTGAATAAAAGACAATACAATCACAGCTATGTCATCAGGGGATATAGCTCAGTGGTAGAGCATTCGACTGCAGATCGAGAGGTCCCCGGTTCAAACCCGGGTGTCCCCTCTAAGTGTATTTTTTTTATTTACAACTTAAATATATTTCATAGCCAAATAATATTCTCAGATGTGACAAATGGGTTTCCGTTTATTAATTACACATTTTCTTTTACAGTTATCCATCTTGTTCGGGCGCACTTGCGCCTGGTTTAGCAGCCGATATGCATTTCAGAGATGATGTCATTGCGTTCATTGGACCAGCATGTGCTTTTGCTTTAGAACCGGTCGCAAGGCTGGCAGCCTATTGGAATATTCCAATTATTACCGGAATGGGTGATCAGGTATTGAACTTTAATTAATATATAAACGATCAATAAATTCTCAATTATACAAATCATTTTTTATATATATATATATATATATATATATATATATATACGAGGGTCTTTTGATAAGTATGGTAAAAAAGTAAGAAAAACTAGAAAGGCTCTGGCGATGATGGCGTCGCCATCGAAATGCATTAGCCGATATAATTATAAATTACATAATTATAAATAACAAGTGAACAATAAGTGATTATTGAACACTTTAAATAATTGTGATGTTGGGGTGAAAATTCATTTGTGTAAAGAAGAACTAAATTGAAAAATTTAATTTAATTAATTAAATTAAAGAATAAATTAATTTACCATACTTATCAAACGACCCTCGTATATATATATATATATATATATATATATATAAATTATAATAAATTATTGTAGATTTTTTTTCTACAAAATTAATTTAGAAAAGTATACCAAAAAGACAATTTTCTATATAATTGAATTTAATCTAATACACATGATATTTTCAGTAATTAAACAAAATTCAAAAACTTATAACATATAAGTGAACGAAACAATTATTATAAAAGTCTATATTATTATTAGTCAAAAATTTGACTAATTGAGTCAATAAAGAAATTAAATTCATGGTATAAATTGAAATTTTGTGAGCAAGGTAAACATTACTAATATGATTTTACGTGTAATAATTTACAGGAAGGATAATATCTACTAACTTCTAGAAATTCAATTTTATACAATCAACCACAAAACAATTTTCATTCTGTTATGAAACTTTACGTTTTGTATATTCAGTAATTTGAGAAATTATATATATTTATATATATATATATATATATATATATATATATATATATTACATTAAAATTAGTTGTATATACATTAGTTGATTGAAATGAAGCAAAAAGAGTCGTAAATAAAATATTTCAAAAGAACCAAGTAACATATTATTTTTATGTATGTACAAAAAAAATACTTTTTTATTTTGTACGATTGATTCAAACTAACAAGCTAATTTTTCTGTAAACACAGATGAATACAATTGACATACACAATTTAGATAAATACGTTTCCTAGAATGATATACCGTATGAGATAATTACAAAATCCATATAAAGATATATATATATATATATATATATATATATATAGATATATAAATATCTATATATATATATATATATATATATATATTAATCATATGTGAATAATATTATAAGCATTGTTAATCAATGTGAATAATATTGTACAGTTGTACCATTTATTATTTGTTTTTTCTTTAAACATAAACTCAGTAAAATATTATAATATAAACAGTCAATTGAAATTATAGTAAAACAGAATATTTTGTTATATGAAAAGAAAATATGAAAAACATATTTACATAAAATTTATATGTTGTTAAAACGTTTGGAGACAAAATTTATTCTATAAAATACATATTATATAGGGTCATCCAAATGTGACGCCTAGGTTTGTATTTTATTAAAAAGAAACTATACACGTGTTTCCTTACATACTACCCTATATACATGTTTCTTTTTAATAAAACACAGATCTAGGCGTTACATTTAAATGGCCCTATATTTATATAAACTTGTTTGATAAAAAATCATTTCCACAAAATAATGAATCAAGAATAATGAAACCAAAAAAATCTTAAATTGAACTCGTTCCTATATACTAAAATCTATAGGATAATAGACTTTATACTATAACATACTATAGACTGTTTTTAAGCGTGATAGAAATTTAAATTGAATCCCTATCAAAAGTTCTATCAGACCTAAAGAACATCTTTATCATACCTTCATATATACATACACACACATGTATATATATATAAATATTATTATTCGTAGTAATAAAGCTTCCTCTTTTATTTATACGTTTCTCTCTTATAACATTAATCATTAAAAAAATTATTAATAAAGTGAAACAAAATAAATTGTACTTGATACAAATTTGTGTAAAATAATCTTTAATAATTCAGAAAAACATAATTTTGATTTGAATCATTAATTTATGTTCTCAATAAAAAGTTACTTCATTTTAAATATTTTTTATATAATAATTTTTAAGTTTTTAATTATTTTCTCTATTTTCAAATATAGTATAACTATCAAGTGTTTCAATGACATATTTTAACTTAAATATTTTTTAATATTTTCTCATATATACATATATGTGTTTATTTAAAAATAGATAAATTATTAAAACTTTAAATTGGCATTTATTCAAAATTTGTTTAATATAGCTGTAATATATTTTTAAACTTATTTAATATTACAGAAAATTATAAAAAATGTTTAGAAAATTTCACGTAAGATAGTCTCGTAAATTGTCTGATATTCAACCACATTTACAACTTCTCACTGTTATTTACTTATACATATAAATCATTGGTGTACTTGCTGACAAGCATTTATCTACCTTAAAAGCGTCTACTTTTCCATACTAGGTCACATAAATCCATGTATATATATATATATATATATATATATATAATAAAGCTGTGTGTGAATTTATGTGTGTGTATCTCCATCTGAGTGAGTATATACGAGATAATATGTTTAAAATGTTGAAAAATTACACCAACATTGAAAACACTAGTAGTAGTGGCTAATTTAGATAAATAATAAAGATACCATTGTTTTTATCGAGTTTAAAATTACTGCAAATATATATTCGAATTTTCGATGTATAAGCAAAAAACATATAGTACACAGGTATTAAATCAGATTATTTTTTTTTGTTCTAATATTAAATTTGTTTACAAAATAATAAAATCAATATAAATGAAGCCAAGTTATTGTACAAATGTAGTTAAATAATCATAAAATTATTGTAGATATTTTTCAATTCACGAAAGGAATATAAAATATTGTAGATATTTATTTTAATTATTGTTTGCTTATTTTCATTTTCTGTAGGATCGTAAAATTAATATTGCTCAGTTTTAACTATTATTAATATTTTTTCTACTCCAACTTATTTTCATTTTAAATTTATTAGTAAGTATAAGAATTGTTTATAAACACATATTTTTGTAATATATAATTGACTTTTATTATATGGGATTTATGTGCTGCTAAATTTTTATTACATGTAGTAATTTAATTTTGTTTTGTACTTTTAAATAAAAACTAATCTGATTTCTTTCATTATGGTATTATTTGAATTCTTTAAAGGTATATACGTACTTATATATATATATATATATATATATATATATATATATATATATATATATATATATATGATATCAGTGTATTATAAGCAAATAAAACATATATAAACATTATTTTTAATTACGATATCTATTATCAATTTGGATATATATTTTCTTATTATTATTTCTGAATCAATTTTTAACAGATAATTTATTTCCATACAAAATATCGACATTTTTTTATCAGAACTCAATAAATTCGTACCTTTTAAATTATTTTTATAAAAAAAAATATTTTCGTTCAACTTACCTAGATTTTTAAACACATATTCCGTATTCAGTACTTTGGTATTCAAACTGAAAGTAATAAAGTTATTCTAAAAATCACATCAAAAAAATATTCAAATAAAATTTTATTTCAAATGTATAAAAATGCACAGACACACATGCACATATAGAGAGGGGAGAGAGAATCTCACATGCATTATTATATTCGGCAATATATTTTAATGTTTCCATAAATGTATAGATACTATAAAGTTATCAGTCATCGTCTGTAGAAATGCTTTTATAATAGTCTGTAATTAGACCAAGTCAAGTCTTTAGAAATGAAGTCGCTAAAACATTAATTGTTGAATCTAAATTAACCGACCGAAAATGATTACTTTAATAATATATGCAACGTTAAAGTTAATATTCACTGTGAACTTCAAATGAAATTTCGTGCATAAGCATTCTGTTATCCTTTAAAGTAATTCTCTCTGTTGGAATGTGTGATCTTACTACTACGTTCGTCTTAGAAAATATTGTACTTACAATGAAATTGGCTTTGTTATCATGCTTTACGACAGTGTTCTGTTTCGAATACTATTTGGAATTTATCTGCATTATATATTAGGTCACTGGTTAATTAAAATTATAATTTATAAAAAAATAGTTGTTGTTTTCAAAAAGACTAGATATTATGTAATATATTTCATACAAGTTCGTTTATTCACAAAACAGAATAAAAATCGAAAAATGTTAAACTATATTCAAACATTACTTAATAATTTCTTTGTCTCAATCATTGATTAATTAATATATTATTATAAAACATTTCTAATGACTTAATAAACATAAGAAAATATAAAATAGAATCAATTTTAAACAAGGCTTTTCTCAAATTAATTAAAAAAACTTTCCCCCTTAAGCATTATTGATTCAATTTTAATTAAAATTTGTAGAAGTTATTGAACATTAAAGAGTTACCAGAAACAATCTAACGATCAATACTGAATTTTTATCTACCGCTGTACGTATTAAAATGATTAAACATAGGATTTCGAAAACAATTACAATTTCAATTTTTCGGTTAAATTGAAAATTAGGACATTTCAAATACAATTCAGTTTGGATGATAAAATTGTGATATTTAATTTTATCATTAAAACACGAATTATTTGCGTGCTGTGTAAAGAAATCGATTATTTATGTTTTATATGCATTTAACCTTGTATTTCCATCAAAACTATTGTACATTGTCATACATTTTTTCTAATTAATTTCCTGCCGTATGCCGTCTAACTATAAGTCAGGTTGGCCGAGCGGTCTAAGGCGCCAGATTTAAGCTCTGGTTCTCGAAAGGGAGCGTGGGTTCGAACCCCACACCTGACAAAACTGTTTTTGTATTTTATCATCCAATGACATTTATCAATTAACTCAAATATTATTTTATTTAACTTTTTTCGACGAACACGATTAAAAATCATAGACAAATTATATACAACGAAAAATTCTAAATAAAATTAATTATAATACAATTTTTAAATTTTACAATTTTTTAAAATTATAAAATTTCTTATATATAGGTAATAAATAAATAAAAAATTAATTTACAATTTTAAAATGGACTTAAATAAACTTTTACATTGATAAATAAATAAATAAATGATTATAATTTTAAATGTACTTAAGAAAAGTTTACTTAAATACATTTAATAATTTCCAAATATATACGATAGGAGTGTCGTACTATGATTATTTTAAAATCCGTTTAAAGAATGATCTTTCAATATTTCATTGCAAAATAAAGTATAATTTTTTTAGTAGAACGATAATTATAAATCATAAATCAAATTACTGATTAGATGTAAATTTAAAACAGGGATTTAATAACTAACAGTAGTTTAAATTGATATTTATTTCAATTAAAAAAAAATGTTAGTCTCAAAATAAATCATTGAATAATTGAAATAAAATAAACTTCTATTTTAACATTTTTAAATAAATACATTTAAATTAACATATTTAATACACCAGAACAAAACATAAAAAGATAACAATTTCATCACATGTACAGAAGATAATAATTAGGAGATTACAATATGAATAACGATAATAATGTATCAAAAATATATTTTTTCAGATTTCAAATTAATAATCTGTAATTTGAATATATTGTAGTCGAAATATGATTTACAATTATGAAAAAAAATTTTGTCATAAAATGAAAAAAACATCACTACTATTATTTTTATTTGTAGTGATTGTACACACACATAAATATATATATATATATATATATATATATATATATATATGTATCAGAGTGAATAAAATTTGAACTTTTTTTTCTTTTTCTATAATCAACTATTGACAGGCATATAATTTACTACTAATTCAAAGATTCAAATTGATATGACTGAAACGTACTGTCGTAACTTGCCATAAGCAGATATCATATCACTGAACTACTTTGTTATCAAAAGGACAGGTCAAAGATGCTGACATGCCAATTAGAGTATGTGTTTTCATACGTGGAAAGCTAATAATAGCTTTTCAGAGCAAAATATTTAGGAACATCAGAAAATCTTTATTACACATCACAGATTCGTCTTACATACCATTTGGTTCCTGTAACTCTATATCTTAATGTTTTCATTATTAATGTAAGTATATACTTACATACAAACACATACACTCACAAATATATATATATATATATATATATATATATATATATAATACTATTTCTTTGAAAATCACTCTTTCTTTATAAATAAATTAAGGAAGAAAAACAAAATAAAATACCTTATTTCATGTCAAATCTCTTTTCATGGAATTGACTGTTTTGTGCAAATAAATGACTTATTATTACTATTTTCTATTGAAATAGAATTAAATTAATGATTTAAAAAGATATTAAAACCGAAAATAATTTCAAATATTTTATAAATATCACAAAATATCTTTTCAATATATTACCATGCATTCTTTTATAAAAAAAATATATCTATTAAAATTTATATAGAAAAATATTCTACATAAAGAGTTTTATAAAAAAACATTTCATTAAATTCAATAATAGAGATAATTTTATATCTTTGATATTTTTACATAAATAAAATTATAAATATTTTTAAATCAAATATATTTACTTCCAGGCAAATATTTTGAAGTAAATGGAAATCATTTCAATTTTTATCAATAGCTAGAAATAAATCACATTTATTAAAAATATTCAAATATTTTTCATTTCATAAAAAGAAACATTATCTTGATGTTTTTATTCTAAAAGTTTTTTTTTTATTTCAGCCACCAGCCGAAAGCGAACTTTCGGTTACATCTGGTATCCTTGGACGTCTACATCGATGGCGTAACGAAACTTCCGTAAGTTGATTATTATATTTCATGATATTCGGTTATTTATATTATTTTTTGGTTCGAATATTCAGAGAGGTAAAATCATTTTATTTAATTTTATTTATTAAATATTATATTTTTAACGTGACGGATTTTAAAAAAACAGTCTTACGAACTGCCAATAATTTTATTTTAATTTATACATTTCAACTCCTAATAATAATTACTTGATTTAAAAAATATTAATATATCAAATATTAAAATTGAATTCAATTTCGATATTGAATTAAATATTAACTATATATTTTACATATTACAATTCTAGTTTTATCTGAAAACAAAGTATTTAATATCTAATAAATTGCAATAAAAGATTTAAAGATTAAAAGCTTGAATTCTTCATTTGAAAAATATTATAATCATAAAATTTATTTCGTTATAATATAAAATAGATAATTCATATGTTTTTATCATTTTTGAAATATAGCTTTGTTTCTATAGAACAAATAATATGCTAAAATTAAAACTCGACAATATAAAAGAATCCTCTATATTAAAAGGAGTGTCCAATGAATAGCCAAAGTAAACGAGATAGCAATAACATTCTGTAAATATTTGATTTAGATAAAATATCGTCGAGATGTACAAGCAAGTGACTACCAATATTTGCGCCGGTATACTTTTAAGTCTTATTGTCTATCGTTAATATTGTTTCTAATATAATGAAAATAAGTCAGGTGAATAGAACACAATAAATTATTAAAAATATAGACGATGTATTCGAAACGTCAAATACTTCTTTTATTCTGTTAAATGCTAATTTGATTTCGTAATAAATTTCAAAGAGAATCAGATTTCAATTCACGATATTCAGTGGACGTTGTAATATCATTAATAATCTTTTATTTCAAGATATTTTATTCGAAGAAAGATATTACATTTAATATTCAAAATGATTTTATATTAAACTAACATTTTTTTATATATTAATGAGAGAATTGATTTTATTGAACCATTTCATTATTTTATCTTTTATTAAAAAAAATATTTGCACCTCAGATATTATATAGGGCCATCCAAATGTGACACTTAGATTTGTGTTTTATTAAAAAGAAACATGTGTATATATTTTTTGTTATTTTTTTTTAATAAAACACAAATCTAGGCCTCATATTTGGTTGCATATATATATATATATATATATATATATATATATATATATATATAATTATTATTAATATATAAAAAAATATTCTATAGTCTGACTTCTATTATCAACTGAGTATGAACTACAAAACACTCTCCTAATTAATTGCTAACTGGAAATCGAAGTAATAATTAGGATCAATATTTATTGATGTGATGTACAGTAAAATGCTTTATATTTTAATTTGTTTAGAGTACATTAGTAACTTTTTTTAAATATTTTTTAATCAATAAACTTCATTAATTATATTTAAGATTAAATAATATGAAAAAATATTTTATGCTTAGTTTTACTATTAGTATTAATGTAAGCAATGTATTTTTTTACATAAAATTTGTTAATCAATATTAAATGCTTTTTTATTAATATTTTATAAAAAAATGCTATTATATACCTCTTTAATTATTATAAAATAAATCATGATTAAGATTAGCAAATAGTCTTTAAAATTTTTAATAAAGAAAAGAATCATTTATTAGAAAATGTAACAAAAAAATGACACTATTTGATTAATTACAAAATAAATTTCGTTTCTAAATAAAATAAATAATTTAATGAAAAAACAACATATTTTTCAAAATTCAATATATATTATTATTAAATATTAAGATAAGCTTTAAGGTATTTTAAGCAATTTTTAAATATTTTAATATATTCTTAAGTACAATAAATGAAAAGATGTTTTTTATTGAAATCGAAAATAATATAAATCGATTTACATTCTTGGAAAAATAATCACATTTTTTTCTTCAATAAAAAATTATTTCCAGATAAACATACCTTAAATCTCTACCTCTTTTTTTATAACTTTCAATGAGTTACTTTTAAATTTCAATGCATGATATATTTATTATCAGTCTAACACTGTCTTTAAATTAATTTATATATATATATATATATATATATATATATATATATATATATATATATATAAGTATAATTAATTAATGTCAATTTTATGTCAGATAAAAATCCTCATTACGTCTTGAACTGTCACACTGATCTCTTTCGTTATTCAGTTTCTTTCACAACACATTATTTCATATGTCTATCATATATTAAATATTATTTCTCGTCATTCTAAACAGATTTACTCAATCAATTATCTGTAACATATTTTTATTACATATTTAATGTGTAAGTATAAAATTATTATAGATACATAAATTGATTTACTTGTCAATATGTATTAATAATAGATTTATCAATAAATATTTCTTAAATTTTATTAATTATAAACTACTCAATAAATGAAAAATATTTTATTGAATTAAAAAAAATCATTACATACATTAAACCATTTAAATAAAAATTTAATACAAAAATGATGTTTTTGAAAAAGACACAACACATTTAAATGAATTAATATAGAATTTAATTAGACAAAATGTTCAGAAGTCAAATAGATATAACATTTTGTGCCACGAAAATTAAGTAATTCTAATAATATAATTTATTTAACGCTCTTATTAAACATTAATGAAATTTACCGCTTTTACGCGTGGAATCCCGCAGATATTTATATTTGAACATTTTAAAATATTAATGGAATTATTTTAAAAAACGTTATTATCGTTTTTATTAATAATTATTTAAATACGATTACAATGTAATTATCATTATTATATTTTCACGCAAAACAAGTCGTATTTCAATTATATCATTTATAAGGTTCAAATGTTTTTAACGTTAAATTTTTAATTGTACGAATTTCATTCAAATTTATACTGCAGCTTTTAAAAATCAGTGAAAACATTATATATATATATATATATATATATATATATATATATATATATATATAATAGAAATTGAAAATATACATACATATTCATTAATCAATATAAAAATAGTACTAATTTAATTTATAAAATTCTGTTTGTGAAATTACGTTTTTTTCAATTTCATGTGATATGGAAAATGGAAACACTTATAGGATTTCAGCATAAACAATATTTATTCATTTATAATATATTTATTTGTATTTACATAGACTTATATATTTTCAAAATACATTCTTTAAAAAATAACTTATTTTTATTAAAAACTATAATTTTAAATCATAATCATCATATCAATTTACGAGTATATATGATCATCCAAATGTCACGCCTAGATTTATGTTTTATTTAAAAGAAACTATAAACATATTTCGCTATACACCACTCTATACACATTTTTAATAAAACACAAATCTAGGCATCTCATTTGGATAATCCTATGTCAATCCATTTCTGAGCGAAATCCTCATTCATCTCGTTAATCAAACGGGTTGGTGAGATTTTTTTCATAGATAACTCATTTTGGCAAGTTGCCTAATTATATATATATATATATATATATATATATATATATATATATATACATTGTATAATATTAATAATATACAAACAATCCCTTAATTTGTACTGTGATTATTAAAAGAAATAAAACGGAATATTCACACCAGAAACTGAATCATATAAATATAAGAAATTCTTTTGTACCAAATAATACATGAAACATCTCGGCCAGTATCCATTATTTCACTTATATGTATGTCATATGTAATCAATTATATCAATATATATTAATATACAAAAACATTTACACACACACAATCAGATACATACAAACATAATATATATATATATATATATATATATATATATATATATATATATATATATATATATATATATATATATATATATATATAATATATATATATATATATATATATATATATATATATGTATATATATATATATGAATCAACACTAATTGATTCCATTGATGAGATTTGATCATATATAATATATACAGGTCTATTATACAAACAAGTAGGTTTTATTAGTATCAGGGACGTTAGAATAAAATTTAATTAGTTTCATGAGAAATATTCTAGTCAGGCTAATGAGGTTTTATTGTTTATATTAACATCGTAGTATAATGTATTGGTTGATATATAACCGCCACTCAATATCAGTTTTATATTAAGAAGAAAATATATTCTTTTATATATATTCGTACATACACCTTGAATTAAAATAGATGTATTTCATATAAAAAAATAAAATCGCAGTAATTAAATGTGAAATAATAGTTATATATATATATACTTTTCAACATCTAATTAAGACGAATTCAATTCTTAATTTATATTTTTTATAATCAAAAAATGGAAATCGCCCGAGCAGGGACTTGAACCCTGGACCCTTGGATTAAAAGTCCAATGCTCTACCGACTGAGCTACCCGGGCTTGGTTTTTGTATGAAACTTGGTTTAGTAATATAAATAATTATATTTTAAATTAAAATTTTACATTTTAATGAACGCTACATTATTTTGTAGAAATTTTTAATTTTCGGGTAAAATTAAAAATTTCAAAAATAGTCATTGAGAAGTTACAATTTTATTTTGTACTACAGAATAATATTTTTACTGGAAATTAATTCATTTCGATCAAAATAATTGATTTCTAACAGAAAATATGGACTTATATTGATTTTTAAAATTTTCGATTTTTGACTTGAAAAAAAACAACGACCTATAGTATGGAAAATTTCATGAAAAATCGACATTTTCAAAAATCATGGTTTTCTTGTAAAATCATATATTAACTGTAAGAATAAAGTAAATCGACCATTAAAATCGCATATTGAAACATAGAACTAATTTTATTTAAAGGAACCACTAATTTAGTCAAACAGCCATTGTATCGACCATCAATTCATTATTTTGTTTTTTGAGATATTCTGTTAAAGCAAGTACCTATTTCCTAACTAAAGTTATTTATTCACTATCACATGTTAAATTAAAAAGTAAAATTTTATATTTTTGTAGAGAAAAAATTTTTTTTTCATTTTTTTAAATTATCAATAAGGAAAAGAATGATCAAAATTGACTTTCATTTATAAAAGATATATTTTTTAATTAAGAATTATATTTTTGCCAAAAAATTATTATTTTCTATTCAAATAATAGATTAATAGTGAAAAATATCGATTTGTAATCATTTTTAAAATTTTCAATTTTTGAATTGAAAAAAACAACGACCTATAGTATGGAAAATTTCATGAAAAATCGACATTTTCAAAAATCATGGTTTTCTAATAAAATCTTATATTAACTGTAAGAATAGAGTAAATCGACCATTAAAATCGCATATTGAAACATAGAACTAATTTTATTTAAAGAAAACCCTAATTTAACCAAAAAGCCATTATATTGACCATAGTTCATTATTTTAGTTTTTAAATCTTATGTAAAGCAAATACCGATTTCCTAACTGAAGTTAATTATTCCTTATGGCATGTTAAATTAAAAAATATAATTTTATATTTTGGTAGAGATTTTTTTTTAATTATTAGAAATGAAAAAATGGTTTAAATTGACTTTGATTTATAAAAAATACATTATTTAATTTATAATTTTATTTCTGCTAAAAAAATATTATTTTCTATTAAAATAATAGATATACAGTAAAAAAATATCAATTCGTCATACATTTTACAATGTTTAATTTTTGACTTGAAAAATTCCACTACCTATAATAAGCAAAATTTCACGAAAAATCAACATTTTCAAAAATCATTTTTTTATAGTAATTCAAAGATCAATTCTAAAAAAAACAGGATAACTATTAAAATCGCATTTTTAAACTCACAATGAATTTAATTTAGAAAAACAGTGTGATAGAAACAAGCGTTGCATTTGTGAATTTGTTAGTTTGTAATATAATGTTTATAATATGTGGATTTGCCTTTTGCAATTAAATGTCCAAAAAAGTTGCAAATACTTAAATATTTGTATAAATTAAATATAAAACATTACACGCCCGAGCAGGGACTTGAACCCTGGACCCTTGGATTAAAAGTCCAATGCTCTACCGACTGAGCTACCCGGGCTTGCTTGTTGAAATTATGGCCTATTTATATTAGATAATGAACATAAACAGATAAATCTATCAATTATATATATATATACATATATATATATATATATATATATATATATATATATATATATATATATATATATATATATATATATATATATATATATATATATATATATATATATATATATATATATATATATATATATATATATATATATATATATATATATATATATATACAAGTATATATGAAAAAAAAGATAATATGCAATTAATAACTACTTAACAATTATGTTTAATAATATAAAAAGGTTATCGCCCGAGCAGGGACTTGAACCCTGGACCCTTGGATTAAAAGTCCAATGCTCTACCGACTGAGCTACCCGGGCACATGAAGTAATAAATTCATTACAAGAAATAAACACGATGTAATAATTTAATACACTGACAATCTACATAAAATACAAATTAAAAATTTAAATTATTCTGTCATAACTTAATCAATATTTCTTATTAATTACTTTTTTTTCAAAAAACACTTTTAATTTATTTCTAATAAACTTTTCGAAATTCGATATAAATAATTATCACATACTGATTTCTAATTACAATAATCTATAAACATTAAAGTTTCATTCTGAATAAATAAAATCATAATATTATATCAATTTGTAACACATGAAATAATAAAACAGTTTAAAAAGGTTCGAAGATAAAATATGCATACTTATCTAAACTCATCTATTAATAAATTTAAAGTAGAACAAAGTAAATGTTTTTTATGTTTTGTTATAATATAAAAAAGCAACGTTTAATGTTATAAATAATCAAGCCTAATTTAAACACATCTGTAAAATATAGTTTATGAAAGGGATAGCTGATTTGCATGAAAATGAGAAGTAAACCACTTGAATGTAGAATCTCTAGACATAAATTTGGCATAAAATGCAAATAGCTAATTCACTTCCTAATGTAAAACGAAGTGTTATTAAATTTTAAATAAAGAACGTGCATGTTTTTAATCAGATCATTTACTAATTGAAAATAAGAAATAAGTAACATAAATATATATTTTATAAAGAATGCAAAATCAAATTTAAATATATATATACAAACATTTAATAGTAGAGAAAATATAAGTTATACATTATTATGAAAATTACTTTTTTATGTATAATATTTTTATAACAAAAAATTACACTTTCGCTGCGGACAGGATTCGAACCTGTGCGGGTAAAACCCAATGGATTTCAAGTCCATCTCCTTAACCACTCGGACACCGCAGCTGATGTAAGCAGTGTATATAAATGGATTTACATTTTTATTAAAGTTCAACTTTCTAAATTGTTATATGTATGGAAAATCAAAAATCAAGTAAAAATTTTACAAAATATACTATATATATATATATATATATATATATATATATATATATATATATATATATATATATATATATATATATATATATATATATATATATATATATATATATATATATATATATATATATATATATATATATATATATATATCTTCATCATAACGCCCACATCAGTCCAATACTGGATATATATATATATATATATATATATATATATATATATATATATATCATAAATATAATAATATACATAGAGAATAAACAATGAAAAGATTAATATCCGACTAATAAAAATAGATAAAAAAATATAAAAATCATTAGAATAAAAAAATATATATTTTAAATAACAAACAATATTATGCATGAATTAACTAAAACGATTTTATATGAAAAATAAAATTCGCACCGCAGATATTCAAAGTTTTTACCATAATTGACGAAAATTAATTTTAAGTTTATTTATTAATTTTATGATCCATATAAATTAAAAATATTAAAAGAAAAACGCTGTGGACAGGATTCGAACCTGTGCGGGCAGAGCCCAATGGATTTCAAGTCCATCTCCTTAACCACTCGGACACCACAGCTGTTGTTAGTATTTCTGAATCCATTTATTAAAATTAATAATCACGTTTTTTTAAATATTAATAATATATTTCGCGTTTAGAAATGATTCAAATCCTTAAGGACATAACCCAATAGATGTTAAGTCCATTTTCTTAACCACTAAAAACACCACAGCTGTTGTAAATAATATTATAACTCTGTGTATTCAAATATTAGTTATTTAGAATCCAGATATTTATTTTATAAACCGTGTAAGATAAAAAATAGTGAAAAGTGAATAGTGGGAATAACAAATCGATATAAATAAAGACCAATGGATTTTTAATCATTCCGTAACCACTTCAACATCACAACATATATTTAAAACAAAATTGGTATCTTTGAAATTTATACAAATTAAAAATTTTAGAAAGTTATCTAGCAATTAAAATAATTTGTGCAGGAAAGCTCAATGGATTTCAATTCAATCTCCTTAACCACTTAGACATCATAGTTTAGACAAGTCTTATTTTGAATTATTAAAAACTTATAAAAATGCTATTATTATTTTGAAAAATGGAATGAAAAAAATTTGATATAGCAATATGGCTTTCACACAAATGAATGCTCACATCAACCTCACAAGATATTGAAAACATGTTCAATAATAATTTTTCACCTTCGTTCACTATTATTAATAACAATATGAAATTGATAACATTCAAAAGCAGAATTAAATCTTAATAAAAAAAATATTTCAATGTAATAGATAAATATATTAATTTATAATATTTGTAAAAACTCTTATTTTTTATTTATTAAATTATTATAATTTGCAAACTTGAACCCGAATAAATATTATTTCTATATAAATAAACAAAAATAGACGTAATTTGAAAATTACTACTAGTGTATCATGTAACAGAATCCATACAATTTTATAAAAAGTTTTAATTTTTTATTTAAAACTGGACATGTTAAAAATAATTTTCTGTAGAAACAACTTTTTAACTGGCAAAAATATAAAAAAAGTCAATAATTACAAAATTTAATATGAAAAAAATAATATTAATGAGTCAAGTACTATGAAAACACATGAAAATCATTTAGAAAATTGTTATTTAGATTTGATTTCATATTATAACAAATTAAAAACATTAACACACCCGCTATATATATATATATATATATATATATATATATATATATATATATATATATATATTAAAAAAAGTATTTCAAATAATATTATAGTTACAAAACCATAAACTATTTTCTATAAATCGTATTTAAATTTCATTTACTGTAAGAGTTTACTTTAAATTATTCTGATGTACGAGTAAGTACTCTATAAATATTTCACGAGTCTCTCGAGAACATAAAATTCAGCTGGTATGGAAATTCGTTCAATAAACGACAACTGTTCATCAGTTCAGTATATACATGCATATATATATATATATATATATATATATATATATATATATATATATATATATATATATATATATATATATATATATATATATATATATATATATATATATATAAATATATATAAATTGATCAATTTGTGGCATTTTTTTTAAATATATACAATCAAACTGCTCATGGGAAATTATAAAAATATATAATATAAAAATATTATTTGAAAAGAAATACACGTATCCAAATGACGTATGTTTACCAGACTGAAAGTCCACCATAATCTGATTAATTTATGAAAAAAGACACGTACAACGTCATTAAAGTACGTCCATTTGATACCGAAAACAAATAAAGAGTACGAAAAGTTATCGAGGAGCGACGACCTCTATTATTTCGAAAGCTCAGTAAATTTCCCATTCGAAATAAATCAAATGACGGTCATAAAATATTCCCCTCACGAAACACACAATGCACACGTATATTGTTCGGCTATATTTCGTGGAATATATTCCACACATACGTGAATAGCGTTGTTGCTAGTCCATAAAAGACGCACGGCGTCGTCATCAAAACGTATTATGATAAACGCAATTCAAGGTTAGTGGACCGCGCCGGTGAAATAGATGCGTGGACAGACAAACAGATAGATGATGAGCTCGCAAATGTACGTGGTTCTATAGTCATACAATATGCAAATCTTGTTTATTGTCCGGTTGTCAATTACATCACACTCTATTTAATCTAATCATCTCTATCCAGAGGATACGACAAATATACAGTACGCATTATTCTTAACGTAAATTTTATACAAGCATTTATGTACATAAAACCATACACACATATACATATATACAAATATAAATACATTTATAATTTAAACTATTCAGCAATATATTTATGTATAATTATTAAATCAATGTAATACTCGTAATTAATGTATTTACTTTTAAACTTATAGACAAAATATAAGAAATGATCATATCAAAAAGCAAAACCAAACGAAAATTGTACTAACCTTGTCCAAATAGAATCAATCATGTCTTTATTTACAAATAATTAATAATTTTACACTACATTATAGAACGTTTGTTAAACAAATAAACACTGTATACGTACAACAAACAGAAAAACACAGCCACCTATAACTTTTTCATATATTATTCAAAAATATTCTAGAACAATATCCATCCCCCCTCAACCCCCGCCACCTAATTATTTCTCAAATGAACATGCTTGAAAATAATACCATATACATACATAAATACATACATACATATATATATATATATATATATATATATATATATATATATATATTATATATATTGTATATATGAATATTCTACTTCATTTTTATACCTAATTATATAAAATAAAAGATTATCCATATGTGACGCCTAGATTTGTGTTTTATTAAAAAGAAACAAAATAAAATATACTCACGTTTCCCTATACACCACCCTATATATATATATATATATATATATATATATATATATATATATATATATATATATATATATTTGTTTCTTTTAATAAAACATAAATCTATGCGTCACATTTGGATGACCCTATATTATAATTAAAAATATTGTTTTTAATTAAAAACAATGTATTTCTTCAACATAAAATCAAAATTAATTTATGAACTATTAAAAAACATTCTCTGTTAATATTATATACCAATGTTGGCGAACATGTTTGAGAAGTGGGTCAAATTTTGTTCATTATTTTTTTTAATACTAGCCCGTGGGTCACTAAATCAGTGGTGTCACTTGAGAAGGGCGAGAGGGTGTGGTAAAAAGGGTACCAATAATTTAGAAACACCGAAAATTTGTTAACAGAAAAACTTGAAAATATGTATACTTTAATTTTTTAATATTTTCGATTGTCTGTTTTCTCTTTTATGATATAAAAAATAAATTTATAAAAATCAACGCGTGGGTCATTTAAAAAGTCTTCGTGGGTTAGCGTTTGACCCGTGGGTCATAAGTTCGTCATCACTGTCTATACTAAATTTTCTACATATACTTGTTTCTAATGAATATAATTTGATAGATTATTGTTCCTTGCTGTTAACTCATTCATTCACCAAATCTTTCTGAAAATTATGATGATTGAGAAGAATTGATGATGAATATATATATATATATATATATATATATATATACGAAGGTCGTTTGATAAGTATGGTAAATGTTTTTATTGTTTAATTTAATGAATTAATTAATTTAATTAAATTTTTCAATTTAGTTTTTCTTACTTTTTTACCATACTTATCAAACAACCCTCGTATGTATAAATACAGAATTTGAAACTATTTATTCATTTGAAATAGTTATATTTCATATTTCTATTTCTCTAAATCAGTTATATATTTATAATAATTTTATCCTTAAGGCCATTATTTGTTCATTGCGACCGATTTTGGCATTTGTACGATCTTTAATCTTCGATATATATACGAGAGTCGTTTGATAAGTATGGTCAATTTATTTATTGTTTAATTTAATTAAATTTTTCAAATTAATTTTTCTTACTTTTTTACCATACTTATCAAACGATTCTTGTATTCTATATATATATATATATATATATATATATATATATATATATATACATACAGATACATATAAAAAATGAATCCAATATTTTTTATATGACTGCTTATTTTTATTTTACAAATTGTGAAAGTAAATAAATGTTAACAAGCTGTGGTGTCCGAGTGGTTAAGGAGATGGACTTGAAATCCATTGGGCCTGGCCCGCGCAGGTTCGAATCCTGTCCGCAGCGTACGTTTTTTATTTCTTAATTTTTTTAGGAAAAATATGATTCTTAATTATAATATATGGATTTATTATTAAACACAAGGGCTATAGTGCCCGAATGGTTGAGATGATGGGCTTGAAATACATTGGTCTTCGCCCGCGCAGGTACGAATCATGTCTACAGCGATGTTTCTTATTTATTACCAATTAAAAAATGCACGAGGAATGAGTAATTCAATATATTGTATGTTCAAGAATTTTCACAAATAAACATAAATGTTATTGATCTTTATTCAAATATTTTCAATTTTTTTGTAACGACATGTTTAATTTATTTAATAATTAAATTTATATTATACAGAAGTAATATAATTTTATATTATAACACTATGATGTATCTATGATTTATCGGGTGAACTCAAAATACAAAAGAATTTTCTGCGCAAGTCGAATCTTATCTGTAGTGACTTTTAATCAATATTTTATAATATCCGTTTTAGGTATTACTAAACATAGAATTTGTTAACAGAGCTGTGGTGTCCGAGTGGTTAAGGAGATGGATTCGAAATCCATTGGGCTTTGCCCGCACAGGTTCGAATCCTGTCCACAGCGTATTGTTATATTTTGTAATTAGTAAAAAATCGAAGACAAAAATTAAGTTTATTGATGTGAAACAACAAAAAGTAGCTCTGTTGTCGGAGTGGTTAATGAGATGGTTTTGAAACCCATTGGGCTTTGAACATACAGGTTTGAATCCTGTCTACAGCGAAGTATTTTATTTTGCAATTTGTAAAAATCGAATACAGGAATTTAATTTACTGGTGTAAAAGAAAATCAAGCAGCTATGGTGTCCGAGTGGTTAAGGAGATGGACTTGAAATCCATTGGGCTTTGCCCGCACAGGTTCGAATCCTGTCCATAGCGAGATATTTATTAGATCATTATTATTTAATTCGATTTTTTTCATGAAAAAATATTACATGATTCCCGAAAATTTACTTCAACAGCTGTGGTGTCCGAGTGGTTAAGGAGATGGACTCGAAATCCATTGGGCACTGCCCGCACAGGTTCGAATCCTGTCCACAGCGACTGACTATTTTTCTAATTATTAATTTAATTGAAATATTTTTATTACAAGAAAATTGTCATAAACTTTAATAAAACATAAGTAATTTAATATATATTTCTTATAATTATACCTTTTCAGCATTAAATATAATTAAAAACATACAAATATTTTCTTACAGTTGTGCGAAATATATGAATATATATATATATATATATAAATGCATTCAAAAAAGCTCATTCAACCAAATAGAACACACATTCCAGTAGTTGTACAACATTGATGTGTCCCACTTCTATCATCTGTTGCTTTACTGCGAGTCATTTTTGTGACACACTTCCACAATCCACAAAATTAAATCATAAAATATTGAAAGAATCCATTTTATTTCAGTCCTGTTTGTCAATAGCTATAAAAGTTTCCATTTAAGTCTTTTGAATTTTTAATATTATACTACTATGTCAACTTGACCGTGTTAAATATTATACAAACGAAACGTATTGTTAATGTGTACACATCTTCTTCAACATACATGTGTACACACTTAGATAAAATGTTCAAAATAACAAAAAGTAAATAAAAAACAGTTGTTGTGTTTTGGGTTTATTTATTGTATTTTAAATTACAAATTTGCAAAGAATATAAATTAAAATGAATATATATATATATATATATATATATATATATATATATATATATATATAATAAAAAAAAGATAACTGTAAAAATTATTATTTTATTTCTTCGAATTTGTTAAATAAAAATTCAATTATAACAAAATTTAGGTATATCATTTGAATTTACTTTTTCACTAATTTTATTTACATATATTAATATATATTTATACATATATATCAACATATATATATATATATATATATATATATATATATATATATATATATATATATATATATATAATGTATCGTTTACATTAAGATATTAAAACGAAAATACTATCCACCAAAGTCAATATAAAAATTAATTATTTTAAAACTGTTTTATGAATGAAATTAGTTTTAATATTTGATGATATTTTTGTATACTTTTCTATTGTTTTTGATACATTTTAATTATATTTATTATTTTTTTTCATCTATAATTACTTAAAATAAGAATTTAAAATAAATAAAAAACATGTGTATCCTCAACATCACAATTGGTACGAAGTGATTATTGAACAATAATCACTTTTTGTTTATAAAAATAATATATATTGAACACTTACATAAATTACAAGTGTTCAATAATAAAAATAAATTAGTGTTAAAGTGAATGCGCAACAATTCCAAAACAAACAATAAGAGAATAAGTTTTTCAATTATATAATAAAATCGATTGTCAGAAGTGGGATTTGAACCCACGCCCTCATTGAGGACCAGAATAACTCACAACCCACAACTAAGTAGGCAAGATTCTTCTTGAGTCTGGCGCCTTAGACCGCTCGGCCATTCTGACATGGTTTCGAGTAATAAATATTTGATAGATTATTAAATACTCAAATTTTTCTGTATAATAAACAACTATTTAATTATTTTATTATATATATATATATATATATATATATATATATATATATATATATATATATAATTATATGTATATACAAATAACAAAATAATGTCTTGACATATCACATACATAAAGTGATATTAAATTATTATTTTTTTATTAACCTAAAATGTATTTTCAGTTTTTTATATTACACCTCTCAGTTATTTTGACACATTTTCCTAGTTAAATGGTTAATAATATTTGATTATTTAAGTTTCATGTAATGTAAAGTTTCCACTACATTATAATTTAAAAAAAAAAACATATTTGTGTATATAATTGTATAAAAATACTTATTAAACAGTTAAATAATTATTAAAAATTCATTTTACTATATTTATATAAAAATAGAGATTTAAATTATTTGTAGTCTTCATATTTTACAAATATTAGTAAAATAGTATACAACGAATATAGGAAAAAAATGTTTCTATTATTTTGATTCTAATCGTTTCATATAAATAAATTTTCCATCATTACTGTTTTTAATTCACATAATGTTATACAGATAATTTGAAATTCTTTAACAATAGTCCAAGATACCACTTGAAAATGTATAAATACAGAAAAATAAAAATAAACAAAACAGTATACTATTGATTTCTTATTGAATGCATTCCATTTATTGTATTTTGTGCAATACGTACAAGAATAAATAAACAACTCTCGTTCGATTGGTAAACAACACAAACAAATACATTTAGTTCGACAGAGAATTGTTGCTGAACATCAATATAAATTTGAAATTTTGTTTAACATAATTGTTTCATTTATTTACATAGAAATAGTTATATTTAATTGTTAATAACTGAAACAATATTATAATATAACTAAAATTCAATTATAGAATCACTGAACATCAAATAAAACGAGATTTAAAGCAAAGAATTGTCTCTTGTATTTTCCTGCACATTCATGAATCATTCAACCGTATTCATTTAATTAATTCAATATATATATATATATATATAATTAATTATATATATATATATATATATATATATATATATATATATATATATATATATATTGATTTACAGATATATTTCACTCATCAATAAACTCTTAATGTTAACTTAATTATTCTATTATACAATCTTTAAATATATTTTCTACAAAATGAACTTTTATTAAAAAAATATTAACTTCTACTTATAACATTTTTATTCTTCTTTCATTTAAATTAATTAATTTAGTATTTGAAATATTTGTTTATCCAGTATTAATTTTCAAGAATAAATAATTATTTTATTAAGAGAAAATTACTGAAATTTTAATTAAAAACTTTTCCTTTATAGCTGTTTTTTTAACCATGTTAGAACTTTAAATTGAATCCCTATCGAAATTTATATCTAACCTAAAAACACTTCTTATCATACCTTTATATATACATACATACACATGTATATATATATATATATATATATATATATATATATATATATATATAAAGACTGTTTTTGTAGGTTAGATAGAACTTTCAATAGGGATTTAATTAAAGTTCTATCACGTTTAAAAAATATCCTATATTATCTTTAAAATATTGTTGATTTCCATTTTGTTACTATATGCCTATTTTGCTATAAAATGATTTAAATATACTAAACAGTCAAAATTCGTTGAAAATTATTCGCAAATATAAATATTCTCAAAATATTCATATCATAGTTTTGAAAGCACTGATCTTAATTATAATATAAAAAGTGTACAAATTCCCTCTTTATTCATATTTCACTTCAATTAACAATTATTCAGTAGTACACAAACCCAGAGAAATGAATTCGATATAAAAAGCAATGTTGACTTTTAATTTAACATTCACAAATAACGAACGATATCTGCTATCATTTTTTTCTTATCAGAGCAGTGAATTTCAAAAGACAAATCTACATTTCACATGATACAATTATATATATATTTGTATATGGCAATCGAAAGTAAACATAGCTTGTGTATATATTAAAGATTTCAAATCAAATATTTGTGTTCTATTTAACTATTATATGCATCTTTATATCAATTGAAAATCGTGACAGTGGAATAATCCAGAGTAATTTGTTAAATTGTAAACATTATATTCAGGAGTATATTTACATTAAGTATAATTTCTGTAAATCTCATAATGTAGTGTTCATGTTGTAATTAATCACGTACATTTCATTAATCAAACATAGAAAATTATAGTTGGAATAACAATAATAAATTGTTGAGTATTATTAACTATTCGTCCTTATTATTCAAGTGTTATATAATTACATTATAGACTATTATTTAGATTAGAAAATATAAATCAATTATAATAATGAAGATAAAAAAATATTGATTTTAATTTTTTAGTAGGGTCAAGCAAATGTGAGGCCTAAATTTGTGTTTTATTAAAAAGAAACTGTACACAGGTTTCTTTTTTATAAAACATAAATCTAGGTGTCACATTTGGATGATCCTATACAAAAATAATTATTTTATTTTGACAAAATGAAAATTTTAATTATAAATTTGGATGTGATTTTATAAAATATGTACACATCTATGATTTTTTCTTTTATATTCCTATAACACTCAACTTATTAGTCTACAGCTTACAGTAAAAACTATTTTTTTTATTGCGGGTTATTTTGATATATATCAAAAATTCTTAAAAAAAATTGTCAGAAGTGGGATTCGAACCCACGCCCTCAATGAGGACCAGAATAACTCACGACCTACTTTTCGTAGACAAGATCAATCTTGAGTCTGGCGCCTTAGACCGCTCGGCCATCCTGACATACAAACAAAATACCAACTCTCATAAATGAATCATTTTTATTTTTGAATTTTTACTTGTATTTAAAATCCTTGTCATTTTCTTTAATTTATATATATATATATATATATATATATATATTATCATTCAAATGTGACGTCTAAATTTGTGTTTTATTGAAAAGAAACATGTGTATAGAGTGGTGTATAGTGAAACATATGTATAGTTTTTTTTGTTTATTTTTAATAAAACACAAATCTAGGCGTCACATTTGGATGATCCTATATAACTCTCTCAGAAAAAAATGTCTGTTTTCTAACACTTCATTTTTCGTGGAAAAAAAATGTCAGAAGTGGGATTCGAACCCACGCCCTCAATGAGGACCAGAATAACTCACAACCTACTTTTTGTAGACAAGATCAATCTTGAGTCTGGCGCCTTAGACCGCTCGGCCATTCTGACTTATGAATATAATTTCAAGATTATAAATTTGATTATTTTTTTATATACGTTTTACTACCCTTCATTCATTATGAAATTATTTTTTTTCATATTCGTCAATATTTTCTTTCTAAATTTTTATTTCATTCGTCAATACTTTCATTCTCTCGTTTTGTATTTAATTACAATCAATTTTTTACTTTATTTTTATTTGAAAATGATACAAATATCAAAAACAATTCAATTGAAATACGAAAAATAGAAAATTAACAAAAAATTATTCACATATCGAAAATTACATTAATTATAAATTATATATATATATATATATATATATATATATATAATTACAAAAAAAATATTAAAGTAAAACTATTTATTCTCTGTAACTTGAATACATTTAAATCCTTACCACGTTTTTCCTATTAAAGACTGGCTTATTCTTGTTTGTTTACGGAAACGTCTTACGTAAAATTGAATTTTTATCTCAGGTACAGTACTAAATCGTCCATAGAACAATCATCAATTTCGATTGATTTATTTGCAGGTGGGTCAAGGTTTCTTTAAAGACAAGAGCACATATCCTACATTGACTCGTACATCTTATTGCCAATGTCGATTGATCCTCGTCTTCTCCAGTATATTTCGACAATTTGGATGGAGTCACATAGCGCTAATACTAGATAGATCTGACCTATTTTCATTAGTAGTAGGTAAGTACACATTGATTGCTTTAATAACATTTGTATAATCATATTTGAAAAAATATTCAGTTTTATTAACTTTTTGTTTTCTAATTATAGTCACATCGTATATACTTTTCGTATATAGCTCTCTATCAAAAATATAAACTAATAAAAAATATATTGATAGGTTTCATGAAATGAGTATTTAATTTCAATTCGATTAATTTTCTGATATAAATGATGTGTAATTTTATAAAAAAAATATCATAATCAATTCTTATTAGATACAAATATGTTTATATATTAAATTATAAAAAATAATATCATTTTATTCGTATAATTGATTTATAATTTACCTTTCTACGATTTCAATCTCATTTATAAACTTAGAAATATTAACGTGATCATAAAATAATTTCCAGATTTGTTTACGATAAAGAAATCGTTAAAAGCATGACGAGGTGGCCGAGTGGTTAAGGCGTTGGACTGCTAATCCAATGTGCTCTGCACGCGTGGGTTCGAATCCCATCCTCGTCGAATTTTTTTTGTATAATTTCAAAAATAATAAGAAATCATTAAAAATAATAACTGCCATTTATAATTCATTCTTTTTGTACATAATTCTAGATGTATTACCAGGTAAATTAAATTTATTTTGTATTATCTTTTTTTTAAAAGAGAAAAACATTTATTTATTAAAACAAAATGATTTTAAAAATTATAATTGTCACAACAGAATGATAAAACCCGGTATAAATTTAGTAGGCGTAAGTGTCAGGATGGCCGAGCGGTCTAAGGCGCCAGACTCAAGGTACACCCCTTGCCTGCTCTGTAAAGCGGGTTTGTCGAGCTATTCTGGTCCTCTCTGAGGGCGTGGGTTCGAATCCCACTCCTGACAATTCTTTTTATTTCATAATTATCAAATATATACACAATATATATATTCAACATATTGTATAAAAATTCATCAATAAATGTTTATGAAAGTATTTATTTCTTCATTCAATTCTATAATAAAAATTTTTACATAAGGTCGTTTGATAAGTATGGTAAATAAGTAAGAAAAATTAAATTGAAAAATGTAATTCAGTTAATTAATTAAACAATAAATAAATTTACCATACTTATCAAACGACCCTCGTATGTGATAATATATATATATATATATGTAATTTATTTAAAATATTTAAATACAATTGAATATTTAATTTATATATAAATTATTATATTACAATGAATCCAATTTTTTTATTGGATAAGAATTTTGTCATCACCAATTATTTAATTATAATTTAACTAATTTTTACTAGAATATTTAATAATAATATTTATAATGAAAATAATAACGCCTTTTTGAATAAAGTAAATGAACGCCTATAGTTTTATATATATAATTTATATATATATATATATATATATATATATATATATATATATATATATATATATATGCATATACTTACACATGATTACAGTATAACATTTGATAAAGCACAGTGTGTTCAAAAATACTGAATATATATATATTGTATTGTAAGAATACTTTCTTGTCCTATTAGAAAATTATAAGTTATAAAATTATAAATATAATTTTTTTGTGAAAATTAATAGATTGTGAAAAATATGCAAAAACTAATGCCCCGGGTGAGGATCGAACTCACGACCTTAAGATTATGAGACTTACGCGCTGCCTACTGCGCTACCGAGGCTTGTTTGTTCGATGTAGATTGTTTCTTATAAACAAAATATAAATAAAGTTGTTACTTAAAAATTAAATATTTTATATTTAATTACGAATTTTTGCTAACAATTAAGTTCACCTCCTTAAATATTTAAATTTATTTGCTTTAACCCAGTATTTATTACAAAAAAAATATATATTGATACATATATCATTTTCAAATTCTTATGTTTTTTAATAATTTATGCTTATTCAAAGGCTAATTTATTATTAAATCGAATTAATTTCTTTATCTATTTATTTAGCAATATTGGCTATAAAAACTATGAAAAATCAAAATTAACCCTTTCAACGTACAAAATTACATTGTTGTATATTATTGTTTCTCTGGCATTCAACTATATAACGAATTATTATATATAATATCAAATAAAATTATTACAAATATTAACATAAATGAAAAATTAAAAGTATTGTTATATTTTTGCAACTTTAATTAATATATAAACATTTAAATAAAGAGATAGTCATTCTAACATCTAATTAATTATTAATTTGTAAGTAATTCATTTTTATATTGCTAATTTTATTAACTAATGTTAAATATATACTTATAGCAAGAAGATATAATTTTATAAAATATATCAAATGTAAAACGAAATCTGATGAATAATTTAATGAATTAAAAATGTATAAAAATTTAACTATAAATTTTTAATATATTTCTAATATATATATATATATATATATATATATATATATATATATATATTATATGTCCAAAATTCCACATAAAAAAGAATACACTTTCCAACACAAATTAAAAATTTTAATCTTATATATTTATTTATTCATTTTTATTACAATCTTTTTATGTTATAAAATAGATGTTAAATTACATATTATGTAATCTATTCAATAAAACAAATAATTAATCAACATTCTAAAAAAATATTATCAAAATGTATTAGTTGTTTTGGAACTGTGGCTGATTCACTTTACACAAATGAATTTTCTTATTCAACATTCTTTATATGTGGTGTTGGGGTGAAAATTCATTTGTGTAAAGTTATCAAAATATATATAAATAATATAATAATTAATTTTAAATACCGATATATATTTTACAAAATAACAATATAGCAATTATTTAGAATACTGAATATTATAAAGCATTATTTTAAAACTTTACATATATTCATCACTATTTGAACTGAAGTATTCACAAAAATGTTTATGTTTTTCTAACATGCCTAACACATTTTTGCTTTCAAAATTTCTTATCTTAGCAGCTATAGTTCATATTTACAAAATATATATATATATATATATATGCGTGTGTGTGTGTAAAGTAAATGGAATTCGCACAAAAAAGTTTTCAGTTTTATTCAAGATTGTAGATACTAAAAATATAGGTGATTTTAAAAACAGAAATAACTACAAATAGTTTTGTTTCTAAACATTTTGTATATTCATATTATTTGTTTTCATATAATTATTCTGTAATAAGATATTAATATTTAAATTGTACATTATTATATATATGGATATCGAATAAAGGATTAGAATATAAATTTAACGCAATAACAAACATTTTGTAAACTATTAACTGAGTAGAATTGAACACTACGATGTTGATATAATTTAATAAATTGTGTAAACAATTAACTATCTCCATTCAATCACAAATCGGTCAATAGACAGTAATTGGATTATCGCCATGAAATGTGATATACAACATACTTTAATCAGTAATTTATGTACTTTTTCAAGAATATATACATACATATATATATATATATATATATATATATATATATATATATATATATATATATATATATATATATATATATATATATATATATATATATATATATATATATATATATATATATATATATGTATGTATACAGATAGATAGATAGATATAAGTAAATAACATTCTTGTTTTACATATAAATGAATGAAAAAAAAACCTATATGACAGTCGTCATTAGTTAATGAAATATGTTTATTAAAATTATATAAAAAAAGTTATGTCAGAAGTGGGATTCGAACCCACGCCCTCAGAGAGGACCAGAATAACTCGACCTATTTGAATAGGCAAGGTAAACCTTGAGTCTGGCGCCTTAGACCGCTCGGCCATCCTGACACTTACTGAACATGTTTAAAATTAAATTGATAACAGTAAAAGAATGTTTCTTATAGAACTATTTTTAGATATAAAATTTTAAATAATCTACACAAAAATTTCAACTAGTTTTATCGGTACAACATATGTTTTTATAAAAAAAGGTACATTAATAAATTATAATAAATGGAATAATATATATCAGATTAATATATTCATTTTATATAATACAAAAAATTAACTTTGCTATTATTTGTCATATTTTTAAAGTATAAATATTGTATATATTTGAATAAAATATTTAAATATAACTTGTACAACTATTTTATATTTATCAAGACATAAACAGTAACTTCGTTAAAATAGAGATGTTTCTAAAAAAAAGAATTAAAATAAGTAGCATTATTATTACCTCTTCTTTAATTAATTAACAATAAACTACTGATAATTCTTATTAATCAACGTATTTTCTTTTCATCGATATCATTATTACACAAGTATTTTTTTCTAGGTAAAAATCTCGAACAAGGTTTAAAAAAAGAAGGATTACTCAAATTTGTTCGTGAACTAAACGGCAATGAAGAAGAACCCTACGACAGTTATTTAAAAGATGCTAGCATGTATGCAAGAGGTAATTTCAGCTAATTTTTACATTTTTTCTTCTTTTTCTTCTATTTAAAAAAATTGAAATTCACGTACTAAGTGATTTTTTTCATTTTTCAGTTAATTATTTAATCGATATCATATACGATATGTTTATTTCTTTTTCAGTTGTAATATTAAGCGTCCGTGGTGTTCTTGTACGAAAGTTCATGTTAGCAGCACACGCGTTGGGTATGACAAGAGGAGATTGGACATTTCTTGACGTAGAAATATTTCAGGTATGTTTTCGACACGTTAACAATAACAACAAAAGAGCATGAAAAAGAAGGACGGGGGAGGAAAATCGATCTGACACTATACACACCATAACGAGAGCTATGCGAGTTATACACTGAATATGTCATATCGTCTGTAGTTATTGTCCATTGAGCTGTAAGTGCTCGTAAATGTGTGTTCGTCAAGGCATTTATTATAGTCGTACATAAATCGTAGTGGAAAATATGCGCACAAAAGGATTTTCATCTTATCGTATATTACGATTTAGATAATATCGATATATATATATATATATATATATATATATATATATATATAACTTTCAAATTCTAACTCTTTATATTCAATAAAAAAAAAACTTTAAAAAGAAAACAAGTATAAAAATATAAACACTCACAAAATCCTTACTTTATTTTTTTTTAAAAAAATCATACTAAAATATCTTATTTAAAGACACCATTTTTCCTATAGTTATTTTTCAATATTCAGTATTAGGTTCTAATATTATAATTTGCAATAATCTATTTCCTTACTTGTGACATTTTTCAAATAGCTTAATATTCTTTAATATTATGGTATAAATAATGACATAAATATTATAATATAATTTAGTATTAACGATTCATTGGCGAATATTAAAAAGCAAATATATGCAAAACAATATTATATGTTAGATATGATCTATTGTATTTATTTATAATAAGACAAAACTAGAATTGACTAAAATAATTTGAATTGACCTAATTTAAATTATTTGTTTGTAATTCAGTGTAGTAAAAAATGTAACGAATAGCTTGTAATGAATATTTTTTTACTATTGAAGTCATTTCTTGGTACTTTCCAATTTTAATTATAATATTTGTACATATATATATATATATATATATATATATATATATATATATATATATATGTACACACACACAAATAATAAATTTCACAATGAACGACAATCTAAATTTATCTTTCAGGGAGCATACTGGGGCGATCACGGTTGGGAAACTGGCGATAAATTCGATACAGCTGCACGAAAAGCTTACGAAGCTTTACTACGAGTGTCGTTACTCCAACCCACCGGTTCCATGTTTCAAGAATTTGCCGAAAAAGTCAAGCAGCGCGCTCTTATCGACTACAATTACACGTTTTCAGAAGGCGAGGAGGTAATTTTACAATATAGATTATTTATCGACATGTACATAATATTTTAAAATAGACAAAGAATTAACAGCTCTTGAACATTAGACATATATATATATATATATATATATATATATATATATATATATATATATATATATGTATATATATATATATATATATGTGTGTGTGTGTACCCTAATTATTAAAAAAAATATAGACTGCATCTGCACAAACTTATTTCTTTCAATATCTATTCCATTTTTGATTACAAACTGAAAAAAGTAATTATAAATCAAACGACTCATTTCACATTATGGAAAAAATTAACAATTAACAAAATTATCCGCAATATCACTTTCGAAATAATCGAATTTTAATCCGACAGTTTTAAATGCGGCCATTGTTTTTCCAGCAAATGCAAATATTCGTTTATCCCAACAGTAGATATTTTATAGCAGCTACACGATTTTAAATTTTATTAAACACACAACAGGTAACTCTCTCATTGTATTTATTCAATGTAACGATTTTTATATTTCCTGTATGAAAATATAAATACAGATTTTTTTTATCATATATATATATATATATATATATATATATATATATAATTAAGCAAAGATCTAATAATTATATACTAAAAGACAAAAATATAAAAAAAGAATTAAATGAATAAATGAAATAAAAATATCAAAAATGTTTTCAAACACGTATAGGAAGGAAATCGATAAAATATTTGTATAAAAACTAACGATGACAAGACGTGAATATTTACACATGAGTAGTAACTACAAACTTCGTCTAGTTTATTAACTATACCTCCATATATTTATATTGATAAATATATATATATACATATATATATATATATATATATATATATATATACATTTTATTGGAACAAATATATTATATACGAAGTTTGTTTGATAAGTATGATAAAAAAGTAAGAAAAACTAAATTGAAAAATTTAATTAATTCATTAAATTAAACAATAAATAAATTTACCACACTTCAAACAATCCTCGTAGGTGTTTTTTAAGTATGATAGAACTTTAAATTGAATCCCTATCGAATGTTCTATCCAACCTAAAAAAAAACCTTATCATACTTTATATATACAAACATACACACACACATGTATATATATAAAATTTTTTTTTTTAAGTTAGATAGACTTTTGATAGAATTCAATTTAAAGTTCTATCACCCTTAAAAACATTTATATAAAATAAGAAGTTTCAGTTATTTACATATATATATATATATATATATATATATATATATATATATATATATATATATATATATTGCTAATTTTGAAAAAGAATCTAATTAAAAAATAAAATTAATATTTTAATCTGACATTTTTATTAAAATCTATATATAAAGATATTAAAATATAAAAAAATAATCACGTAATTTATAAAATATAATCAATATTAATGAAAATATTGAGCTTTCAATTTGTTAGTCGCCTTTGAAAAAATAACTTCTATATTTTCTATATTTTTTTAAATTTTTATATCATAACTTTTGGATTATGCTAATAATATAATAAATATTACAAAATATTTTAAAAATACCTCGTTGCTAATTAGAAATCTTTATTAAATTTAATCAGTTTTGATTTTTAATTTTTTTATTATATTCTTAATAGATTTTCTTAAATTTTTAATCACATTTTGATTTTTTTTAAATTTTTATATATATATATATATATATATATATATATATATCTTGAATATTTTTCCTAACATTTAATCCTAATCCTTTATCTAACCTAAAAACATCTAAATATATATATATATATATATATATATATATATATATAAATTATTTTACATTATTTTCCAGGTTAATTTCGTGATTGGCGCATTTTACGATGGCGTCATCTTACTTGGCATGGCTTTAAATGAAACATTGACTGAAGGTGCAGACATCAGAGATGGAGTAAACATAACTCGTCGAATGTGGGATCGAGACTTCCACGGTAAATTTTAATTAGACAAACCCCATCGAGCAAATTAACCAAAAACTATAAAGCAAAATGTTATCACTCATATCTCTATTATCTTTAGGTATTACAGGACATGTCCGGATCGATGATAACGGCGACCGGGACGCGGATTACTCAATCCTCGATTTGGATCCAATCAGTGGCCGATTTCAAGTCGTCGCGCATTACAATGGACTCGATAAACGTTACATGCCCGTATCTGGTAAACGGATACATTGGCCTGGAGGTAGAGAAGGTCCATCGCTGGATGTGCCACGTTGCGGTTTCATTAATAACAATCCGGATTGTCACAATAACGGTAAGTGGTCTTTTCGTACGTTTTATTAAAAGGATGTCCTATACGCAAACATTAACATTTTACAATGGCACGAATTGAAATAATTACTAGTAATAAAGATTAAAACAGGACAGAAATTGTAATTATAGATATAATACAAATTTCATTTGATAACGTATTTAAGTGATCAAAAACTGTAAAAAGGCTTTTAGATATTTAATTAATAAATATACAAAATATTTTTTAGTATACTGATCTTTTCTAAATAATATTATTTAAATAGAAATAATTAAATGTAATAAAAATGTAACAAAAGTACTATTAAAATAACTGAAATAATTCAAAAAAAACCTCGAAGTTATACTTTTCATTTTTATTACACATTATGACTAGTTGTAACTTTTTAATCGCTTTAGTCCATTTTTAATTTATTATTAAATACGCTTAAATTTCTCTGCTGATTATATTTATTTAATATTATGAGTACTTATCTGAGAATAAAAAGAAATAAATAATAAATTTTAAATTTCAAAATAACATTTATGTCAATTTTATTCAATCGAAAACTGAAGTATATTTTCTATATTTATTGCTGCTATGTGAAGAAACTTATATGATTATTTACGGATTATTTGCTTTTGGAATATTCTTAGCCTTTGCGTCAACATTAGCTTGTGTTGCATACAAGTAAGTATTTTTTTATTAATTTATATAACATACAAACATTATCCATAAAATAATTATTACCCCATTTACACAAATATTTAATAATTATTTTCTGTTACTTATACTCATTTTAATGACAATGTTAACTCATGCATATAAAATCAAATTGTATCACTATATTACAAAAAATATTATTGAACGTTCTAATAAAATATTGCAATAAAAAATTAAAATTCCTTATAAAGAGTAAATTAACTATAGTCCAGTAAATATATTATACAAATTCTATCATATTTTTTTTATTTAATTTGAACACAAATTTTTTAAAACGATCTTGAAAAACGCTATAAGAAAAATGCATTTTAAATTATGGTTTTTGAAATAACGACGAAAACATCATATCTCCTGATTTAGTAACTAAACTTTTCTATAAAATAAAAAAATAACATGAAATCGATACTTCCAAATAATAAATGTTTTAATATCTTTCTTTGAAATATTTTTTTAAAAAATAATAATTGATATACTACATAATCAGGGAATAAATGAAATCAAAAGTGAGGATTTTCTTTAAAAAAATCTGATCATTCGAACTTTACCATGGATCGTTTAAAAAATATTAATTTATATATTTTTTGCTTAATAAATATTTCCTAATATTTAATCCAAATTTAATTTACAATCATAAAATGAATAAAAAGTTGAATCTTACTGAAATCTTATTAATTGTATATATTAACATTTTGCTTTAGATAAATTACAATAATAATTAGACTTGTTTTCAAACTTATTTTGTATTTTTTTAAAAAAAATGGATTCTTAAATATTTCAAAATTTATATAATTATATATCGTATATAGTATTTTTTTAAAAAAATAGATTTTTAAAAAATACATAATTTAAAAGTAAAAAGTACTTAATTGATAAAAAACGAAAAATAAAAAAAAACTTTATGAATCGTAGACTTGTTTATAGACATATGCGTCTTTCGGCTGATCTAAATAACATGTCATGGCGTGTACGTCCGGAAGAAGTATTACTCGAAGTCGGTAAACCTTTCGGTTCGAAATTAGGTCTGCAAAAAATTAATGACAGTTATGGTTTACAACACAGTCCGAGAGCATCAATCGCTTCAACTGCCTCGTTCCCACCTACACAAGTGTATACTTCTGTAGGAATTTATAAAGGGAGTCGAGTTGCTATTAAAAAAATTACCAAGAAAAAAGTCGACTTGAATAAAAAATTACTGTGGGAGATTAAACAAGTAAGAAATCAAATATTTCAACTAATTTATATTTTTTTATATTTGTTCTTACTATTAGCTAAGCAATATTATTTTTTAAATAAATTTTAGGTAAGAGATGTGACACACGAAAACACTGTAAGATTTATTGGCGCGTGTATTGATTGCCCACTTGTACTAATTTTAACTGAGTATTGTCCTAGAGGAAGTTTAAAAGATGTTTTAGAAAATGATGCACTTCAATTAGATTGGAATTTCAGAATGTCATTAATACATGATGTAGTGAAGGTATTTTTTTATATTTTATACATTACAAATATTCGTTTCAATTTCTATTTATCTACATAATTAAAATCGATTTTTTCTTTTAGGGAATGATGTACATACACGGCAGTGAAGTATCTGTTCATGGAAAACTTCGTTCTTGTAACTGCTTAATAGATGGAAGATTCGTCTTAAAAATTTCAGATTTCGGACTGACTACTTTAACAATACCATCCGATGTTGTTAAAGATCTTAATTATTATACAAGTATTAATATATTTAAAAATATAATAGTTTAATATATCTCTTATGACTTTCTTTTAAATACAGAAATGCTTTGGGTCGCACCAGAATTATTACCTTTAACAATTATACCAGGAACTCCTGCTACACAAAAAGGTGATGTATACAGTTTCGGAATAATTTTAGAAGAGATAATTGTACGAGGTGGTCCTTTCGAAGCTGCAAGACAATTTCTCGACCCCCAAGGTTATTAAATTACATAAAAGCATCCATTTCAAATACCGTATGCTACTATTATATTTTTTAGAAATCATCGGTAGAGTTGCAGGAAGAGAAAACCCCGCATTTCGGCCAGCTGTCGAACGCAGAGACTGTCCAGACGATCTAATCGAATTGATGGAAAGATGCTGGAGTGATAATCCGGAAGAACGACCTAGTTTCGAGACAATCCGTTGTAATGTACGACTTATTATGAAGTAAGTACTTTAGGATTTGTTCAATGGAATATTTTTATGTACGTGATTTTTTCTTATGGCAGAGGTTATTGTGAAAATTTAATGGATGATCTTTTACGTCGGATGGAACAGTACGCTAACAATTTAGAAGCTTTAGTTGAAGAAAAGACTGAACAATTAAGTCAAGAGAAACGAAGATCTGAAGAACTTTTATATCAGATGTTACCACGTCCTGTCGCTCAACAACTGATGATTGGCGAACTTGTACAACCAGAACAATTCGAATGTGTGACTGTTTATTTCAGTGATATTGTTGGTTTTACTGCTTTATGCGCCCAGAGTACGCCGATGGAAGTTGTTGATTTTCTTAACGATTTGTATAGTACTTTCGATAGAATTATCGGTTTTTATGACGTTTACAAGGTAAGAATATGTTTTATAACAAATTCAAATATGTTCTTTTAATTTTTAAGCAAACATATGCTATTTATACGCCTTTGATCACTTCGTGTTTAAATAAATTCTATAAAAAACATGCTATGCTTCTAGCTTGCCCTCATTTTAACAGTAATTAAATGACACAATTACAAAAAGTAATATCCGCATATTATTCTTCTATAGGTAGAAACTATTGGTGATGCATATATGGTAGTATCTGGGTTACCAGAACGAAACGGCGATAATCATGCAAGGGAAATTGCGCTAATGGCATTAGCTATTTTAGATTCCGTAAATACATTTACAATAAAACACAAACCCGATTCACAACTCAAAGTACGAATTGGAATTCATTCAGGTAATAATTATCAATCAGTTTTTATTATAGACAGTTTATAGTCATTTGACTGAGTTTATTTATTATTGTTATTTATATTTATTTCTCTGTTATTTTTATTTCATATAATATACTTTTTTCTGTATCGATATTTATATTTGATATTTTTTTATTGCTATTTATATAATTATATATTTAAAACATTTAGAAGAAACAAAAAATATATTATTCACCTATTTTGTATCCAAACAATAAATAATTCTAATTTTGATTTTGATTTTATTTATGTTTATATTAGAATAATTTGACTATTTTTATGGCATATTCCATCATGTTAAATATTAAACACGTTTGTGTTGCAATTAACTTATTTAACAATAATATATTTCTTATTATATAAACTTCTCGTTTAGGTCCAGTATGTGCTGGAGTTGTAGGTCAAAAAATGCCACATTATTGTTTATTTGGCGATACAGTTAATACTGCATCACGAATGGAATCAACTGGACAGCGTAAGTAATATTAGTTTATATATAAACAAATTAATTTATATTGTTATTTTTATTCAACCTTAAAAGTACTCAAATTTATTTTTTAAATAAAATAATATTAATTAGATAATTTTATATTCTCTGTTCCATAAACCAAATTAATATTTTAAACAATTATATCCACATCGATTTATAATGAAAATTTATACAACCGTTTATTTTTATTACCCTTAATTTTTTTACAAAACGGCATTTTATGTAATAATTTTAAATAATTAAAATACCAAGTATCTTCTTATTATCAATTTTTAATAATTCAACAATTTACTCTATACAATCTATAATATTAACGGACAAATTTTTAAAAAAATTCGGCGATTTTATATGATACAGCCTAATAATTATTGTTTTCTAGCGGAAAAAATATTAGATTAATATTCTTATTTCAGCATTAAGGATTCATATTAGTGAAACTGCAAAAACGATACTTGAAAAATTCGGAACGTTTAAATTGGAATTACGCGGTTTAGTCGAATTGAAAGGAAAAGGATCTGTCACAACTTATTGGCTCTTAGGATGTTCAGAACCAGATCCACGACCACCAACGCCTATTCAAAGCACTGAAGTTTCAGATACAACACCATATCCTTTATTAGTGATACCTAAATAATTATGTACTTATTTTATTTTTTAGTTTAAATGCTATACGATGTATTAGTTATCCTTAACCGACCAATTTACAACAACGTATTCAAATCATTTTCTTGTATCACTAGCTTTTCAAGTTTCAAAATACATTGGTATCTAAATCGATGCAATTTTTTATTATAAAAGATAATTTAGAAGAGAATCGTCTCAAAGAGAACTCAGTATACATAGAATATTCGAGTACTGTGATGTGTTTTTGTGCCAAAAAGAATTAATATTGCATTTGCAAGAACTTGATTAGTTTTCGAAAACATATTTGTTTTTCTGTACTTTAAAATTTATATTTTTGATATTCTATTGAAAATACCTATACTTTAATTTAAAATATCAAGTATTATTTAACTATAATATTTTTATAATTATCCGATGTTTCATGTAGTATTAATATTTAGATATTAACATTCAAGTCCACAAAGAAAATAAAAATATATTAAAGAATAACTTTTTCATGAAAAAATAACTATATACATTCTCAAATACGTCTTGTTTGGAAAGTGTTCTAAATCTAATTATATACAGCAAAGACTGTAGTAAGAAAATTTATGAAAAATAATATTTTATATACTGAATTCATATTTGTATTGTCTGTTGGACATATAATCTAGATCAAATGTGGTAAGAAAATAATATAAAATAGTAAAATGATACAAGAAGACAATCTATAATAGTTATCAAATAATTTGATAACCTCTGAAATATGACGGGAAATAGTCTTTTGATAACCCGTATACACAAATGAGTCATTCACATATGTATTAACTTAATGGTCGATTTGCTTATAGGTAGAATAAAATATTTTTTAGTAAATATCCAAATTAAAATCATCTAAAATAAAACTGTAATCATTGTAAAATATATTTTTTTGTCCAATCCTATAAAAAAAAAAAATAATAATATAAAAAAATATTATAATACATAATAATAAATATTTTAATATTAAATTATTATTGTACAAAAAATATATGTCAATTGGCAGATCTTAGTAAAATTTATTTAAATATATACATATACTGAATTAACATCGTTAATAGTTAACTGTACATAAATATTTATATAACAAAAATGATATTTGTAAAAACTTATGTATTTCGTCTTTGTGTCTTCCTTAATGAAAAATATTTCATTTTACATTCGTCTCGTGCCCTAAAAATTAATTTATTATTTGAGGCCCGAACAATTTATAAGATTGATATATTAAAGTGTCTCAAAAAGATGATTGATCAATTATATTATTCGTAATGTACCAAATTAAAATGTGATTAAAAATATATTAGAGCTAACTTTCGATTGAATTAGTGTATATTTATAACTTTATTGAAAATACTAAAAAAGTGTAAAATAATGTTAATTTTTATCAATATTTATAATCAATCATTAAAAGAAATAGAAGTAAAGAATTAAATGTGAATTGAAATATATTTTAAATGTAAAATATTTTTCTTAAATATTAACAGTATTGCATATTAGAATAATTCTGTAAATAAAATAATATTGCTTTAATGTTGTTTTTGTTTTATTATAAAAACCAAGATGTTACACTTTATTTTTAATTAATCTTATAAAATCATACAAAATAAACTCAGATGATTAATATGAGGATGATATTTTATCTTCAAATGATTTTAAACTTTTGCTGGCAGGTCCTTTAAAAACAGATAAGTTGTTATTTATAATGTATTCTAAATATGGTTTTAAATCGATTAAATCCTCTGTTAAACTATTTATTACAGCAACTAAAAGTTTTCCAAATGTTTTATCTTTCTTAAATATATCTTCTGATTTGTTCATAAGGTTTATCAATTTTCTTTTAGATTTATTATCACAGGTTGGTATGTATAATGCGTTTAAAATTGTTAAATTCCAAGATTCCAACTTGTTGTAATTAGCTAACAAATTACTAAAAATATAACATTTCACTAATATGTTTTTATTTATTTATTTAAGAGCATTATTTATTAAGCTAAAAAACAAACCTAAGTAAATATTTTTTCTCACTAATTTTTAAATTCGATTGTACTGATAATATATTATGTAGATTATTGCAATTTTTCAAAAATAACGGTTTTAAAAACTTGTTACAAACTATTTCTGGAAAACTTTGTATTATTTCTTTTAATGCCACTTCATAATAACGAGACCAAGTGGAATCTGAAAACTATTAAAAATCCATTAATGTTACAAACTAATAACATATCAATGATTTTAATCATTACTTGTGATAGTAATAAAAATGAGCAAAGATATTCTATTAATATATTTTTATTATCAATATCACATATACACAATGAATGACATAAATTGAATATTCCTTGAGGAGACAACTTGTTACTTAAAAAAGTAAAGATGTTTTTCAATTCAGGTATATTTTCATCTTGTAACATTTGTGAAATATCATCTTCATCAAGTATTGAATCTATTTCTTCAAGATAGTCAACTATATGACTGCAAAAGTCTTCTAGCTGTTTTGAGAGAACATTATTAATTCTATTGTTGGGTGTGTCTTGTAAGACAGGATTAGTAATTTCTTCTTTTTTCTTATCGAATTCTAAGATTGTTTTTTCAGTATCAGAGGTTAAATCCACGATTTCTAAGTATTCATTTGTATCACGAGTCACGTTTATTTTAATACGCTGAAAATGAAGTACATTAAATTGTTTCTCAACAAATATAATACAAAATAAATAAAAGTTTAGTCTCTCTCTTCAAACCTACGTTCGAGAACATATAAAACTGACATTTGATGTTGACTTGTGGCTTTGATTCATATTTTTGTATTAGTTGTCGAACATTCGGTAGTAAACTTTTATCAAGTGGTATACTATCCATAATAATTGTCCAGAAAAGAATTCGAAGTAAAACTAAATGTAATTTTCAATATTTATAATTAAAAATTGAAATGACCGCGATAAGAAATTCGTTTTAAGAATTTGTATGTATAACATAACCTATACCAGTAGTTGTGTAAATACTCGTTATGACAATTCGTAATATGTCATGTGAAAATGACAAAAACAAAACAATGGTAACGAGATTTCACCCATTTCACGGTGGAAACATAGTTTTGTGTGAAGATAATACTGTTGCATTCCGAAAAGCAAGTTTTGCAAATGCTCTAACATTCAGTGAAAAGCCTTTGTTGCCAAATGAAATATTTCTTTTGGAAATCGAGAAAAACGAGAGGGGTTGGAGCGGTCACATGCGTCTAGGCTTGACACAACTAGATCCTCATGCTGTAGCAATAACTAAGGAGAGGTTACCCCAATACGCTCTTCCTGATTTAGCAAATCTCGGGATGTCATGGATATATGGAATAACGAAAACTCATAATAGTGTATTAGATATAAACGACTCTAAATCGACATATCAAATCAGTAAAAGAATGTCTGTGAATAGTGAAAATATACGTACGTCTAGAGGGACTATACCTCGGAGTATGTTGAAACCTTCGCCTCAAGTAGCCGAACAAGACATTTTACCTACCGATACCGGAAGTCGTATCGGTGTTATGTATACACCTACTGGGACGCATACCGCCGATATGCATTTTATAATTAACGGGGAGGATCAGGGTGCTTGTTCACGTGACATTCCTTACAAATCAGCTCCTTTACATGTAGTAGTCGATGTTTACGGAACTACTAAACAGGTTCGAATTATTCAGTTATACGGAGGTAAGTCTTCTTTATTAACATATTATTTTTTAATACTTTTTAGCAGAAGAAATAACTTGTATGAATATGAAAATAAATTTTATTTCTTGAGAATATTTGATTTGTTATTGAATATCTGTTTATGGAATGGCCTGTCTTGGTTACCTACATACATATATAATATCTGTAATTGTCTTTTTCGTAATAGCTGGTTATTAATATTTATTAACATCATGTTTTAATACAGATTTCTTCCTTTTGTTAAAAAAAGTCAATTTCAACAACGTACTTATATTAATATATGTTAGCTATTATCTTTAGTGTTTTTTTTTATTATAGATCTTAAAAATGTTTGTAGAAAATAAATGTTCATTTTTTTATCATACTTTCAGTACCTTCTCTGCAAAGTGCTTGTCGAGATGCTATACTGCAAAACATCACTGAAACAGCTGTATGTTCTCTCCCTTTACCTAAAATGCTAAAAGACTATCTTTTATATCAATCATAAATAAAAAGTGTGTAATCTGTAAAGAATTAAATATTTATTTAATGTTTTACATGTTGTCCATTGACTTTCAGTATAATTTTTTATTTCACTCTGAAACAGTATCAAATATCTACATTCTTATCAAACACTGACCTGCACTTATCTAATTACATTATACATCTTTTTTTATATTGTTAGAAATAAAGTACATTTCCAAGTTATTATGAAATAAAATTTCAGATAAAGATGATACATGTAATTTTTTTCGAATGTCTTATAAAAAAACTTTTTGTATCCATGTTTAAATTTTATAGTTTTTTCTCTTTTGTATAGAAATAACCGTAAAATAAAACATTGTATCTATATCACTAATTAATGTAAGATCAAAATGTAAAAAGGAAATTGATTAAATTCTCATTGTTAGGAAAATCAGGGAATTTATTGTGTAAATAACAAATGTTAAAAATGTAAAATGGGAAAAATATTTATATACTGATACATACATACATATATATATATACACTCACACATATATACATACATGTGTGTATGTTATATTGCTACCTTAGGTATTACTGAAATGATTAATCGTTTTTGTATGTGTGTTAGAGTTGCCTACTATGAAATCAAAATTATTTAAAATATTTTTGAAAAAACTATAAATTACACAATATGAAATTTAACAAAGAAAAATTGAAAGCCTTCGCTAGTAGTAGGAGTGAATTTTCGTAACAATGATGTAGTTTGAGCTTTTCCATTAAAGCAAATGCTACAAAACACAATAGAATATCATAAATGGTGTAATAGTTAAATCTATATTTTCTAGAAATGTATGGCATTTTCTGTATTATGTATAATCCCGAGTATATCATCAATCTCATAAAAATAGTTTTAAACTATTGAATTTTAAAAGAAACATTATGATCAAACTTCATGTTTAATTTTATTGAATTTACATATTTTTTTAAACCTTAACAGTATAAAATGTTTTTAATTATTTAAGAAAGCATTTAATAATTTCAAAAATGACATTATGTATATATATATATATATATATATATATATATATGTATATATATATATATATGTATATTTATTGCAAAACTTTTCATTTTTGTATGTTGTTTTTATGTAAATAATTCATTCAATCATTAATTCTTGTTATTATTGCTCAAATTAATATAAATTAGTTATGAAATTTAAATCTAAAATCTGCATTTAAATATAAAATTGTATTTAAAAGTACATGTATATGAATTAATTAAAACTTTTGCAAGGAATCTACTTAAGAAATGTTATATATGAATCTTCAATGTGCTGAGCTACAATTCATGATCTGAAAAATATCCGCATTTTTCACTATTACAAGTGTATATAGGTTGAAAAAAATAAAAATTAAATAATTATTATTTTAGAATTATAACTTGTATTTAAATACAACAGCATCTTACTGTTTTCCATAATGTATTTCCTTAAAGTATTTTTGTTATCTGTTATGATTAATTTCAATTTTTTAACAATCTTCTAAAAATTAAGTTTGAGTTGATTTCTTGTGTATATTTGAAATTAATTAGAAATTTGAAAAATGAATGAAAAATCAACTGAAATAACATTTTAACTTTTTAGTCAAAAATGACTGAAAAGTTAAAATCAGTCATAGCATATAACTAAAATGATAATCTAAGTGAACACAATATAAAAGTCATTACTATATTTTTTTATAAAAACTGTAACCAATTTAATATGTAATGTTATCTTTAATTTAAATTACAGTTATGGCAATAAACAAAAAAAAATAATGATAGTATAAAATTGTAACAAGTCTTTATACTACATATAAATCTGTTAAAACAACAATATTCCGCAAAATTAAAGAAATATATAATTTATTTCAATATAGGTCATATTTTTTTTATAAAATTTATTTATAAGTTTTATGAAATAAATCTCGTACATTTATAAAAAATGCGATTTATATTTATATAAGTTAAAAAAAATTCAATCGCATATATATATTTCTGATACATTTGTTTGCAACATGAAGACACATGATACACTTTTTATTAACAGAGTAGATAAAACATTTCGTGTGCTTGTACAGACATTAAATTTTATCCAATTTTTAATTTTAAAAATCTTAATATTCGCACTGCTAACAAGAATTTTAAAAAATCATTTTCACAGCAAATATTTTTATTATAAAATTAACATTTGTTTAAAAATAGAATTCAAAACAATGCTAACAATATAGTAATAATACTGAGTTCCTTTGTATTCTTTAAAATGAAGCATGTTTTTCAAATAATTTCTATGAAATGAATACAAGTTCCCTGAACAGTATAAAAAAAATGTGTATCCTTGTATTGTGATATTTATTCAAGACTTTAATATAGAATTAAGATTTTTTCAAGTAAATTAGCTTTATAAACACTGATCATTTCTGGTTACAATGTAAAAATAATAACTCATCTCTCTAAAAACAATGCACTTGTATCAGTGGATAACAATTAGTATATTATGCTGAATTAAATTTGAAAATTATATTTTTAATTATTAAATGATATTATCAATTATGCTTCCAAATGAATTAAGGAAACAAGATTAAAATTCAAATTGGCCAGTAATAAATTTAATGTTGCCAATAACAATTAAAAAATATTTTTCATTATGGCATATTGTACTTATTATTTTATTTTAAAGAGTAAATTTTAGAATTATAAAATAGACTGCCTGAGAAAATCTCGAGATTTGGTTTCTTAAAAAAATCTTGTTAATTTTTCGAAAAATCCTTATTTTTTTGTGATTTTTCGGTTTAGTCAACGTTTTGAAAACAAATTAATCGTTCATTAAAAACAAATATTTTGTTATTAAAAAAATAGAGAATTTGCAAAATCACAAATTTAAAAATTATCTTACAAAGAGAATCTCGGAAAAATATTACAAAAAGCAATATCGAATATATTTGAAAAGAACAAAAGCAATGGAAAAAAGTTTTAATTTTTCTTATGTATTCATTTTAGTCATTAGTAAAAGTGTTTATTTTTTTTTTGTATTTTTAATAATCAGTATACAATTTATTTTTACTCGAAATGAACAAATAAAATTATTTTTATTTCAATTGACAAATTTTACTCGTGCTTAGAATAGTGTAAGATTTATATCATAAATAAGTAACTTTATTCAAATACGAGATTATTTTTGTTAATTTATGTCATATACATATGGAATAAATTATTATATTTATTATATAATTCCTGTACTGGCGTGCATAATTACAGATGTGAAATTAAAAAATCGCAAAAATTTTCATATTACTCTAAAAATAATATAAAAAGTGGGTAGTAAAAATAATTATGCAATATACTTGATTTGTTTATTTTATTGCATTTTTAAAAGAAAATTATAGTGTAATGTTTTATAAGTTTATTACAAAATAAATATTTATCTTTTTATACGTCATAGATATATTTTTAAAAAATCGGAGAGTGGAAGAATTGTATAATAAAAAAAATGTTTTAGTTATTTATATATATATATATGGAAAATCAGATTGGTCAAATATGCTTATAAATATTGTTCACTATTAAAGTTTGTAGTGATTATTCATGTAATTTACACTAAATTGAAATAAATCTCTTAACAGTTATGTCTAATGGTATAAAAAGATTTAAAAAATATAAAAATGTTGTCCTGTAAAATTGCATAGATTATCTTCAATGTTTTTATATTCCGCGTAGAAAGTTTTTGATTGGTACAAGGTGTAAATCACATACATTAAAACTTAATTAGATCACCTGATTTTTTTATAAATATAAAAAATATATATTGAAAAAAGATAAATTTAAAAAATAAGATAGAGGCAAGAATTCTGCTAAAAACATAAGATTCTGTTAAAAAATACAAATTAAATTTTAGAAATAAATATCTGTTTATATATCAAAAACAATAACACTTATATAGCAATAAAATTAATGTCGGTATGGAATTTAGAAAAATATTTATTTCCTGATCTTGTGTAAGATAGACATGTAGTTAACTTTTTCGTTGTTTCTATTTCCAAATATTATTCGTATTAATATTGGGAATCGTTTTTTTCTTTTTGTATTCCAATACAATCACTCTAAAAATGAATATTTATTGTCTTTACAAATTATATCCTGTTTCTCTCACATTAATTCTTTCAGTATTCTATCCCCGTCTCTAAAATTTAAACTTGATAACAGAAACGTAATAAGCGCTGAATATTTTGTAAAAAAAATGCGTTTGAAGTAAAAAACTTTAAAAATACTTAACCTGTATTTAAAAATTCTACCATGAAAATATAAATGTATTAAATACGTCAAACTAAGAATACTGATTTTTTTAAAATATTTTCTGTATTTTATTTCTCAAGAAAACGAAATAGTTGAAAAAATATGTTTAAACTTTTATTTCTCATTGTTTAATTAGAAAAAAAACTTATATAAACATTAATATATTCAGACTAAAGTCAAATATATTGTTAATTGATTTTTGATTTAAAATTTAAAGATACTCATTTTTTTATTTACTAAAAAAATAGTTAATAATGAAATTACTTATTTAATGATATAAAAAATAAGGAATATTTAGATCAAAAATTTGATAAATATAGTTATTTTTGCTAGCCACTGTATTTAAGTATAATTGTTTCGAGAAAGAATTGTTAAAAATTATAATTTATTTCTCAGTTGTTTTGTTAAAATTTTAATAAATGCAGTGTTCTAATTATTTTAAGGTTTGGTTAAATTAATCAATTTTTAATGTTTATATAACACTGAACAATTTTATTTAAATTTGTATTCTTAAATCACACACATTTATTCATTCACTGTGTTATTATTTTATTTATTCTCTAATTAATTACAACATTTAATTGTAAGGTTTTTTATTGTACTTTAATTTTACAAATCTCACATCTTTGCAGAACTGATATGTATATGATTATTGTCAACTAATATACAGATTTAGTGTAAGTATTGTGAATAATTTTAGTTTATAAGTTACTTGCATACATATTTTTATATTTGAATTGTACATTTTTCTATCGCATTTACTTGATGTAATTAGAAAATATGTGGATGTGTTCCTATTTTTTAAATGTATATTGGACAATATTAATTATAGAAAAATAATAAAAAAATATATGTATATAATGAAGACAAAAATAGATACTGATTTATGTTCATATGTTAATTCAACAGACATGTAAATAATATTTTATTTAATCGAATATTACTGAATGATTATATTTAAATGCAGAATTTAATAAAATGGAAACAACGGCTACTACAATTATTTCAACCTTCTCCATCTTTCTTAATTGTAATATTTATTATGAAAATGTAAAATGTTTTAAATTTATACAAAACAAAAATTTATATAAATGTTATTTCAATAAAAACGTGTGTTATTATTATTCATCCTAAGCCAATATGACGTTTTATGTATATTTTTTATATTTCTAATGAGGTTACAGGTAATGAAAGTGAGTAGAGTGGTGTAATACTGCCATGCATTTCATCCTCATGCCAATTCTTATAATTGTTGGGGTCACAATGTTCATTCCATAAATTTAATTGTATAGGAGGTAAAGTTCCGTTCCATACCTGAATATTATGTACATATATATTTATAACATATATATATATATATATATATATATATATATATATATATATATATACATTTTATTTTTATTTAATTATAAAAAAGATTTTTTTAAAAAAATCATTTGCCTTAAAACATTAACTACCTTTTTATTATGCTTTATCCACATTTCTTCCAATATTTGACCGTATTTAGAAGCTAATTTTATTCCGTACTTTAATTTCTTTTTATAACTTTTGTCATTATGTTTTACATGATGATAATATGCAATTAAAAGAATGAATCTGTATAAAAAATCAATTATAAATATAGTTATTTTATTAAATGAATGTTTTTTTAAAAATTTAATAAAGTTGTTAAACGAAACATAATTAAAAGAAAAATTAATTGTACTAGCAAATACAATTTAATATTTTTTTATATGAATTTTAGATTAGTTTTTATCTACGAAATCGCTTTACTAAGTAATAGAATTAAAAGAATTATGTAAGATTGAAAAGATATTTTTAGTTTAAAACAATATTATGTTTCGTCTTTCAACCATGACCTAAAAAAAAAACGAAACAGATTACAAAAATAGTAAATGATGATTCGTACCTAGGCAAAGCTAGTTTTGTTCGTTTTACTATTTTCTTCAGTCTTTTTATTAAATTTGTAATTTGTTCATTTATTACTAGAATATCTTCAATATTCCTCGTGTTCACATAGGAAACTAAGGCAATTATATACGCTTCTAAGATAATTAGAAGGGTAGAAATATCTGTTAATGATAAACGTTTATCAATTACATTATTAACTAGATGTGACAATTTATTGAACCATATAAATCCTTCTTCACGTAAAGAATTTCTAACACACCTTTATAACAAAGAAATATTTTTTATTTATATATCAACTATTGAAATTATATTTATTTATTAGGATACTAGGATATTTTTTTTTAATGAATCATTCAATAAAAACACAGTATTTAAAATATTTAATTTTATTTAACCTATTTATTTCACCTAATTATTTTAAACATATCTGTTATCTGAACAATGAAAAATAACAATTTTACATTGTAAAAATAAACTATTTTGATTTTATCAAAATATTATATATATATATATATATATATATATATACATACTAATATAGAATTAAATTTCAAAAAATTATAATAAAAATATATTTTTACCACAAGCACATAGACGAATAAAAGTAATTTTCTACACAAGTATCCCTGCTCATGTTTCCACCAACTGTTTTAAGAAATTCTTCACATTTACTGAACGGAATTACTGTGTATCCTGTTCTTAAATTAAAGACTATACACAAAGTATAATACCATATTTGGCAAGTTAAGTTATCATTAGATATGAATTGTAATTCTTCCAATAAAGCAACGGCTTCTGATATACGCTTACGCATCATTAAACCTATTATTAACCATGGAGTGACTCGTTCTTTCGTATTTAATGAATTCATTGAAATTTTTATACTATTTATTGTTGTTCCTAATGAAATAGCACCTTGTAATTCAGAACGATGTAGTCTAAAAGTAAATATAATAATAAAGTTATTAATTAAAAAAATATATCAAAACATCAGTATAAGCTACTGTCTAATCTTAAAATCTTTCTAATTTTTGTGTTATTAAAAACTGCTTTTTTAACAAACTTTGAAAATTCAGTGAAAGTTCATTTTATAAATATTTGATTTCGCAAAGTTTTATCAAAAAAATTACTATAAATTATGATTAATGAAAATAAAAAGAAGTACAATATGTTGTCCTTATGTGAATTTAAATTGACGTTTGTTTTCTAGTTATCAATTATACATTTTTATTTATACAAAAATATTTTACATACTTCAGTTGAAAAATAACCTCGTATAGTTCTACAACAGCTATAAATTCTTCTATTTCCAATTTCGTTTTTTTGTAACAAACTAATTCGAGCGCCATCCGTTCCAAACGATATATTTTATAATTATTGTTCTGAAGATGTACTAATATCATATTTGTGTAACTTTCACAGAGTCCTTGAAAATTCAAATCGGAATGCAAATAATTGTTCAAACTCCAAGTCACTGCCAATTCGGCTAAGCCCCACATGTTTAATTTCTTAAAATCGGAATAAGTGTCAATATGTTAATTTTTTTTAAATATTTTTATACGAAAAATATGATTGAAATTAAATTGTGATTAGATTAATATAAATATTATTTTTTTAAAAAAATATAACTTACGGCTACAACATAACAAAATGAAAATTTTTATATAAAAAAGCAATTATAAAAATTTTAATTTATTTAATATATCGGTTATTAAGTTTTTAATTTATTTTTTGAAAAAAACTCGTTCTTAAATGTTGTTTATACATCTATCTTGCATTATTTTAAAAGCATTATTTTTTTCAAAATATTTTCTTCGATCGTTTATCATCGTGTCTTTTTTACATTTTTTATTTTTACTTAAAACTGTTTGTATGTAATACCAAGTCAGTGACCAGATATTAAACTAGTAATTTTGACTTTAAAAAAATATTAAACTTCTTATAATATGAAAAACAAGGATTACACTGAACTCTTTTTGATTTAATCTTGTAACTACTAGCACTTACATTTTGTTACGACTAATTTTGGCGCTTGTATCTTCAAATAGATAACAGAGAATCTAATATCAACTTACGAATCTAATATTATCTACCATGTAGATGACACAGTTACTGAAACTAGTGGCATTAAAATGTAACATTCCAATCAATCACAAAAGTACAATTGGAAAAGAGTTAAATTCAATACATAGTGAGATTCTAAGGTCCTTTATAATAAAAAGTTTAATTAAAATCGAATATATACATATAAAAAAAACTAATGTTAATATAAATCACCTTTCAAGATTAGATATTAATAATAAATTAGTTTATATGTGACGAATTACTTAAAATATTAAAAATACATAAATATACAAGACTTTCTGATTTTTCATCTTACGAAAAAAAAGAAAATTCAGGAATTGAAAAAAATAACTGACATTTTGAACGTATTTACATTTTTATTTGTATAATGAAACTCACTTGAAAAAGAGTACACATAAAATTCAAACATTCCGCAATGGAGTCACACAATTCCGCATCGTCATCTTTAACAGTTCCTATGCACGAATTCGGAGAAATATTGAATGCAATATATTGTTTTATTGATTCCACGTTCGTTTTCAATTTCCTTGCAACTTTATTCGTAGGAAACGAACATCCGAATTCTGACAGTGCCATGATAAATGTTTGATACGCTTGACCGTACTGTCCTAATTTCAACTGACAATTACCGGTTAATGTATGAATTCTTCCTCTTGTCATATGCGTTAACCATGCATTTTCGCTATCAAAATCATTAGATGTGGGATTAGACTGGAAAATTAAAATTTATATTTTGTTTTAGCGCGCTTATTATTTATCTATATAAAATAAAATAGTTTTCACTTCACACATATACATACATACACACACTCGCATATATATATATATATATATATATAAAGATGATTTTATATAAATTACACTCTCTAATAACATAATTAAAAAATATATTCACATCTAGTGTTTCTGTCGCCTCTTTCAGAGCCCGAAAAGCTTCAGGTACATTGCTTACTACTATACATAAAGAAGCATACTTCAAAATAGAATCAATGAATGAATCCAATTTTCCTGTATGTAAATTAAAAAATAAATAAAAACAGTCTTGTAAATCTACATAAATATCAAATGAGACTATACGAAATAATTATTTTTAAATATATTTAATTATCAGATAAAGATTTATTAGTGTGTTACAGTACTTACCAATTCTTTTACTATGATCTAAAATTGATGAGTAAGCAGTCAATAAAACATAAATACACTGGCAGTCTTTTAAATCTTCGGAATGATAAAATGTAAACGACGTGTAACTTTCAAACGAATCTGTCATTATTAATTAATTAAATTTATTTTGAAAACTGTTAAATATTTTATTTTTTCTAACATGATCTGCAGTTTAATTTTTATGATAAGATTATATTTTTTTATAAAAAAGATATGTATATGTTTATGTACATGTATTCAAGTTTAATTTTTTTAAATAATTTTACGTTAATCGAAAAGATTACTTCAGTAGCGAAACATTTCAATAAAAAGTTGCATAACTAAATTTCATTGCTAATAAAATAATATTTATAACTATTTTCTTATTAAAATAAAAATATATAAATAATAATAAATATAAATTCGTGTTAATTTTTAATGTATAAAATAATACAAATAGCTTTTTTTTAAAAAAAAAACGTACCTGAATGTTTAAACGCTGGTTGTTTTTTACAAATTTTTTTCCAATAATTACTTCCTTTTTTCGTCAAACTAATTCCTGATATCTTTCTGGTATTCCTTTTGACATGTTTGTGTGAACAATGTGAGACACGACGAATTTTAAAGCCCTTTAATCATTATATATGTATATATAATTTCTTTTGGAATGATACTTACTTAAATGTTATTCTTTTTTAATCTTATTTTTAAAGATTCTCACTAAAGAAAGTGGCTCTTTAAAAATATTAGAATAAAGATCATTTCAAACCTTAGCATTTTTATGAAAGATTTAAATTTTACCAACTTTTATGTATTTTTATAATTTAATTTTTAAGAACAAAACAAGAAGATATTTGATTAAAACTCTTTTAGGCCATATACCTCATAAAGTTTTAAAATTCTAATTCAAATCTAATTAAATTCTTTTACATGGGCTGTTTTATCATTGTACTAGAATTATCAATCCTGAAATGTCTATTTTATTTAGGGTCATCGAAATGTGACGCCTAGATTTTTATTTTGTTAAAAAGAAACAAAGGAAACCTTATACATATTTCTCTATACGCATTTTTCTTTTTAATAAAACACAAATCTAGGCGTCATATTTGGATGACCCTATATAAAACGAGTAGCTTCTTGAATTTATTTTATGTTTCGTGTTTTTATTACTAATTATGAATATCACATTATACTCAAGATAAACTCTTACCAAAATCAAATATGATTTTTTCTTAATTAAAGTACTACATCCATTAATTATATATATATATATATATATATATATATATATATATATATATATAAATGTAGATATTTAAACATATAAAATATTTACATCATCACGAGCTTTTAAAGTGCGTGTGAAATATCCTCCTCCACATGCCAAACATTGTCGAGTATCCTTTTGAATATATCTGATTGCTTTGTTGTGGTATAGTTTTTTTTGATTATCAGTTAACATATTATAAGTCATACTACGAAACGATGGTATTTTGAATCGTAAATAACCACAACTTGCATAATTCGGTAAATCTTTACAGCATTCTAAAAAAAATTATTGAAAATATGTATGTTTTTTAAATTCAATAAAATTTTCATGTCAAATTTCGTGATATAAAGTATTGTTTGATAGATGTTGATGTAATTAAAATAACATATATATATATATATATATATATATTGATCATTTGGTCCTTACCATAAATTTTAATGCCCTTACATCTACAATTAACGCCTAAATCTGTAATCGATTTTATTATACGATTATTGTATTTCAAGACAGGTATTTCATTAGTAAAATCTCCTTCTGCACATGCAAGGACTCTTACTTCGAATAATTGTTTTATTGCTGTAAAAAAATAAATACAAATCAATAACTGTTTTCTTCCTTGTGTGAAATTAAAAGTAACAAATATTTTTGGATCTCGTACCAAAAATCATCTACATATTTTTTAAACATTACTATGTTGGAAAATATCGAGTAATCCAAATGTAACGCATAGATTTATGTTTTATTAAAAAGAAACATTTGTATAGTTTCTTTCGTTTCTTTTTAGTAAAACATAAAACTAAACGTCACATTATGATGACCCTATATGAGCATATAAATATATTCTTATGAAAATGTTTAATATTGATTCGAAAATAATTTACTAGATAATTTGTGTTGAATATTTTTTTATACAAATTAGCAAAAACTATTCCACAATAATAAACCCAATTACTTTAAATATCTATAGTTCACTAAAGTTAAATTTTGTGCAGACAATATTATAGTGATGCCAATATTATTTATAATTCTGTGATGCCAATATTATAGTAGTTAACAAATAAACTTCAAACTTTCAATGATGGTAAATGTTATTGTTTGTTTAATGTAATGTAATTCACTTTTACACAAATTAAACATTCATTCCAACATTTCAATATTTTATAAAAATGTTCGATAATCACTTTTATTCCACTTCATTTACTGAAACAAATTTCGATAGTCATGCTATTATTATAAAAGTATTGTATTATTAGATTTTATGATGCAATGCTTTGACAATAATGGAAAGGCAACGAAATGCGCATCATAGAATAAAGTGAACAAAAAGTGATTTTTGGACACTCATAACATCTTGTATTGTTAAGACGAATGATTCTTGTTCAAAAAAATTCCAAACAGTAGTTTAAAAATATCTATTATTATATTTTATTTACCTAAAGCAGTTTGTCGATGCAGATTATCAGATTTGATGTAATTGAGCATTTGTCTTGAAAATGTATCTCCGATAACAGACGCACATTTCAGTATAGTTTGTTCATATGTTGATAATGAGTCGTATGTTTTTAAAGTCATTACTATAAAAAAAAAAATTACATTTCAAAAAGTTGTATTGATAAAAAGTATTTGATAACAAACGATTTGTAAGTTTCTTGATAAATAATTGAAAGATATTCTTTTAATTTTTGAACGAGAATTCAAATACTTCATTTAATAAAGAAATAATTTATAACATCAAAAGACTCTATTAAATCTTTTAATAATTATATATTGTTATTTTTTCTTTGATGTGCCACTATTGTGATTTATATATGAATAATAGCGTCGTTTACAAAATACAACTTACTTAAATTAATAAACATGAACAAAAAATGTTTATTGAACTTTAATAAAATCGTTGACAAAATCTTTGAGAAATAATTTCTTTATTGAAAATGAATTATTCAGTACCAAATTATATTTTCGGATAGATCTATTAAAATTAAAGGTTTTTTTTCAAAAAATGCCTCTATTTTTATGAAAATCCTTAAAAATAATTGTGGAAAACTGATAAATACCATCAACAGTAAATTGTGGACAAACATTATCCAAGTTAAAGTTCGTTTTCACAATGCATACAGGCAAAGAGTCGTCTAAGTTAATTAAACGTCGACGAAGTTTTTCTCTTTTCACTTGTACAGTGTCTTCCTATAAAACAGATAAACAAATAAAAAAGCATGTTAGATAAGTATTTTTCGAGCACTTTTAAAACATATTTATTAAAAAATACTTAATATGTAAAATGTTATACTTATGAAAAAATATTATTAGAAATAATTTACTTATTTAATATAACATTTTTTAAACATATAAAGTATTCTTAAATATTTTGATTTAAGAAAATAAATAAATGTAACAAATTTTTATCTAAGTTTTTAAAATTTCATTAATTCTTAAATTATGTGCCTGCGTTTCAAATTTGATGGTATTTGGTTATATTATAATACATATAAGCTACAAATATTATATATTGTAACAAATATTTATTAAACATTATAATAAAAATTTTTTATAAATATTAATATTTTTTATTACTTTTTCGTATCATTTTTTATTAATAACTGAGAAAATTCTAGTTACCTTTATTCAAATTTATCTTTAAATTTATTAATACTTATATCTTTAACGAAACATAATATCACAGAGTAAAATGTGATCTTACTTGTGAACTAAGTAAGTACTCTCTTCTATTTTGTTCTTTTTCATCATCATCATAGCTAGGTTCACTTGTTAATAAATGAAAATAATCATCATCCGTCAACTGATTGAGCATATCTGCATCTAATCTAAAACATATTCCAATTATGTTGATTTCATTCTACATAAACATCCGATTTCAATTCTCTAGTGAGAATTATGCACGCGTGGAAATGTATTATACGAATAGATAATTTTTGTAATTCTTAAAAAGTATATCTTTAATTTGAATTCTTGATAATTAAATTAAATTTGAATAAACCATACCTAATCATCATTTCAACAGGTACTTCTAATAAATCCATTTCATCAATTTCATGTTTTTTATATTTATAGATTGATATTCCTCCAGCTTGCATCAAACTAACTAAAAAACTTTCTATCCAACCAGGATTTCCATTACTTTTCGATTGAATAATTCTATTTAAAATATAAACGAATTAATAACATAAACATATTTTTATTTTATTTGATTCAAAATGAATATTTTTTTAATTTTAAATATTATATATATACAGTTTTTATTACTGTTTTAATTTTAATAAGACATTTAAATCTAAATGAAAATGGATTTCGAATCGAAAATACGATAAACTAAATAACGTTTTTTTTCAATATAGTTATTCTTGTTTAAAACTTCAACAACCATATATCAGGAATATATATGAGTGATACACAAAAAATAAAAATAGATTTAAAACGATAGTACAGATTTTTAATTGTAGACAATATCCTGAAAATATATTTTGAAAATTTGTATAAAAGTTTAGAGATACAAATTAAAAAAATATATTTTTAACGCAAGTGAATTGTTCTTTTTGACAAGATATTACAAATGTTCAATTTATTTTACATTTTCACTTTATTCACTATATGCATTTGATAGCCATGCTATAATCATCAGAACGCTATATTATAAAATCTCCATTTTAAATTTTATCTTAAAGTGAATTTACTATAGAATCAAAATAAATAATTTAAATTAGTACTTGATGTACAGTTTAGCAAACCAAATCTACGAATAAGAAAAAATGAAAAGAATCGTGTATTTTGAACCAGACCACATGCTAAGGGATTTTTTTTTGATTCCTCCTTTTTAATTTATATGAACACTTAGCAAAATATTTTCTATACAAATGTTATTTCTACTAAAGAAAACTTTTTTTAATTTTATATATAACACCTTTCTATTTCCGGCGAAATAGCCCAAACGTCTAACAACTGGCACGCAATACCAACATGAAACCATTTATCAATAGGACCTAATTTTATATCAAATATTCTTTTATTATTGATTGATAATTGAGATAAAGCAGTAATCATACACTTCATCCCAAGTGTCAACAAAATAAATATGACATCCAAGTCAATCATATCTTGTATGTAACACCATGATTCAGCATCGACGAATTCAGAATCATCGATCGCTATCAACCAAAATATTGGAAAACACTGAAAATAATTTAACAAAATCATTAAATGATTTTATTAATTACAAACTGACCAAATGTACCTTGTAAGTCAAAAATCGCATCATTTTGATTCGCACGTTTTGTTGTTGATAATTGTTCAATAAAATGAATGCTTTAGAAAGTGGAAAATTCACATTAAATATTACATTCAATGCACATAACAAATCTGGCGTGTTTATATCACGCATATAATATTTAAGTTTAGATTCTTTTTCAGTCATAGTCGATGATAGTTGTAATCCCATCGGAACTGAAAATATTAATTGAATGGCTCTATGTGGAACCTAAAAATATATAAGTACATTTCATTTTTTATGATTGCTGTATATTTTGCGATTCGAATTTCTGTTACAGTTTATTTACTGTATTCATTTTAATACAAATGAATCATCGATCAGTAAAATAATATAGGATTTTATAAAAGTATTTAATAATCACTTACTGATAGTTGTATTCGCATATACGCATTTCGATAGCCATGCTAACTTTACCAAAACGCTTTATTATAAAATACAGTGTCATATTGTCAAAGCACCTTATTATAAACTCTGAAACTGTACAAATTAGATTTTATAATAATGTTCTGACTAGGTAACATGACTGTCGAAATGGGCATCAGCAAATAAAGGTACAGTATGCTAAAGTGAATTTATCATAGTATCAAAACGAATAATAATATTGTATTTACACTATTTATATTTTTTGAAGCAATAATCGTTTTTAATTTATTCGTTTTATCAATTAATTTGGAAAAATAAACATGTACAATCATACTAAATATTTCTGTAAATTGTATAAATATAAAAATTATATTAATGGTTATTAAAATACGTGTTATGATGGAAGTAAAAATATATCAATATCCATTTTCAGAATTTCATGAGAAATATTTAAATATTCCAAATCACAATATTAAATACATTAAATTCTTGCTGTGTTGTTTTTCACATTTCTTTAAATAATTCTATGAATATTACATTAAATAATATCGTATTAAATTACTTTAAAGTCGACAGCCGTTAAACAAATCCTGTTAATCGGTATATGTTCAGGTGTGATATAAATAAGTTCGTCCAATAAACGTGTTTTCCCTTGACGAACTTCGCCTTTTATTCGAAGTCCTGTGTAAGTATATGCATTTAAACTGGAATTATACCGATTAATTTTGTTTGCCTTTGATTTCTTTTCACATTTATCAAGCAATTTCAAAAACAATTTCAATTCTGCTTCACGACCAATTAATGGATATGGATTAACTGATCGTACAATTCCTTGCACTCTATATTAAATTTTGAAAATTTAAAAATCACCCTATATTATATATATATATATATATATATATATATATATATAAGCATAGATAAAAAATATAAACAGATTAACTGAAAAAAATGTTTACAATTTGTTTTCAATGTTTATTATAAATCAAATTAAAAAAATCTTACTGCATTTGAAAATTACAAAAAAATAAAAAATTAAAATAGTGGACAAATTGCTGAAAGCATTAGTTTATAGTTTCGAGAAATTAAATAAATAGAGGAATTAACTTACATAGCTTGTTCTTTGAATTCATATATCGGACCAACGTTTGAAAATCCTTTCAAATATTTACTTTCCTGTATAATAAAATTACTTGTATCCATTTTACTATGTAAAAAAGTTTCCCCGTCACAAGTTACTTTATCAGGATATGCTATCATAAGTCGTGCAGCTTTATTTACATGACTACTAATAACTGTGTACTCTCTTCTTAAAGCATGTCCAATTACACCACAGTATGACATTCCTATTAAATATTTCTATAAGTTTTTTTCATAAAAAAATATTCAATTTAATTTAAATAAACTTTATTCTATTTTTCAATTGCTAAATCATAAATATATATAGATTTTCTTGGAAAATATGAAAAATATTTATAGAAAACAGATATAAAAAATATTACAATTATTTTTGACGTTTTTTGATTTAGCTGATCTTAATTCAGTAATTTTCTTCTAATGTTATTCCTGAGAACATTGACTCTATAATCTACAAGCATGTATATTATTTCATACACCCATTTTATCGACATTTCTAACATATAATCTTTTTATGCTTGTAAAATTTTAAAATATGTTATATCGAATTTGAGAAAAAAATAGTTTTATTTATATTACAGGTGTAATTAAAATTTTAGAACATAATTTTAAAATTTTATTAATTTAATATAATTTGAATTGTTAATAAATTCGATGGTTTTAAATAAAAGAAAATATTGCAATAATATATATATATATATATATATATATATATATATATATATATATATATATACCTGTTGTAACTCCAATTGAAGCACTTATAACATAATCTAACGATGCGATTTTAGTTCTGATTTCTTCGGCACATCTTAAACCAATTTGGCTTTCTAAGTCACGTTTATAGCCACGTAAACCAAAAATGACCAGATATACTAAATCTTTGTCAAATACTGACACTTTATTTACACATCCTTGCACTTTCGTTACTAAACTGTAATCATATATCAATTATTTTTAGTAATATGTTAAGTTTATTTTTTCATAAATTTATTTGTATGCTGTACAGTCTCTATTTCTTGAAAGTGTCTATTGAAAATATACTTCCTAACTATTATACATTTGTGTGAATAAACAAAAATAAAAAATAATACTGCTGACATTCAGTACATATATGGAATTTAAATTCATTGTGATATCGCGATTCTAATGACAACTTTTAGAAAGAAAATTTTATCCAAAGATAATAAATATTGTTTCATAAGTACAATGTTCATTTCATGGGATAATTTAAATTACATTAAAAAGTGGTGCAATTTTTGGAACTTATAGTGCTGTATGATATTTTGTCATTAGAGGTCTAGAATATCTTTTATAGTGGTAGGCTTTTACTGTCCAAGTTATACACTTTAAAAAATGTATTTAAATTAAATACAATAAACTATGAAGAGATTCATGAGAGTTAGAAATATAAGATGTACTTTTATCAGAATATAAATACTCTTTTATAGTTTATGTTATCGAATTATTATTTCATTAAAAGAATATATATATAATGAATGAACCAAAATATTTTTTCTTTTTTCGCTTACTAGGTTGAAGAAAGAAGTAAAAATTGCAATATAATATTTATAACTTGTATTCAAGTTTTATTTAGTATTGAACTGTATTTATTTAAATATTTATTTGAAAAAAATATGCTTATACTATTTTCTCACCGACAAACAATAAGATACGATTCATTAACAAGTTCAATGAGTTTTTCTGAAGTAATGGGCTCCGTAACAATATTTATAAACAAAATAACAACTTGGCGCATTTCTGTTAGATATTCTAAAGGTTCACCGACCTGAAGACCGGTTAGAATAGGAGGAATTATAAATTTTTCTAATTTTGTTTTCAAATCAAATTTAAGAGCTTTGTTTATCATCGGTCGTACTAAAATGATTTTATCGTATTTTAATATAAAAAAATACAAATAATATATTGTATATATATATATATATATATATATATATATATATATATAGATAGATAGATAGTTAGATAATGGACTAACAGGAATAGTCATTGTTAGTTAACTGATCTTTTCCTCCTGAAATACTAAATAATAAATGCGTTACATTAAATTCTTGCACATCATCCATTTTATCGTAAGTCTCATAATTAATATTACTTGTAATTGAACTTTCTTCTTTAAGGTGCTCTGAAAAAGAATATAAGCATAGTAATATATATTTCATTAAAAAAAATCAATTATAAAATTTTTTTTGTGAAAAAAATTTAAAGTATTTATATTTATAAATACAAGACTTATTTTTACTAAATATATTGATTTATGAGTTCAATTTTCACCTTTCCTTTCATATTTTGTGGGCGGTATCCGCCATGCAGGACCTATACCAGTTACTTTAATATGATTGTCCTTTAGTAATTTATATGTATATTCGTTTTCAGTCACGTATTTCCACGTCGAATAAGTTACTAAAATATCTCCAGCATTACATCTATATTCTGCTTGTTTTAATTCTAGAATTGGAGACCCAACCACAATATAATCAGCCGTATTTAAATCACCAATTACAGAAAATGATGCGTGTCCGGCAGCAATTGCAAGTTTTACTGAAATGCAATATCTGTAGTTGCAAAAATTGAAATAATTTATTAATATTTTTTTAAAAATTGTACTTGTATGTGTGTGTATCAGACAAACACAATGGTAATATTTATTCCCTTCTCTCATCATCATTTTAATTAATTTTTACAATAATAATAATGTGAAACTAAACCATCATTTTTTCTGATATTTAAAAGTTATCTTAATTTTCTTTCGCTATTAAATATATATATATATATATATATATATTTGTGTATGTACAAAATCGGATTATAAAAAAATACGTTTTAGTAGAAATGGAACCAAATTGGCCCTTTCATACACTCCCCAAAAAATTAAAAGTTTTAAATAAATATTGCTCTCTTTTTTCTAATTTACAATTCAGTGTATTTTTTCCTGCAATAATAGAAATATGCCTGGTTAGTCCAATAAAAATGGTTACAATTTTAGAAATAAGATATTTTTAAAAACTTTCAGTGAGGAAAGTGGTGATTTGAAAATATTAAAATGAAGAACATTCCAAGCCCGACTTGAAATATAAGTAAGAAACGAGCAGCTTTTTTTAAATAATTAAATTTATTTTAGATAATTAAGTTTAATGTAATTTTTAATAAATAAGTCTATAATTGTACTGAGATATTCTATTTTATAGAGGTGTATTTTTGTTTTAAAATATGTGTTGAAAATTTCATTTCTTGAAAAATTCCGCCTGCAACAGTCATTTAATCTAATGGCATTTATCTCTATGTAAAAATACATTTTATGTATATTATAAAAAAATTGTATACTTTTTAATATAATGTTTATATCAGTAGTATAAGTTCCATAACTTTTCTGTAATATAATTGCACAATCTAAGGCTTCATGTACAATATCCTGCATGGAACTTTCTTTTCCACTTTTCCACATAGCCAAAAAAGCATCTCCAGAAAAATTCAATAAATCGCCATTATGTGAAAGCACTTCTTGTACCATTGATCCAATATAATCATTTAATATGTGTGTCAATTTAGAAGGGCCCCCTTCTCCTTTTGAAGTGTATCTTTCAGTTAAATCAGTAAAACCTGCATTTAAACACAATTATATGAAGTGTGAATGTATTATATAAATAAATATTATTTATTATCAATTTATTCAATAATATTTAAATATATATATATATATATATATATATATATATATATATATATATATACACACACACACACACACACACACATATATATATATATATATATATATATATATATATATAAATATACAATCATTAATTTATGGAAAAAAGTAATTCTTATTTTTTAAAGTAATTTATTAAAGTATACAACAAAAATATTAATACATTTGCATTTATTAACTTTTATAAGGATATATTATTTTTAAATATGATACATAAATTTATAGTTCCAATTGCATATAAAAAACTGACGTGTTTTGATATAATTTTAATTAATTATTATTTTAATAATTTTTACAAATTTTAGTTATTCACACTACAATATGTATACAAATGTTAATTATGATTTAATTTTTTTATATCCACAATATTTTTCAGTCAATATCTTTATAATACTTGTTATGAGGCAAACACAAAGGTGCATAAGTTGAAAAATAATTTATAGAAAAATCCAATATCTGATTTGGCTTTTTCAATAAAAGATTCTGTAGGTAATCAGCTATGATATTTTTTAATTCTGGATGCTCATCAGCATATTTTGATTTCTTTGATATGTTGCATACTTTAAAATCAAGATATTTTGAATAAAGTTCTATATCTTCCTCCCATGTTTCTCTCAACGGTATATTATAATTAATTCCATGATTAGATACTTCGGCACATGGATTTATATGCATGACATAATCACAACTTTCCCATTCTTGTTTTACAATATTTCCTTTTAATGTTAAACATGTTACTGAACAATGTGTAATACCACATTGTTCAATTATTATTCGGTTAATTTTGATTACATCTAGTTTTTTATTGTTTACAATTCCTGTTTCTGGACCTGTACTGCTATAAATATTGCGGCACAAATCACCATTTATATACATACATGACATTTCAAACTGTCCAATGAACTTTGTTAAAGCTAGATATCTTAAGAGAACAACATTAGCACCTTCACATATGAGATCTTTTGTATTTTTAAAATTGTAATACCATTTTTTTTGAATGTTTTTTATATTTGACCTATACGATGTGTAATAACTGTCATTTTGAACTGCAACATATAAAGACTTTTCATCCAGAACTCCTTTCTGTGAATTTAAATATTCAAGACGATTTTCTTCTAATGTATGTAAGTGTTTATCAACCAAACTAATTATATGAGAACCACCATTTTGATTATTAATATACAACTGCGAGGTAACACAAACTAAAAACGATTCAACATTGTTGACAGTGCTTGTTTCTACATCGATCACAATGCCACCGGCAGGTATAAAATTACTCGTTTTTCTGTTATCATTAAGAAATGATACAACTAAACTTTCATGAAAAGTTAATCCGTCCTTAATGTCTTTAGTCATCTCAAAACCAATTATAGTTGACAATTCAAATAACGAATGAACGGATGCTTGAATTTGAAACATTTTTAAAATGTATGTGAATAAAACAGTAAAATATGAATATATCTATCTATCTGTATATAACTATTATTAATTTACAAATATAATTTTCATTTCATTTGTTTATTAACTTGAATTATATCTATAACAACAGATCATACTGAGATTTTTAAATTATTTTTTTATGTGAGATAAAACTAATAAAATAAGTAAATTTCCATTAAAATTATTTAACTAACATTAATGATATAATTAATGCAAATTCCAGATAAGATTGTTAATATTCATAATTTTAATATTTTCAAAATATTATTTATAAAAAAAATTGCCAATTTTTAAAGCAGTTTAATTCTTTTAATAAAATGGAATTAATATTTCTTGCATATATTGAAAAAATGTTGGAAATTAGCTTAATTATATAAATGAATCAATGAATATATATATATATATATATATATATATATATATATATATATATATATACACACACACATGTATACTCATTAAGGGTGATATACCAGATACATCTGCAAATAAAAATACTGCTTCATACTGACGAATATCATAATTATCAATATCATCAATAATTTCATCAGGTACAAGTGTTGCTAAAATGTTTGTGTAATAATCTTGAGCAGACAATTTGGTATCACTCAAGACATTTTTTTGTATTTTTCGTATTTTAACATTTTCTCTACTAGTTGTTCGTCGTTTCCATTCTTTATCTGGTAATCTTAAAGAACTAGAGCGCATCGCCCATAAATAATCGTCCAAATTTATATTTTCATTCACTAAAATTGATTTTATAAAGAATAATTATCATTGAAATTCGAAAAGGAAATTATTCATTTAAAAATATACACATACTTCCTTCCATCATGTTTCTTGGCTAAATCAAGTCGTGCTATATATATATATATATTTTAAAACATACACACACACAGAGAGAGAGATTAAAATATATGTGTATATATTACGTTTGTATGGTTTTGTTGACATAAACTCATTCATATCTCCCGGTCGGCTTTTGTTCTATCGTGACGTCATATGCGCAATTGTCAAAATGTAAAATGTTCCGGCAGAGTGAGACGTATCGAGCAAAACTGTCGTATAGCACACATTGGCGTGAGTCGAACAGTGATAGAGCTACGAGATGCTTTGCGACGCAGGAGTGATGCAATCAATTCATTTGTGAGAACGTCAGCTGTTTAGTTCATATTGAATTGTTGTGTGTCGGATGTTTGTCGTACTTGTACCTTGTACTTTAAATAAAAACAAGCATGGCAGAACCTGAAGAATCGCCAGCAGCTACTTCTAGTAGTGATTCAACCGAGAATGTGGATATTCCTGAAAAAAATAACAGTGATGATTTCATTGAACCTGATAAGAAGCGTCGAAAAGTCGAATCGAAAGTATTAGACTCAAAGACTGAAAAACTGGAACATAGACTGGGTGGCATTCTGTGCTGCGCAGTTTGCTTGGATTTACCAAAGGCAGCTGTTTACCAGGTATTTTGTATATTCTCATCAGCTGATTTTGACATTTTATAATTTATTAAAAGTTTAAAATTTTGCATTTTTTTTTCTTTGCATTTAAAAACGAAGTGTTTCTGTACACAGAGCACTGAAATTCTTTGTTCTATTGGTGACAGATTTTATCGATTGTTTTCAGGATGTTCTAAAAATATTTCTTTCCAGGGGCAACTAGGTACAGTCATGTCTGTTGTAAGTTCTTAGCGCGAGGCATTTTTTTATTATATATTTATAAACACGCGAACAGCTCGTAACGTTTTATTCGTGAGTTTTGGGTTATAGTAGATGACCCATTTGTGTAGTATTCTTTGTTAACTATGACTGTACCTATGTTCGTCATCCAAGGCCGCACTGAATGCATATTAGTTTGGCCTTGGGATGATTTATTTACGGAACAGAAAGGGCGTTGATAGCCGCGCCTCGCGTTCCACTTTATTCAAATCATTGAATTTGTAATAAATATTATTTATGTTACCTACATCTGTTAGAAAGCATTGATTTTAAATGTAATCTTTTTAATTATAATCGTCCTATGCGTGTTGTAATATACAGGAACTTAATGTACTTACTATGTAAACAAACAATGCAATATTTATTACTTATTTTATAAGTATTGTTTATTGTATATAATTTTTCATGTTATGTCCAATTCAAACATATTTTTGAAGTCATTTCCGTTGATATTTATATGTTTGATAATATTTTAATAAAAGTATTTTATTTATGAAGTAAAACAAATATGGGTAATTATTTAGCTAAAAGCCTTTGATAATAGGTCGAAAGTTTAGTCTATTAAATATTAAATTGCATTGTTTAATTGATAGTATTTTCGTGCAACTTAAAACGTGACAAAATTCTTTGGTCTAAGCAAATATTTTCTTTCTAAAATATAATTTTCAGGAAATGTTTAGTAGACTTAACTTTAGATCTTATCCTGATTCCTTGCTCCGCCTATTCTAAAGAACTTCCAAGAAAAAAATAAGAACATAACAGGTAAAGTTTCAAAGTAAGGATTTTAGTAATAATTAAATAATAATAATAATAAATAAATATGAGGTACATATTGATTTATAAACTATAATATGAAAAGTATTTAACTTTTTAATAATGTTATGTTAGTTCCAGGGTACATAATATCATCGGCATGGTAAGTGCAGGTATAAAAAAATTGTTGTTCCTGTTTCCTTACTTCCATTTTTTTCTACAAACAGATTCTTAAGTTTAAAATTTAAACTCATTATATTTCTTCAATAAGTCAATTGTGAACTACATACTTATTTCTAAATATAATTGTAACAGTAAAACATTTGAAATTAATTTGATATGTGTGTGCGTGTATATGTGTGTATGTGTATATATATATATATATATATATATATATATATATGTATATGTATGTATGTAGTATGTATGTAATTCAACGTATTAGTGAATTTTAACAAAATAATTTATATTCCTGTTTATTGTTTTTATACCAGAATATATACTTGAATATTGAATTTATTTTCAGTTCTTAGGATATATTATGAAATAATTATTGATTTCATTTTTTCTGTTTTATAAATTTTTTGAAAATATGATGTTTAATGTACATAATTACATTTATGTATATATGTAAATGTAAAATGATGTGTGAATTTATAAGTATAAAAATACAGAATGTTTATTTGTTTATGATCTAGCTACCATATATTTCATGTAAATATGAATATTCAATCCAAACAAATCTATTCTAAAAAATATTTCAGTACGAAAAGAAATTTTTTAACTGTTATAACAATATTTCGCTATGATGTTTCTTGTAAACAAAGACATTTTTTCATTTGTATCTTTTTGGGCGGGTTGAACTTTACAGTGCACCAATGGCCACCTGATGTGTGCCGGATGTTTCACACACGTCTTAGCAGATGCTCGATTACGCGATGAGATGGCTACTTGTCCAAATTGCCGTGTTGAAATCAGCAAGACATCTGCATCTCGTAATTTAGCTGTTGAAAAAGCTGTTAGTGAATTGCCATCAGAATGCCAGTATTGCAACAAAGAATTTCCACGTAACTCGCTTGAACGGCATGAAGAAACCACTTGTGAAGAGAGGTGTGTATAAAAATTAATGTTTTTTTATTAACACTGTAAAAATGTCATGTGTTTAAATCTAGTTATAATTTAAACAAGTTTAGTTATTGTTTTTTTTAATGAGAATATGTCTACATGTTTACTAAAATTAATTGTATTATAGAATATCAAGTTGCAAATATAATCGAATTGGATGTCCTTGGCGTGGCCCAGTGCACGAAGGAGCTGAACATGAAAAATTATGTACCCATCCACATCGGACTGGTGCTGATGTAATGGAAGCTTTGAGAATCATCGATCAGAAATGTGAAGAGGAAAAACATCTGTATGACACTATTTTTGATTTGCTTTCATATGAGAAAATTACTTTTAATGGTATGAATTAATGTTATCATATTTTTTTAAAAGTGATTTATTCTTAATTTATAAATAACTTAGATCTCCAAATGAAGCCTTATCGTACAGATGAATTTGTACATAAGCTTTTTTATGAAACTTCTCGGTTTTCTGCATTCGGTCATCAATGGGTTGTGAAAGCTCGAATTAACAATAGTCAACGAGATCCTACTCAGAGTACAGAGCGTGATATGACTTATCAGGTATAGCTGTTTTGAAATGTACATTTTGTTTCATGCAGTTTTTGTAATTAATTGAATTCTTCTAATTATTGATTTAAATTTATTAAATATTAGAAATATTATTGTTTATATACATACAAAATGCAGCAAAAATATTGGTTTAAAAAATATTTATATTTAATTAAATTGAAAAACGTAGGTATAATAAATTTTATGTGTTTATGAAAAAACTATCTTTAGAAAGATGTTATATTTTTATTCAAACAAATCAACATTCTATTTTTTTTTTCTTCTGAAATAACAGTTTGAGTAGGTTACACATCATGTTTTTATGTTATATTTTATTTCAATTTAAGAAGCATTCTGAGTAAAAATAAAATATTGAAATGTGTTTTGTGCAGTTAATTTTGAAAACAAAAACAGCATATCCTCTCAATCTTCATTTTGTTGTTTTGCGTGGACCATTTGGTGATATGAAAGTAAAACCACGTATACATAAATTTGATTTTTGTGATCAAGAAAATGAGAGCCCCTATGTACAGCTTCCTCTACCAGATACAAATGAGTGCAATCGATTATTGGCAGCCAAAGCTATAAATTTCAGGTTGGTAGTTACTATCATTTTAATTTTTAAGTCTATTTAAGTATTTACTCTGATTCTGATGCTATCGTTGTTTTTAATTAGAATATGTTTATTTTCAGGCTCATAATGTTCCTGAGTTTTAAATAATTTAACTATTCTATTATTCATGAAAAATATAAAAATAATGTGTAATATTGAATGAAATCTTAGTTGTGAATTTTCACTAAACACCATTCAATAAGTAATTGTGAAAAATTGTATAATTGCAAATACTGCCATATTAATATACTTTAAAAACAAATTCACGCTTTCTAAAACATCACATGTAGTTACAGTTTATTGGTGTGATTATGACTTGTGTTTATATATATATATATATATATATATAGAAATATATATATATATATATATATATATATATATATATATATATATATAGATATACATATATATATAAAACACATATATTGCATGTGTATATATAATTGTCATAATTGATTAAATTATGAAGTCAGTACTGTAACTAAGATATTTTGTTGCTGTTTAACAATTAGTCTTTCAATATCGAATTTAAAACTAGTTTGTGTCAGTCATTTCACTTTATTATGTAGAGTTTAAAATGGTCTATAAATTATATGTAAAGTTATGATTGCATCTGTTTTATTTTATGACGAAATATCATTTTTGTTGAAGCATTATAGAAGTTTATTAATATTAAATAAAATTTATTTATTAACATGTATCAACACTAAGTGACAGCTTCCTCAATTTTTATAGATTATATTAGAAATATTTATATGATTAAAGAAATAATTTTGATGTTTTTAATTATCAAAAATTTTATATTTAAAAGAAGTTTGAGATTGCTGCAATGATGTTTTTATAAAAAAATCTCCTAGTGTTTAATGGAATGAGATCTTAAAAACTTATAACAGTAGTATTGTATTATTAATGTATAACAAAAATAATGTATTTATATTTATATAGCTTTTGTGAGTATATTTGTAGCCAGCCATGTACACTATTGGAGATTTTTTAGTATTAATTTTTAAAAGTTATGCATATGGTATGCAAATCACTAAGTAAAAATTATTTATGGTAGATAATATACTCCTGTATGGTAGAAGTCTTAAGTACAAGTTACAATGAACTCATTAATTTAAGATTTTTCTCATGATATTTTATTGCAATAATTTTATATTTCATAAACTTACATGCACAGATCAAATTGTTTACAATTTATCAGTGTATTAACTTTTCATGCTTGCTTTCAAATGGAAAATCATTAGAAATTTTAAAATCAAACTTTATAATACGTATTAATTAAGAAAATATGTTGTTTTATAAAATTACTATGAAACAGAAAATATAATTGAAGTATAAAAAAAATATTCAAGTTTTTACTTAAGCAATTCATGAATAAACCTTGAATTATTATATTATATATATATGTACACAGGTCTCTTCAATTATATTTTCTGAATAGAATTTTTGTTCTCAGTAATATTTGTAGAAGTAACAAAAAAGATAAAGAAAAAATCAAGTAAAAAGTTAAAAGCATTTTATTCACTGCTAAACCTAATTCAATACTATCTCAATATGGTTTTTTCTTATGTATTTTATGAATATCTGTTTTACTTTTTAATTTCTCTGATGTTTTTGATTTTCCTGGTTTCCAAATTGAAATAATTCCTATTTCTCCTCCAGTTACTAGAACTTTGGACTGAAAAACACAAAAAAATATTTATATTTAATATTCAATTGAACTATCAATAAACAATCTTACCTTAGTACTGTAAAAACTTGAACGTACAATCTGTTTGTTATCTAATAATTGTGATGTGAATGACAAATTACCTTCAATGAATTTAAGTAATTCTAAGTTTTGACCATTATTTTCATTAGAACCAGAAACAATCAATAATTCACCTTCATTTTCAGTTTCATGTATTCCTGATATGTAACAATCATCACTTGAAGTTTGCTAATAATATTACAAAATTGAATATTTTTTGAAACTTTAAATAAGCATTTAAAAGAAACAAAATCTTAATATATATATATATGAGGGCTGTTTGATAAGTATGATAAAAAAAGTAAGAAAAACTAAACTGAAAAATTTCATTAAAAAATTATCAAATAAATTTACCATACTTATCAAAAGACCCTCATATATAATGTTTTTAATAAAATATAATTCTGTAAAATCTTAAGTTCTTACTTTTAATGATTTAGCTATTTCATTTCTATCAAATATTGCATATGCATCATTGTCTTCAGTTTTCCAGAAATGTATATCTGAAGTATGTGTAATACAACTAATAGCATCTTTTCCTTTATATGAATACCAACTAATTTTTTCTACAGATGAATCTGTTTTATAAGTATATAAAAGAGCATCATCTTCACTATCTTCCAAAAGATTATATGTATTAATTAAACCATCTGTAGATCCACTTGCTAATAAGTCATTATTTGTTCTGTGAAATGCTACCTAAAATTATTTACTTTAATATTTATTTTACTTTCCAATTTGCAATAAATACAAACTTGTACTATATCATCAACATGTGATTCCCAATAACCTCCTGTTAGTTTTGCATTTCTTAAATCCCAAAATAATAAGAATGAATCACCAGCACACAATTCAGTGCCAGCACATAATAACCTATCATTATTTGCAATATCAAAGGATATCAATGGTTTTATTTTGTCATCAGTATAGCCTAGAAAATATAAATTGATTGTTTTTTATATTATTTTACAGGTATTGTATGATTTATATATATATATATATAATATATATATATATATACACACACACACATATTGCATATAAATGTATAACAAATTTGTGGAATATATAAAATATAATATTAATCTATATAATGTAAACTTAATATAACATAATAATTTACCTTTAAGATCTAAAATGCTACTATCTGAAGAAGCTCTTAAATCCCATACTTTAACAATTCCATCAATGCAACATGAATAAAAGAGTTTGTTTTCATGGCCAAATTTCACACCTGTTACTGAAGAATTTACATCTAATACAGCTTGTTTAACCAAACTACTTTCTGTCAAATTATAAATAGCACATGATTTATTAGATAATCCTACACCAATTTGAAATTCTGACAACCTAAAAGCAAGTTATTTCTAAATATCAATTTTATTTAACTTTTACACTGCACAACATACTCATTAACAGACATATGAAGAATGTAATCATCTCTTAATGATATAGCATTTTCAGTAATTAATGTGTATGGAGTATTAAAAACATTTTCAAGTTCATTGTTGGAGCATGTATCATTATTAATGACAGAGTGGTTATTTAATTCTTCCATTATTTATAAAAAGGCTGTGTTTATTTACATTTTTAGAAATAATACAATAGTCTCAAAGAATTTTTTTTTTCAATTTATATAATATATTAATACGATTTATAAAATATAAACATACTTAACATAAATAGCAAAGGCAATTTAGTTTTAATTAGTGATTTATATTTAAAAATTGTCACACACGTGGTTAAGTAATATAAATGAAAATAGTAAAAAAAGTTATGCCAACAAAACGAAATAATATTTTTTATAAACATTGTATATTTTTTATTTCTGTTGTATTAAAATAATAATCTTGGAAGATTTATTTACTTACATATATATATATATATATATATATATATATATATATATATATATATATATAAATATTATAAGATAAAAAGACATGCATTTCGTCATGTGAATAGAGTTTTGAAATGCATTCAGTTACTTATTTGCTATCTACTAATAAAGTGTAGCATATACCAGGGAATTTTAATTCAATGTTTGTGATTGTTGGTAATTTGTATTTGTGACGAGTGACAAATTCATGATTACTAGCTTGGTTAAGAGCATAAATATTCGCATATATGATACAATTTGATTGTACATAAGATTGCTTGTGATAAAATAATTTTTTTCTTAAACGCCAACAACATTATGAAATTACAAAATAATATCATATAATCGTAAATATTTTACATTTTCATTTAATAAATCAAGATGACTGACGCCAAAACAGATACGGCGGCTACAAAGAACAAACAAAATAGTAGTGGGGACACTGAAAATTTGACTTTGGGAATCGATATGGGTGATGAATTAAAATTAGAAGATGTTCAAGATTATGACACACGAAGTGAAGTATCTTCAAGCAGTTCTAGTGATTCAAGTGCACCAAGTATCAGTGCCGTGAGTTCCGATTCGTCTGGGGCGTCGAAAGAGCGACGCTCACGACATAAGAGGGGCCGCTCTCGTGATAAAAGTCCATCGCCGGCACCGAAACGAGCCCGATCCAAAGCTAAAACTTATGATTACATGACTATGTTGAACTATTTATTCCGCGATACGAGATTTTTTGTTATTAAATCCAACAATGCAGAGAATGTGACATTATCAAAAGCAAAAGGTGTCTGGTCTACGCTACCTCAGAACGAAGCCAATTTAAACCAGGCATTCCGAGAGTCTCGCAACGTTCTTCTCATATTCTCTGTCAAAGAAAGCGGTAGATTTGCTGGATTCGCTCGTCTACATAGTGAATCTAGACGTGACGTACCGCCTATATCGTGGGTGTTACCGCCTGGTCTGTCTGCAAAAGCTTTAGGCGGAGTGTTCAAAGTCGATTGGATATGTCGTAAAGAACTTCCGTTCAGTAGTACGTTGCATTTGTATAATCCTTGGAACGATGGTAAACCGGTGAAAATAGGTCGAGACGGACAAGAAATCGAGCCGCGAGTCGCCGAAGAACTGTGCCGTTTATTTCCCCAAGACGAAGGAATCGAGATGACTCCGATTTTACGTAAATCGAAAGAGACGAAAAGAAGTCGGCACGTCACTGCAAGAATGCCGCTCGCCGCACGTGCTTCCGGTGGTTATCGAGGCCGAGGAAATTCTTACGGCCGAGGTCGCAGAAAGCTATTTTCGAACAGTCGTGGTCGGATGTCGGGCGGCGGAGGTGCTGTGTACAAACGACGATCCGTATCACCACGACCGAGAGACAGGTTCTGGTGGGGAGACAGAGACGGTTCGAGAGCTTATTCCGGTTCTGCAACGGCCGCTGCAGAAGCGTACGTCGCGGACTATATGAGAACGATGCAGCATCAACTTCCGCCGATGCCGTACGTCCCGCCTCCCGGAGTTTATTCGAACGCGTCGGCTCTATACGATCCTCTACCTCCGCCGCCTCCGAGATATTACGACGGACTTCCGCTACCTCCGGAGTATCCTCCTCCGCCTCCACGCTCTACTTCGTATTCCGACAAGCGATCCTACGACCGGTCGGTTGATGAATTCCTTTTGCGCACGAGTGACCGTTACAGAGATCGTCACAGAGATAGTCATAGGTACCGTGATCGACGGTAAATCAATCTAATAATTAAAAAAAATATTATCGTGGGAATGTGCCGAAAGTAAAGTTTTCATTTATTTACAGTTTTGATCCACCTCTGCTGGTTTGTTAAAGTAATTCAGACAGCTGTATTATGGACTTACACTGTTTGTTTTTCTATACAGTTTTATGAACTTTTTAAATTTGTCGATTAGGTTGAAAACTTATCTTTGTGTATTGTATTATTTAGGTTTATGTGGAAGGAACGTTTACATCATGAATTTTTTTGACGGGGTCGTTCAAGTGATTTTACTTATGAATTCATTGACGGACTTATCCGAGGTAAGATCGCTGATCCGGTCTGCAGAGCGTTGATCGACCGATTCTGTTAACGAATAGTATAGACGAGAAATCGGTATTAAGATATTTGATATTTGTATCTGAAACAGTTTTGTATTTAAGTAAGGATCATTCTATAGGACACCATATCAAATAGTGATCAAATAATTGTATGGAAACATTTTTTTTCTAAACTTTATGGTTGTTGTATGTCTTTTGAGATATATAACGATATCTTTTTTTGTATTATTTTATTTGATACAGTGGGAAATCTTATTTTGTTATTTCTTTATTCTGATTTAATATCAGAACTGTTTTGATATGGGGGATACAATGTAGTAATAGATTACATTGCAATTATAAGTATTAAATAAATTTTGCAGCCAATGTTAAGTAATATTTTGGTTCAATCAAAGCTGTAAAACAATTTATTAATTATATTTTCATTAAGAAAATGATATTTATTATCTTCAAACAAAAAAAATTTTTTGTTTATAGATTAAATTTTTGTGGATATGACTATTATTCAATTTTATACAAACATTAAATGTATAATTTTCTTAATATATATAATAAAGGTAATTTTATTTATTTTTAAGTTTGTTTCAAAATACTCTTCAATTATTCAATTGCAAAGATGTATGTAAAACTGAATGATAGTTTTATTTAGTTCATGGATTTGCTATAGTTTTTTTAAACTATTATTTAGAAATTATTAGATGTCCACAAACAATTACTTTTAAAAATTATTGTACTGTCTTGATGACTATTTGATGAACTTTCTTTCAGCTAAATATATATATATATATATATAAATTTTTTTTTGTAAATATACTTTATTTAATAATTCATGATAGAACTTTTTTTCACGTCCCAGTATTTTTTTTTTCACTTGGATACATTTATTCAATATCTTATTGATAAAAGTCTCTTAATATATGTATATTGAGAATGTGTAAACAACAAGAAAGTATAATATATTGACGTGTTTGTCATATGAGAATATTATATTTTTTTGGTATGTCAAAGAGTGCATTATAAATTTCTTTTAATATTGACTGTAATCTAATAAATATTTCACATCGTAATTAGTATTTTAATTGCGTATGTCCGCATTCACCCGCTTAAATTTGAGTCGTGTGCATTTCTTACAGAGTCTGTTTTTATCGATAGTTAGATCTTAGTTCGCAACGGCTCCACCAGTTACAGTAAACTTTAATGATCGCATGGTGAAGGGAATTTGTGTGTGAGATATGAGGTATGTGTAGGATAAGGATGCAAATTAGCAGTATAGGAATTATCGATTTACTCTCTCTCGTTCATTCGTGTATATTGCAAGATTCAGCGAGCCACCGCCTTCTTCCCGTCTCCCTTCTACATTTTCATAGCGGTGCGTATGTGTTGTGAATGTTTGCTGTTGTACCATCAGGTTACAAACGAGAATGCTTTGCGTTCTGTTGCGACCGGTTAGGTTGTTGCTCTCTCACAAACCAGTCCTCTGCCGCCCGTGTGTTTCTTAGTGCTGGTCTTTTCTCGTTTCATCTCCAGCTCAACAATACTTACACCTAATCAGATCCCATACAAGATAAGCAACTAAGATGTAATTAAAGTAAACTAACAAAAAAATACAATAGCCAAAGTAGCAAAGATTGTAAAATGTTTTTCATGCAAATAATATCGCGAGTGACAATGTTGTGAATAATCAGTTCCTCCGATGTCAAATATACAGAGCAATTGCATCTCCACTATGTAAACGGGCCATAGATGATTATTATTATTTTTTATTCAATTCGGCGGGTACTTTTTTGAACATGAAAATATTATCAAAATAGTTCGCAAGTGTTAGTGCAATTCGTTGAAAAAAATCCTTCCTGTAATGTATGTAAATAAATATGATTTGTGATTTGTTTTCATTCTTTTTTGCTATAAGGGCAGTGCGCGAGAGTGCGTGCGGATAAACAGAAATGGCCTATTTGTGTTGTTTGTGTACATGTGACATTTCTTCACATTTTTACCTGAGTCTACGTTTTGGATTATTACAATAGCACTTCCTATCAGTAAGTATATACTGTAGATATTTTGCAAAACTATTCTTTCGATTCAGATATTTCCTATGTCCAAAATAACGCCGGTTCTTCAGAACAGCTGTATACATTTGTGTGTTTTTAAGAAACGCACTTCTAAACGAAAGTGGTTTATTTTTCCTATCAACTATACGGGATACAATATAAATATATATATATATATATATATATATATATATATATATATATATATATATATATATATATAATATAAATACACAATAATAACATTTTTTAACATTTAATCAAATATTAATACAATATTTGTATAAGAATTTGTAATAAAAAAATTTAATTCATTACTTCACTTAAAAGTTTAAAATAAATTTTATTATATATATTTTATTTTAAAATTCATTATATATATATATATCGAATGAAAAGATATTTATTAAAATTATATGAATTTGTAACGTAAAAAGGTCAAAATCTGTATGAAATTAATAAATGGTAATGAAACTACTTAAAAATCGCATATTGGAGGGAAAATGTAATATATTTTTTATTAAACATTTGAGTAATCCTTATAAATAAACAAATAATTTTCCATAAAAATTATTTGAAAAGTATCTGTTTAAATATTATTTTAATTGTTATTAATAGAAATTTAATATAACCGAATTAAATAATTAAAAAATGTATTTTTAGGTCTTACTTTTCGTATAATATAATATGAAATTTGAGTAGCATTAGAATAAAATAAATAAATAAGAACTATTAATTTCTTATATTAAAAAGTAATTTTAATAAAATATTAAATATAATAATTTAATTTGAGTTTGTAATCGTATACATTCTCAAAAATGAACAAAAGAAGCTTTCAATTTATTTCATTCTCTAAAAGTTATTTGTTTTTTAAATCAAATCTAAATTATTTGATTGTATAAGAATTACAAATTTGTTTCTATTTAAAATTAATATTTCGAAAAAATTAAATATAATTAAATTGGATAAAATTTATGTTTCAATTTATATATATATATATATATATATATATATATATATATATATATATATAAAATATGTATTTGCACTCGTATTTATATTAATGGAGTTGATAATATTTCTTCCAAAAAAATCCTAAAAAAGCCCAAATTTGATCATTTGTCAGCGTCCAGTTTTTGTCGATTAGATATAAATATTGATTGTATAAAAATTACCAATTTGTTTATATTTGAAATTAATATCTTCAAAAAAATTGATTATAAGTAATTTAAATTTGTTTGTAGATTTATTTTTATCTATAAATCCAGTCGTCTTTTTTTATATTAATGCAACAAAAAATATCAATTTTTCCGAATATTATAAAAAGACATAAATTTATTAGATTTCTCAAAAGTTCCATATTTTTTATATCAGTTGTAGTCACTATAATTTTTATAAAAAAATGTTACATCTAAAATTAATTAATTAAATAGTTTTGTGATAGAAATGTCTACTTTAAAAATAATATTATTTCTGTAAAAAGTTTCTTGTTTCTAAAATATTTACAAAATACAACATTGATAATCAAATATTAATCCAGTTTAGCAATAATATTCTGATTGAATATTAATGTTTTATTATGAATAAATGAAATAGTTTATTGAATATATCAAAATAGAATGAGCTGTTAATTCAAAATGTATTTTCAAAATAATTATACGGAATAACCAGCCAAATATATTTTCAAATTATTAATGTTCTTTTTTTATAGTATTGAAATCAAAAAGTTTAGTTTTTTATGAATGCATGTTGAAATCAGTAGATACTACTAAAAAATAAATGATACTGCAACATTAAAAATATATTTATACCTTGTTTGATCTGACACTCATAAAATTTATTACTTATCAGATCCGCATTATTTCAGTCTCTTATTAATTTTATATGCCATCAAATCATATAATTAAAAAAAAATATTTTGTCTGTTTCTTACTTTTTTTAATAATAATTTCTTGCAATATATATATATATATATATATATAAATATGTATTATATTGCAATAATTAAGAAAATGATTTACAGCACATATCTTTTTAAATTTTATATAAAACTATGTGGAAATTTGCATGTTTCTGAAATTATTATTTTTTACCTTCCTTTAAAAATAAACAGATGTTAAAAATAATCTCTTAACTAATAATTAGTAACTAATGTTTTTTTTTTTTTTATGAATCATGTAAAGTAATATTTCAGTTCACTATAAAACGATGTTGAATTTTATGATTTTTTCCATGAAAAACTAACGATAAGGATAATTTACAATGTTTTGACTGAATGACTCATAAAATCTAATCTGTAGAGAAAAATGACATCACGTCGAATGCTAGAAAATTATAATTGGTGTCATTGTAATTAAAAGTGATTTCGGTAATAATTTCCAATTTTGTTACGCATGATTAATGTACAAACTTAATTTATTTAAGACTATTACTTTTAATAGTTAAATTTACTTATTGATCAGTCAACATCATCGATCGATCTGACTGATCTTGATGCTGGCGCTCCCTAAAACACCGAACAATCAATCAATTTGAATGATCTTCGTAGAAAGTTATTTGCACAAAGTTTTTGTGAAATAGATACGTTAAAAATGTTGTTTCACTAAAAATAAAGGATTGCATATTTCGTTTGATATCATTTATTAACGAATTCATTTTATAGTACTGACTAGAAATAATTTTTATATACCTTTTTATCATAAAAATTCTGGTATAAAAATGAGAAATATTTTTTTTGCTAAATTCACAAAAACTGCCATATTTAATCGAAAAATATTGGCATTAGTTTTTATTAACATCCATAAAATATATTTTTCAAATCCGTATTATTTCGAAAATTTGAAAAAAATCCTTGAAATCGCCTTAATTTTCTATGTTTTAATATTTTTTTAATAGATTCAAATATTTTTTTATAAAATTCACACAATTATTTTTATATTGATTTTATTGTTATTTCTTGCCCTTTTTGAAACATCGTTTTTGACAGAATTGTAAATTATTCACAAGTTTTATTTAATAAAACTGTGATTTTTAGAAACATTTTTATTTTTTATAATAATAGGTTGTATCAAAAATATTTTCAGTATTTATTCCTTATTAACATCGGGTAGATTTCGATTTTATTTATTTATTATTTTTTTTGAAGAATATTTGTGGACTTTTGAAAAACATTTCATTTTATTACGAAAATTAAGAGCATTAATCAGTTGAAAAAATAATGCATAGAACAGTTTATATATATGTAGACAGACATATGTATCCGTCCACAAACAAATATTTGTATTATTAGTTAATAGCTAAAGTATCACAAAATATTTGATATGAGTGTCATCGAGAAGTAAAATAACTCTAGTGGTAATGAACTGGTTTTATAAAAGAAGCGATGACCGCTGGACAAATAAAATAATATTGGAGACCCGAAGACGCCAACAGCGATAACAGAATGGAATGAAAATAAAATAAAAAAGCATTTAACCGAAATAATAGATGTGGGAAATGTTCATTAATTATTATCAGTTCGATGTAAATACATTCTATAAATTGTTCGGGACTTTTTGACAGATATTACCGATATTAAAATTAAACAATTTCAGGTTTTAAATACATATGGAAATTTATACAAAGTAGTTTCGTATTTATGAATTTAGTTACCAGTTTGTTGTTCTGTTATTGTTAACGTCTTTTTCTTGGACGTGAAGGTTTTCCCCTTGGTGCATACTTTGGTGCTCAACCGGAACATACAGTTTTACATGTATTTTGAATTACATATACATATATATAATTTTGTCGACTATCATATACAGGAATATATAAGTTTGTTTGTTAATATCATAGACTTTGTAAGAGCTACTACAATTAAATTCTGTAAGAGAAACATCTCTAACAGTAAAAGATTTTCAATTTTTATAGCTAATTGAATTCAGTTTTAAACTGTGAAAATTAAAATTAATTTCATTTAAATATATTAAGAATCAATTATAAAATGTTAAATAGTTTTTCTATTAATCAGAACTAATTTGTACATGATTTTCTTGCTGTACGATTTTTTTTTTAAATATTTAATAATAGGAAATAAAATAAACAATTATTTACACACACACACACATACATATATATATATATATATATATATATATATATATATATATATATATCATCATCATCATCATAAAAGTTTATGCCAGTCCACAAGCCTCATAAAATGTCACTACCTCTTCTATAATATTTTTTAAAGATTTTCTCTTGTTTCCTATTTGCAACTAATCTCATCCAACCCTCACTTCTACTAAATTTTATTCTTTTATCTTTGATAAGGTATTTTCCTTAGTCTGTTTTTATTTCTTGATCGTCACCCTATAATGATTTTTGTCTATCTGTTATCATCTCTTCTTACTCTGTATTCTTTCCATGCCAATTTCATCGATTTCATTCAATTACATCAATTACTTTCATCTGTTCTTGTATCCATTTACAGATTTTCTGATCACGTTTAAAAATTTCTAACATTATTTTTTATATGCTTTGTTGTCAAAAGTTCTTGTTTTTATATATGTATATAATTTTCAACAAGCAAAAAGATAATTGATATTTAATTACTTCAATCTTTATATGTGCATACAATTTAATAATATTTTTCGTTGACAGAGTAATAACAAATAGTATTTTTTTATTTGAGATTTTATTTAATAAAGAGAAAAATATTAAGCAAGGGTGTAGATTATTTATTTCCTTCTGGGGCATTAAATAACCTTACACTGGTCCTGCATACAATCTGGAAATAACTTACGACATTGATCTTACACTCAACGAAAATAGAATCGCTGTATTCGAAGGTTATATTAAAATTTTCGACTTTTAAGACGATTTATTTCAGTGTATATAATGTACATCTGTTGTATATACAATATATATATATATATATATATATATATATAAATGTTAATGATAATTATGTTTAAAGTAAAATACATTAATAAATGCATTAATATTTTCACTTTTATATGAATTAATTTGCTTCTGTACAGCATCTGTAATTATTAAGATAAATTATTATCTAGAAAGTTTATTTTATCGAATCAACGTGTTTTTTTTCTGATTTGTGTTTTCATTTAATTTCCATTTGAATAAAATAATTACGTCGCAAAAGTATAACATTTTTATTCAATTAGTGCTTTCATTTTAAATCAATGTTGATTTTTTTTTGTATTAGAAAATATTTGATTTCTTATAATAATTGTAGATATCAGACGTTATTTGAAAAATAAATGTTGATATTTTTTTACGTACCTTAATTATTTTTTTAAAAAATTGTTATATATGTATGTATATATATCCATATTTATCATCGTCATCATTAGTTTCTTTCTATCCATTGCTGAATGAAGGTCTCCCCTAAAACTTTTCACTCCGATCGATTCAGTGCCTTCCTGTTTCATTCTATTCTGTTGAATTTTTATGTCTCTGTACTTTTATATATATATATATATATATATATATATATATGGTAATCCATATATTGAAAAAATATATTATTGGAAAAAAAACATGTGTATAGTTTCTTTTTAATAAAACACAAATCTAGGCGTTACATTTGTATGACTATATATTTTCTAATAAAAATATATAAACATAAATTAAAAATAATTTGCAAGTACAGATTAATTTTTATTATGAAATATGTTTGTTGTGTTAAAAATAGTAATAATAATTGAAAACAATTTGAATGGAATTATTTTTTAACATATATTTTTCTTCTTTATAGCATTGTTTAAGTGTTACATATTTTTTATTAGTATTGTTTAGTAATTATTTTCAATATCTGCATAAACAGTAATATATTTTTAGAAATTTTTCTTATCTGTGAGTGTTTTTTTTTAATTTTAATTTTTGTTTGCGGAAGTAATAATATAAAATTGAATTAAAATTTTATATTCTAAAGATCTTAGTACTTTTCTTTAATTATAAATAAATAATAGTTGTTTACGTATGAATGGAGTTTTATTGATGTTTATTAGATGTAGAGTTACTAAAACACACACATACACACACACATATACATATAATACACTGACGCACATAAGTCATGACACAAATGGGTAACATAAGCAATTTATTGATATAATTCAATGAAGTCGTTAAATTAAAAAAAATATTTAATTGAAAATAAATATAATGAATATTATATTTATTTTCAATTAAATGTATTTTTTTTTAATGTAACTACTTCATTGAATTATATCAATAAATTGCTTATGTTACCCATATGTGCCATGACTTATGTGCGTCAGTGTATATATAAGCCATTTTTATCTACTACTTGATAACGCCCTCTTTCAAAATTTTCTATCTCGAATAATCCACACTTTCCTTTTTCATTCCACTTTAATATTTTTGCTTATATCTCTTTCCATATAATTTTGTATTTCCTGGAGCCACTGAATTATTTTTGTATTTTAAACCCATATTCCATGAGTGAAAATAGGTAAGATGCATTAATAAAAACTTTTCTTTGAGCATAAAGAAATATTTGATTTTTTATGTGTATATATTCATATATCTGAATATACACACACACATATTTATATATATATTTATTTATATATATATATATATATATATATATACATACACATATTTATATATATATTTATTTATATATATATATATATATATATATATATGTATGTATGTGTGTGTGTGTGTGTGTGGGTATAGAGTTATCCAAATGTAACGCCTAAATTTGTGTTTTATTAAAAAGAAACTACTCATATTTCTTTATACACCACCCTATACACATATTTCTTTTTAATAAAACACAAATCTAAGCGTTACATTTGGATGAATCTCTCTCTCTCTTTATCTCTATCTATCTATCTATATATATATATTTATAACGAGAAATTAACTTTATGTCAATAAAAAATAAATATATTGATCAAATGTTTTTTAATTTGAAAATTTAGTATTAATTAGAAGAAATTTAAATTCATAATTACTCGTAATATCTAAATTTTTGTACCAATATCTCTGTTTACTAATATTAATTAGTAATTAATTTGTTAAATAAAATTTAATAAAAACGTGTAATAATAATACTGTACTTTTAGTACAAGTTTATCCCATTTTCGCTTTTTATTTTTGTTTATAAAATTATTGATACAATTTCAAATTGTGTTAATTTAATATGTGAGATAATTTTGTATTTTTTTTCTAATAATTAATTGTTGTTATGTCGTGCCTGGAATTTTATTTAACTCTAATTAGTTGCAGTTATAGAATGATTTACATATACAAATATAGGGCCATCCAAATGTGACGCCTAGGTGTTTTATTAAAAAGAAACAAAAGAAAATATATACATGCTTCTCTATACACCACCCTATACACATGTTTCTTTTTAATAAAACACAAATATAGGCGTCACATTTGGATGACCCTATATATATATATATATATATATATATATATATATATATATATATAAATATATATAAAATGGATAAATGTGTGTGTGTTAGATACGCTTCGTAGATATTTTTCTACGTGTGGTTGTGTATAGTATATATATTTAATCCATGAATGGATTTCACATGCGTATATATTTCATTCGCAGTTTTCATTAATAATCATCCAGTATTTTTATAGTTACTGTTCGCTATAAAAAGAAGTAAAAAAAAAACATTCTGCTGGTGTGTTTCGTGAAATTACGTTCGCATCGCCATGCGTCTCGGTCGAGGTGTAGGCAACCCTACGTGTAACGCACGTTGCACGCGATTCAATGTCATGTTGGCCCGGCCAAAGTCTGTTTCCGCCACATCGCCGGCGAAGGGGAGTAGTACGTACATAAGAACCGTGTGCCCCGCGAAAGGTGCTTCACCTTCTACCCAATCGATATCATCTGTGTACGCTGCCGGCGAACACAAGCGCCTGTTCACTATGTTTCGCGTACACGCTGCCTGCTAAAGCAGCGTGTCGTCATTGCACATGCTGTAGCACGCGTCGCAGACATGAACTTGAACGAATGTTGAGTACTTTTGGTGCGCCTCCCCGCTATAAGTATTATATGATAGTACCTTCTGCGATCCAGCCGTGTTTTGATTGCGTTGGTCATGGAAACGTGGAACGGGAATTGAATCAAATATCAGAATCGGAACAAATAGGCCCTTTAAAAATGATATACGATATAATTTGGCCGTGGCCATCGAACCGTGCAGAATATTTAAAAATATCACCGGCGTGTTTTGGACCCCACGCGTTTCCGTCTTCGTGTCTATAGTCAGTTTATATTATTTTATATAAACTCTCAATTCGTTTTTTTTTTTTTTTAATTCACTGACAACTTTCCTATTTGAGCCAGGAGCCAATTTATAGAACCATTTGTAATTTAAAACTGTGTAAATTATCAATTCATTACGTTAAAATGTGTTAAAAATATTATAAAATATTTTTTTAATTAATTTATATTGTAAATTTGATTTTATTCAACCATATGATAATAAAGATGTTGATTTTTTTTTAAATAAAAATAATATTTATACAAATTTGAGATTTATTTATATGGCCAGTATTAATAACTATTTTTTTTTGTACATTTATGTATGAGTGTATATATATATATATATATATATATATATATATACACATATATATATATATATATATATATATATATATATATGTGTGTGTGTGTGTGTGTATAAACATTTTTTTTCATTTGCATTTGTTAAAGATAATTATATAGTGTCATCCAAAAGTGACGCCTAGATTTGTGTTTTATTAAAAAGAAACATGTATAGGGTGGTGTATATGGAAACATGTGTATAGTTTCTTTTTTTTTAATAAAATGCAAATCTAGGCGTCGTATTTGTATGACCCTATATTATCGAATTTTATCTCTAATCGTACTAGTATATGCCCTATTATTTTTATTACAGTTTTTTTACAGTGAAGTAATTTTTTAAAAAATGTAATATTTAATTACATTCAAAAAAGTATCCTTCGTAAAAAACGTATTATATATATATATATTAAAAAAATATTATTCTATTACGTTAGTTGGCATTTTATTTATAATACAAAGGCTTTTTTTAAGTAATTCCTTTTTTAGTTTTTAATTCGTGTTTATTTTTTATCAGACAATTATTTTGTATATTGAAGTTAAATTATTTATTTTCTTATCTGTGACCTTTATGTTGTATTGCTTTTTATTATATTGTTAAATTAGTTTTTTTTCTTGTTACTTTGAATTTTTCTTGTTAATTTGTGTGTGTGTGTGTGTGTCTGTGTGTTTTAATTTTTTTCGATTATTTTCAGTCCTAAAACCATAGACAAGTAAATGAATATTATATAATTTGTGGAGAAATACAAAAGCAGTACCTCAATGATAAAGAAAAAAAATGGTTTTATGTCATCAGAAACAGCAGCTTCTTTCTATCCACTGTTGGATGAAAGCCTCTCTCAAAACTTTCCAAACTAAATGATCTAATGTCTATTTTTTCCATTTTACACCAGTTTACCGACAAAATTTCTTACATTGAGATCATAAAAATATAATATAGGTATAAAAATCAAATACAATAATTTAATAGATTTGTAAAAATAAAAAAAAGTTAAAATTATGATAAATCGTTAATTAAATAGTTTGTAAAGATTAAATAAGACATTGAGAAATTAAAAAATATTGTTTTATACATTTGATAAAAAATATTCGTTTTGTATTTATATTATCATGTTATATTAAATTACAATATTGGTTCAAAACAAATTGTAATTACAAAAAAATATGATCAGTTGTCAAAAATTTATCTTTCCGGTATATTTGTATATAAAAAAGTTATAAAATGATATATTTACAGTATAAACTACAATTTTATTTTTATATACAGATTTTAATGCATTACAAAATTATACAATTTTAAACATAAAATAATAATTAAACAAATTACGATTCTTATAAAACTTTTTATATCACAATGAAAAAATAACGATTAGTATAAAAAGTTGATTTTTAATCTGAACTATAATTTCGAATTGTTCAACTGCCTAATCATTGCTCAATTTGCATTACTGAATCATCGTAATTTGAAAATCAGCAGGCCTTCTCTATAAGGTGGGCTTAAATGAAGTGCACACCTTAACCACTGCTGGAAACGCCACTGATTAACATATATGCTTGCCTTGTTTGTTTGTTCGATCAAGGAAGTATAAAAACACACTACTAAATATGTATTGCAGACATAAACTTTTGAAGTACATCGAAGCAGCTCTTAACTAAATGAAAGAGTTCGATATTGAATATATGTAAGTATCGTTTACATACATACATTTATGTATATATATATATATATATATATATATATATATATATATATATATATATATAATGAGATCTGTTAATTACAAAAAAGAAAATATATATTTTAAAGTATATTCATTTTTGTATCTAAATAAATATTTTATTTGATATATTGGTTTGCGCATAACATGTTCTTTGCCTCTTAATTAATTAAGACTACGATACTATAAATAATTTAATGTTATAACCAATTCCAATTACTTGTTATGAACTTACACAAACGATCCATTCTAGTAATTAAGTTAATAATTTGAATGTTTTCATTTCACGCCTTGTCATAACACATAAACATTCGATCAAAAATAACTGAAACATGGTGGACTGTTTAAATAAATCAAAAATTAATAAAACGATAACTGTATTTTAAACAATGCAGATTGGATAACAGTTCTTCAAGGAAACAGGTAGGTACAATTACAATGTACATAACAAACAAAGAATTTGGTGCAATTAATTTTATGTTTAATCAACTGGACAGCATAAATTACTGTCTTCCATTTAAAGAATCATCCATAAAAAGATATAAATTATACAATAAATCAATTGTTATTGTATTACTTAATTTGAATATTAATATGCTGGCAAATATCGTTACTTAAATAGAATTAAATATAAATGTTTTCATAAAAAAATAATCGCTTTTGAAAGGTTTTGTTATCGGAACGATTTTTGCTTTCTTAAAAGATATATATTTATATATATACATATTTATGTAAATTTAGTTTTAAAATGCAATATATTCTCTTTAATATGTAAGTAACTTTTTTTTATTAATTAATTATTCTTAGATTTTTAAGAGAATACATTATTATATTACAGACGTCTTTATTAAATGCTCCTCTCCCTATATATAAGGTATCCAAATGTGAGGTTAGGAAGTAATTTATCAATAAAATACAATTTTTGAACGAACAATTCATATTTATTGGTATTAATTTAAATTAGAAACATGGGAATTATAAATAGAATACAATATAAACCAAATGGCGTCCTCTAGCACGTCGGTAGACGTCCACTCTTTTGTCGAAATGTTTGAAGAACGCTTTGCAATAACTGCACGAATTTCATCGTTTAGTTATTGAATCGTTGCAGATTTGTTGGCATAAACCTTATCTTTCAAATAACCCCATAAGAAGAAGTCTAACGGTGTTAAATCACAAGATCTAGGCAACTAATTAACATTATCATTACAAGAAATTAAACGTCCATTGAATTTAGTAGTGAGTAAATCGATTGCCGCACAAGTTGTATGGCTTGTGGTACCATCCCTTTGAAACCACATGTCATTGATATCAATATCTTCAAGTCCCGGCCACAAATAATCTGTTATTATGCTTTGGTAATGCACCGAATTGACTATAACACGAACACCTTGCTCATTTTCAAAGAAGTATGAACCAATGATTCCTCCAGTCCATAAACCACACTAAACAGTGACTTTTTGAGGATGTAATCGTTGTTCAACAATGGATTTTGAATTTTCACTTCCTCATATGCGACCATTTTGTTTGTTTACATAACCATTTAATTGAAATTGCAATTTGTTAAAAAAAATCAGCATTTTCTGCTTTTTTTGGTACCAATTAACAAACAAACTACGCAAAATTTTCCCATCACTAAAATTTTCCAAGTTTTTAATAAACAAATATTAAATAATGACAGTTCAATATTTGGGTTTTCATCAAATCATATCCAACTTAGTTCTTAACCTCAAATTTAGACACCCGATATATATATATATATATATATATATATATATATATATATATATATATATTCAGTTTGTGCTGTGAGAGATTGTAAAACATTTCCACAGAATGTTTGTGCAGAAATTAAGTGTACTCTCATAGAAAATCCTATTTTTGATATTCATTCCTGGAAAAAAAAATCGTATGTATGTATCAAAAATACTAACTTTTATAAGATTTAAAATACCAAATCTGATTTCCCAGAAAACTCGTTTGATTTCATCTTATAATATTATTTTCTGAAAGTACTGAGCCAAATTCAGTTTACTAATAATACATATTTGATGATCTGTGAAGAACAAGTATTTCGTTTTTAAATCGAAACGTGGTGAAAAAACAAACGTTTTATGTTTCAACTGCCATAATAATCTAATTATAAAAAACGAATCGATTTTGTTTGCATTAAAAACGAATGTACTTTCTTGAAAGTTAATCCGGGCTGAACTTTTCAGTTTGATAACATTAAGTAAATCTCTCACACCGCAATATCGAGTTTCAGATCGAAAAAATGTGTTTAACCTTTAAAATTACAAACAGCGACTTTTAAATGTTTTGAGAATCAGTTGTATCGTTTGTCTGCGTTATTTCATCATTCATATATATATATATATATATATATATATATATATATATATATATATATATATATATATTTGTGTATGTATGTATTTGAAGTGTACTGGAAATTGACTCAAGTTAATTTTAAACATGTGTAGTGAAAATATCTTCAGTGCTTAAAATAGTTCGTGGGCAGCGTGTTAATTTTATATTTTTGCGAAATATGGTGGGCGTATGTTTTTTCCGATACTATTCTGGTCCGCATCGCATTCAAAAAATGTTAACCAGGCACTGGAAAATATGCGGAATGTAAACTATATAAAGGGTATTAAAGATATCGATGAGTGTGTTGTGGTTTGGTTACTCTGTGTTCTTTAAATCCATTGATCCGTATATATTTTTGTTTACGTTTCTATAAAGACTTTCAGTATAAATTTAGATTTATGTTGCGATTGTTAAAATACTTTGATAAAAATTTATTTAGGACAGTGGGTTTTAAGTTCATTAGATCTGTACGTTGCGGTAGATAGTAACATTTATAAATTGATTTTTTTTCTCTTTTATATAGCAGGTAACCACATATGGTGTGTGGTACTTTTGGTCTTTCATATTTGAACATTTGACTCATTTTTAACGAGTGTATGAAATTTATTTTATAATATTTCTTAATTAATAACGTTAGTCCATTAAAAATAATTTCTGACTGAAATATTACATTTTAACATGTTATGTCTTTTTTTCATATAAGACAAAGTTCTTTAATAGTAGAATATTTTTTTTTAAAAATTGTTTTGTATAAAAATGTGTACGTTACTTAAAACAACTAATTAAGAAAAATTAAATTACTCATTTTTATCACTACTGATCTTATATCAATTTTTCTAAATTTGGAGATTTTCATTCAACTTCTCATTTACATGTTCATTCTTTATTCTCTTGACTGATAATATTGAAATTCATTTTTTTTTGCAAATTCACTAAAAAAAGAAATCATTTCATTCTACCAAAAGATTATCTACTACAATTTTTTTCAAATATTAACTTTGTAAATTTATTCGTAATTAAAATTCAGTTTATAATCTTTAAAAATATTGTGTGCATGTGTCTTATTTCTAACGAAAATACTTGAAATTTTATTTAAATTTTACGAAACGTACAGCACGATTAAAAGTATAAAGGAATGTATATTTAGAGGAATTTCTTCAAAATATACACATGAAATGATGACATTGAAATTTATAGCTGATAGCTTGGATATATATATATATATATTATTGTACTATCTACAATCTGACTTATTATCGTATATAAAATATTTATTTGGATTAAATGAACGTAAATGTATTTAATTTATTGTAAGAATAAGAAATGAATATCCGTAACATCTCTGATATGCAAATATGTTTTTTTTTAAAAAAAAATAGATGGCAAGTTAGTAAATTAATCACGGATTATATAATTTATATGATAATCAATTTGTTGCTTTTATCAAAAATTGTACAGAGTTATCTAAAGAAAGAAACAATTCATCAAAAATGTATAAAATGTTGTCTTACTACGTTTCGCGATTTCGCTTCGCATATATCTTATTATAGTCTATAAAAATGTCATAAAAACGTTATTAATTCAGTCAACGATTCACTTTAACAGAACTTCAAACAATGTGATTCATTTACATTGAATAAAATTACTTTATCTTCGATAATCAATTCTAGACAGAAAATGATGTACTGACTGTTCTGCTTTATGACTTTTTTTTTGATTCGTTTTAAATTAAACCGTCAGCATGTAGTGTAATTGAATGATACATTGAAATGTTTATATTTAAAAACTATTAACATTAAAGACTAAATAGCACAGAAAAATATTTTAAACGCCAAACTGTAAAATGTATTTGTGACCGAGTTGCACGATACCGAATTCGATATTCTGTACCTGTTCGCATATATTAAATATTTACTTGTAACCGGAACTATATTTTACTTCAGCTGTTATAGAAACTGTTTCTTATTAAAGTCAATTGCTAGAGAAAGCGTAGAAATTTTACATTTTGCACCTAAGACGTGCGATTGATTCGAATATAGAAATAGAAGAAAAAAAACATACATCGTCCGTCTGCAGCAATCCAATCATTACATCCTGCTCTTGCTGTATATACGAGAAATAAATGCATCAATTATCTGTTCAGTTATGTTCTCGTTTACGAATGACCTTGAACCCGGACTTTATACAAAGTTTAAATGTTTATAGGTAGTCACAAAGTACATTCTATACATTTTTGTTACTTGTTCAATTCGACGGACCAATGACCGTGATTTATTTGTATTTGGTAATTGATATTTTACATGTCTGTCAAAATAACTTATTATCTAACATATTTTCATTGATATGTTGTTTATGAGAAATATCTCGAAACATGTATGTGTATTATTAAAATTAATAGATTCATCTTGTAGTACGTTATTTTTTTGATCATATACAGTATTCGGTTTTAAATAGATGCGGTCTATGGATTTCGATTTACATATATGCTTTAAAACCATACACGAATCAAAAATTAGACCGGAAAATGTCAGAAATTTACAATTCATAAGTGCACGAACAACAGATTTATACATATTTACTTTTTTATTGCTAATATAAATGTTACACTGATACACTTTATGATGTTTATCATAAAGAAAGGGTAACGATTTATATAAGTGCCATATTAATTTATAAATATAAATATATATATATATATATATATATATATATATATATATATATATATATATATATATATATAGAGCCATATCCTTCAAATTAATTTTATTAGAAAGTAATATACAATTAGAGAGAGATCTTTTATCCTGTAATTTATTTTTGGATATCATTTATTGTAAAATCTGAGTACATTAAATATTGAATAATGTTAATTGAATATTTCTGTGAATTTTATCGACTGTCATTAAGTCATATTATAAAATTATATATGAAATTTAGTAAACATTTTGGAAAAATTAATAAAAATGTATTGACTCTTTCGATAACGATTCTGCAAGAAATTTAGAATCTATATATTTTTTGCTGTCATCTATGATAAGAACTATTCATTCTGAAACAATTCAATTTGAAAAAAGGTATTGCAAAAATTATTAGAAAGTATTATTGTACTATAAACAAAAGTTAGAATGAACATAAATTGCCGTAATTGAGTATAGAGGATGAAAAGATTGATCGATTTGAATTTTTTACATTTTCCTTTTATTAAAATTAATGTCTATTTCAAACTTTAAACAGTTTGCGAGTTATTTTAACCAGTAGAAGTGATTATTCAAATGATTCAGTCTGTAGTTTTAGAATTCATTATAATATGTGTATGTGTGTATAAATATACAATTATATATATATATATATATATATATATATATATATATATATATATATACACACACACACACACGTTTATAACAGTTGAAACAGAACATTAAACTATAAACCCAGTTGTACGAATTGTTCACAATTTGTCTAACAAATTATTTTAATTAGTTTTAACAAGAAACGTAGTTATACTCATCTATATCTTTCCTTGAATTTTTGAACATTATATTTAATGTTCTTAGTTTGTGTATATATTTTGTACATAAGTACAAAATTTTATACATAAATACATAGGTTGTATGTATTTTTTTTCACATATATATATATATAGGGTTTTCCAATAAGCGTTTCAAAAGTTTAAATGAAAATAAAATAAAAAGTATTTAATTAATATTTTTTTTTATTATTTTTGAGTATATTCTATAGCATTAATGATGGAACACAATTTCATTCATATGACCACCACGATTTGGCTTAACATAGTACATTCGTTTAGTCCAATTTTTTGTTACTTTTTCACATAATTATGGTCCAATTTCATGAATTACACCTTTAGTGTTTATTTTTAATGCTTCTGTTGTTTGTGGTTCATCAGCATAAACCAATGAGTTCACATAACCCCACAAAAAATAATCTAATGGAATTAAATCACATGATCTTGGTGGTCATTTCATGGGTCCATTTCGTGAAATAATGGTCTTATTAAAATTCTGTTTCAATGAATCCATTGTTTCCGTATATTTATGGCACATAGCATCGTTCTGTTGAAGCTAGATATCGTGCAAACCATTTTTAATCATTTTTGGAAAAATCATTAATCATGGTTCGAAATGCACTTTATTTATTGTAACCTGATCTCCAGCTTCATTTTGAAATTTTCACTAACAGATGCAATATCGGTCTCACTTTTTTGCATTTATTAGTCTTATGGGCACTGTAGTATCATGTAGAGTAAAATTGTTTTCTAATTTTTCAATAATTCAATAAAGGGCTCGTTCACTTGGACGATTGTAAGTTTCACGAAACGCACGATAAATAAAAGTTTTACGAATCGAACAGTAATTTTTTTATAATAAGTTTTTTATAATTTTTAAGTGTTGTTAAAGAGAAAACTGAGTTGATAACAAAAGTGAGGAGTTTAAATTAGAAATAGATCGGTTTTATAACAAAAAGTGAAGACCATTGATGGACAGGAGAAATTATTGATTGTGAATCTAAATATCTAAGAGGCACAACAAGTAAAGCTATGGATAGATGGGATAGAAATATAAGAAAATTCGTCAGAATGAACTAGAGGAGGATGGGGGTGTATTTGGTTGAATTGGGAAGTTTTAGAAAATTTAATTCAATAGTGAATAGAAAAAAGTTAATGGTAATGAAAATGAATATATATATATCTATATATATATATATATATATATATATATATATATATATATATATATATATATATATATATATATATATATACATACACACACACACACTTACACTCATGAACACGCCCATGTTGAAAATAATCATTATAAGACAATTAAAATAATATTTATAATTTAATGAATTTATTAAAAGTATAATTGTTTAACTCTAAGACTAATTACAGTAGATATTGAGAAATCTTTTTTTAAAGGATATGAAGAAATTAGTACAACCTGTATTTTTTAACACATATGGAAGATAGTTATACGTTGTATTAAGTAATATTAGAAATTAATAAAGTAACACGAAATGTTATGATATTTCTTTTAATGTTGTTTTTATAATCAGCTTGTGTGAATCTTTTGATATTTGTTTTTATAAATTACTTTTGAACAATGAGCTTTTCTAAATCATTTCCTATTTAACACTCGACATATCGCTGCTCACTCATTGATAACAAATCTTTTTGAACGGTATTTCTTTTATAATAATTTTGTTATAGCACCCTGTGAAGTTTTTAAATTATTTATTTTTCATAGTAAGTTGTTAATTTGATAAATATAATTTGAATAATTTTTATTAATATTTTTTTCTTATTTTTTTTATTCGAGTACTTATTAATATTATTTTGAAACATTTAAAAAATGTATTTATTATTAGCTCATAAATCGTATATTGTGATTTAATATAAACAGTTAATAATCATTGTTTAAATAGAATTTTACATTCTAATTTTTATCTTTACAATCATTCACACACCTTTATTTCGATAAAAAGTAAATCCAACACTTTTTATTTATATACACAATATAAATCGATTTTTTATCAAAAAAAATAGTCCAACATTTTATTTTCATTGCATTGTTCAGTCTTGTAAACCTGAACTTTTCGAATGACAAATTGTTGACTATTTGTAATGCTTCATTATTTTAATGTTCAGTAATATAATTAGGGTCGTGTTTAAGACCCAAAAGTATTACCTTGGAACAGAGAATATTGCATGTTTTTAGATGTAGGCAGTAAAGTCTGAAAAAGGCTCCATTATGTTTCGTGACATGTTCAACCTTGTGGCTTTCTTGTACATTGCACTTCCCTACATATAATTCGCCCTAAATATAATCGTACAAATGTGCAGCAATAATACAATTGTACGTTGTATCAAAAATTCTAACAATTGTGTTGTATCGGTATATTTTTATATTACAATCATTTTTAGTAACATACGTGTATTAACAAGTTTAAAAATAAATTTTATATATAAATTGCAAATTTAAATTTACATACACTAAACGAAATAAAATTTTATTAATAAAAACATTACATATGACATGACCTAATAATTTTATATTATGTAGTTTAATATTGAGTGTTTGATAAAGATTTTTTTGTTTAATATTTCATATGGAGTTAATTAACACGTTATACGCTTAACAGATTTCGTTTCTGAGTGATAAATAAAGTATATTATTTCAATACATGATAATTATTACGGTTTTATTAGCATATAATTAAAACTGAGTCATCGCACAGTATTTTCTTCAAATATATAATTTAAAGACATTTATTTCTGCATCGGAGAAATTATTATAATTTCAATAATAATATAGTTGAAAATTTATATATGTACATAATTTTGTATAAAAATTATGGTATTAAAAATTATTTAGTTAATTTTACTTGTAAATAATATTTGTGTATAGTTTTTTTTAAAAAAATATATTTAATATTATTTCAAATTCTATGAAAATAAAAAATGTATATTTAAATTAAACTGAGTTTAAAAATGTGTCCATTACACTGATTTTATTTTATATCAAATACGCGATATTTTATATCAAATTAAATGTGATGAAGTTGATTTATAATTGCATGTGTGAAAAGAATCAAGTTTTTTTTATCCACGTGTGTTTATTTCTTGTACAATTAAAGAGTGAGCATTGTTCTTTAAGCAGAACTCATTGTCGACATTTGTTTAAAAATGAAATTTGATGTAATTACGTATTTTTAAATTATCAAATATGATTGTTGTATCTTGTTTCCGTTTAAGATACGAACATAGGTTATATTAATATTATGTATATTTATATACACACCCGTATACATTCAATTATCACTCAAAATGATGAGATAATTAAAAAAAAGGATATTACAAAAGTAGGTTTTTAGTGTAAATAAATTCTTTTAATTTGAATGAAACATTTTGTAGAAGTTTCGACTCTATAAAATATTTTTTGTTTAAAACTAAATGATTATTCCAAAAATACATGTTTAATAGAATATCTTTTTTTTGATAGATTTTTCATAAAACTGTATAATTTTTAGTTTATTTTATACAATGATTAATATATGCAAATTATAGTAAAAAATCGATATATAATTTATTTGACTTAAAGTTAAAACAGAAAAAAATATTTTTCTTTTAAATGAATATATATTCCTTGGTGAAAATAAAATGTCTTTTTTTATGTGGATATTTTTTTACAAATTAATTGTGTATAATCTAATGCTTGCCATTATATATCTGTAAAATATTAAAAGTGACAATGTTATTCATTCAAAAATTAACAAAATTTTATATATTATAAATTGCAAAAAACTTTTAAATATTTTTCCAATGTGATAAAAATATGTATATTTTAAAAAGTTAATAAATATCTTTAAAAACAGTTTAAAAATTTGTTTGGAAATTTTAAATATAAACTAATCATTTATTTAAACATCACATTTTTTTAAAAAAATGATAAAATAATCATTAATTTTGATTTTATTTGCTATTCCGAATGTTATTATCGATAGAGTTTTTCATTAAAAAATCATTTAATAGTCGACTTAAGTGTATTTTAATTTTTTTTTGATAAATGTGTTCACATTTCGTAGATTTTTTTTATTTTTCCATTTGTTATAAATATATATATATATTGTTTTGCTTCGTTACACATCTATTATAATATAAAAATTAATAAATTGATAAATTATAATTTTACCTTATTCTGTTTGAATTTCAAAATATATATCCAGTTATTTTATTTCAAATCACATTTATATATCAAAAAAAGTAAATAGAGATTTCAGTAATATTACTTACTGTATTTAGAAAAAACATACTTATTATATTTGGAATAATATATTTCTAGTACTTGTGTACATAGAGTTAAACACTTAAAGAGATATTAATGCGTATTAAAAATAATAGTCGATTGTTCATTGCACACGTGAAGAACTGTCAGAAAGTTTGTTCGATAACATTATCATGATTTGACACCAGGAACCTTGAAAACGTGTACACAACTTTTTATTTATAATGTTAATTATATTACCTGTTTGACAGTTAATTATGCAATAAATATCCGCAATCTTCAATAATATATATAAATAGTGGAGAATTGTATCCGTATGTAAGAATATATATATATATATATTTATATTGAAAGTTAATAACTGTCATGCAAATCAATGAAAGTATACTTACTAATGTCAAATAATAACATTTTAAATGACGCAGATGCGAATGATACGTTTGTAATTTCTAACATTGATTTATAGTTTTCAAAACATTCTAGTGCATGTGCGTCATAATTATGTATAATTCTGCAATTGAATTAATTAAATACAATTCCAGTATTTTTTTCTTTACTTATAATAATAATTATTCATTTTATATTTCGTCATTGATGCACTACTTACCGTGCATTCAAAATAGAACTAAAAAATTGGAATTTCAAATATACATTTTAATTTATACAACAGTGTGCATAAAATGTTGTTATTCTTGTATAAATAATTATTAATTAAATTTGTTTTAATAATGTAATTAATTGATTTAATTATCTACTTCATTGATCGTTCGTTTCTATTTTTTAAATAACTGTTTTCTGAATCTTCCTTTTTTTGAAAAAAGTAAATTTTTGCTTCTAACACACCTCTTTTTTCAATTTTGTATACTTTCTAAAAATACGATTTTTTTAAAATTATTAATAAGAAATGTTCGTTGTTATGCCTTTAAATATATATTTTTAATCATTAATTAATGATGGATTATTTTGTTTCTATATATTTCCTTTTTGTATTTTCTCGTACAAGTATATATTTATATTCAGACAATTCTTGTTATTTTCAAAAAGTTGGAGATTCATATACTCACTTAAATAGATTTCTAGTCATAAGTATTAGAGAAATTATGAGAAATTACATTTATAATCTAGCATTAAATAATAGTTGAAGAAATGAGATAAAATTTTAGTTTTGAGATTGGAAAGAAATTTAATTAATATTTATTTTAATTTATTTATTTACATTTAATATTTAACTTTTATAATTGGAAAATTATTTAACAAAATAATATATAAGTATTTTTTAAAAAAATTATAATACATAAAATATGCTATTTATATAATAAAAAATATATTTAGTTACAATTTGTTAATTTTTAAACTGTAAAATATTACAGTGATTAGCAATAAGGTATGTTTTTTTTTTATTCAAGTTAGTGATACAAAATAAAGCTAATATAATACATAAAGTAGATTCTGATATTATCATATTTATTTATTGACAAAGTTACCTAAAGAATAAAAGTGATTTTTTAGGGGGAAACATTTAAATCATAAATTATACTATATAAAATGATTTTATTTCTGTATTCGATCTGTAAGTACCTATGAAAATAAAATATTAGTCTCAAATACCAAAAATTAGTATAAGACAGGATAGAGAAATATATAAAGATGATAAAAATAATGATATCATACACATTTATGGTATACCCCCCTCTTTGTGTGTGTGTGTTAAGAATGTGTGTGGTTATTGATTTTTTTTGTTTACATAGAATAATGAAAACACGAACATTTTTTCTTATTTTATTGTTAAATAAAATTCTTTTTCTCAAAAACATTGTAATTATTATGAAATATAATTATACAACGATTATAAAACATGCTTGGTACTAATAATTGTGACTATTGTTTAGAGATATAAATGTGAAAAGAAATTATCCTGTTTGTTTATTTGAATGTTGGTAAGATAAAAAAAATCATAAATTAATAAAATGAAATATGAGTATAATTGATCATATGAAACGAGTTATTTCATTAAAATGATAACAATTTATTTTTATTACAGTATGGATTTTTTCATTATTTTCTGTTAAAAATATTTACTTTTTTAGAATTTATTTCTAACTTTTTTATTAATAATTTTTTCTATATGAATAAATACCATTATGGAAATGATTATAATCGTGTTCTAGAGATTTTTTAAAAATACATAAATTGAGTCTATTATATTAAAAATTGAAGTAATAAAGAACATAAGATAAAAATAAAGTACCAGCCTATACAACAAATATACAGATGGAAATTATAAAATCTACAATGGCAATTTATTCTTTTGTGGAGTAAAAAAACTGTCTATGTTCAGTATTTAGATTCGTACGAATTCTATTCGACATTATAAACAAACATAGAATATAAGATAAAAAATTAAATCTAAATTCGTAAGAAAACATCGAATTGAATAGCAACAGTTTTAAAATAAAAACACATATAGTCGTTTGTCTTTTAGAATGTATTTTTTGCCCTTGAAATTAACAGAAAAAATCATTTCAAATTGCGAAGAGATTGGAAATGTGTAGAATTTTATGAATTTTGTTTACGAATAAACATATGTCGTAATAAATAAATAAAATAGAATTGAAACGTGTATGATAATACGATTATTTTTTAATTATGTACAAATTATATACTTGCTTTTCAATCGTATACATCTGTTTGTTTGAAATATTATCGATACGTTTCGATATCAAGTATTTGTAAACGTTTGTCTAGTCAGTATGAATCATTGGTTCGAAGGTGATTTCAGACGTAAAGAATATATGTTTCGTTGCTAATATTTTGTCAGTCTATAATTATATAGTATGAGTTATGGTTGATGTATACTCTATGACATTCATTTTCATAAAATATGAGTCCATCAACAGGTTTTCATTTTAATTTCAAATATAAAAATTATTTATAAGAATTTAAAATATCATCAAACAACTTTATAAAACTGTTTCATTTTCGCATTAAATTCATAAATATTGAAAGTACATGATATTTTAGATTTAACAGTTTTTTTTACAATTCCTTCCCATCATTATATGTACAGTTAAAAGGCATTCACAGTTGACGATGACCTTATGATTTACACGTCACCGTTCTTTCATATCTTCGACGTGGAAGTCGAGTGAAGAATGGAATCCGTAACTCATCACTGAATTTATGAAATTATTTACAGTGAACTATTGAATTCTTACACTACTCATTAAATTCAGTGTTTATTTTTTTAGTGAAATATTTTATTGTGCTCGTCGTTAAATTATTGACGCAGTAACATAAAAATGTTGGCGAGATGTAAATTATAGCTTAAGATGCTAAGTATAGAAAATTACTTAGTTTGATAATTAAATAATGATAAAATATGTTTTTGGAAATTTTAATTGTAAACAGAACAATGTATATATATATATATATATATATATAAATATGTGTGTATGTGTTTACATGTATACACACAATGAAATTCAAACTCGAATAAACAGTTTTTTTTTTAAAAAAAACAATAAATGCTTGTTGCAAAAATTTAATATTGTATAAAATTATTATACAGAACAAATTATTTTAAATAATATTTCAGGGCAATGATATTGAAAACAATATTATATATAATTATTATACAGAATAAAATATATAACATTTAAGATATGAACTAGAATATTTTTCTCTAATTCATCTTAAAATGAAAAATAGGGACCTGGACTTCAGAAATTAAAAATATTTTAAAAATTATAATAATTTATCAAAAAAAAAGTTTTAAATTAATATTCTATAGAGCTTCATGTAATAATTTTTGATATTCTCTAGGGTATAGATTTATTTTTAACGAAAAGGCTCTGACGATGATGGAATCGCCATCGAAATGCGCATCAGCCGACATTGTTATAAATAAAAAATGAAAAATAAGTAATTATTGAACAGTTTATAACCATTGTGGTGTTGGGGATAAAAATTCATTAGTGTTAAATAGATTTATGAATTTGATTATTATTGATTTTGCACTGTGGCTAATTCACTTTTTATACAAATGGCTTACTCTTAACACCATAGAATTTTATAAAAAAGTATATGTTCAAAATTAAGTTATTCACTTTTTACATTGATGTGCATTTCTATAACCATGTCATCATCATCAATGTGTGACATTATAAAATCTTATTTTTTGTTTTGTGTACGGTTATATTAGTCTACTTTTTTATATGTAATAGGTTTCTTGACTCTTGATAATTTTTTATTCTTATTGTTGTTGTATCCAGGGATGTTCAGTATTTATAAGAACTCATTTATCTTTATACTCTTCTATTTATCTGTCTTCATTTCGTGTTTGTTATTGTTATTGATCGAATTTATTTTAGTTTCTTTTGCTTATTCTTCATCTAGTTCAGAAATATTATCGTGTAGTGTCCATTTCTTATTTTTTTGATTTTTTTTCTTACCGAGATTAACAGAAATAGTCAATTAATACGATTTAGTCTACTCTTTATTATTATTATTTTAAGATTTCTTAATCTTTTTGGAATTTTCTATTTTTTGTAACAAACCAATATTTATTTTATGTTTTATACCTTGTTCATTTTTTATTTTTTGATATCGATTGATTTGTGAAAAAATAATTTACTTTTTAATCAGTGTTTTTATTTTTTTTATTTCTGGTCTTATCAATTTATCTTTTTATTCTTAATAAAATATGCATGTGACGATAAAAAAATAAAATGGTTTGAAATAAGAAAAATAAGCATTTTTTGCAATTTAAGTTGTATATTTTAGATTATTTTAATTTTGATTGTTCAGAATTTTTAAACATACAATTTCTGAAAAGTATAATTTTTATAACTTTTAGTGAAATGATTAAATTCAATAGATAATTTATTTGATTCTCTGTTTCTTATTTCATGTTTTTTGTATTGTTGAAGATCCTTTTATATTATTTCAATTAGAAATTTCAGTAAAGGCGAAAAATTATAAAAAAAATTTTTACATAAAATGTTCAAACTTAAAGAAAAATAATTGTAATTAAGATATTCTAAACTAAACTAATAAAAATTATTCAAAGTCGAAGTAAAAACAATTTATCATACAATGTTTGTATCTAAAACGAAAATAAATTCAAAACCGTTTCTCTCGACAAACAAATTTCATTTGTAGTATTAAATAGGTGTGTTGCAGTTTTTTCACCGCAGGTGTTTATATATCGTAACTGTAACGGATGTTGTGAAATTCGCCTTTTTAAGATAAAAAAATATTAATCGTATAAACGAAGTTTTAATTTATAAATTCTACTTCGTAATTGAAAACTCATCGTTCAGTCATTCAATTTCGTAGTGACTTCTACTTTACATCGTTTCTGTTCACTAAAAATGTCATAGGTTTGTATGTTTATGATATTTTTGTCGTTTTATCGATTGTATCGTGAAACTATAGTAATTTGAATGAAATATTTCTGTAGACGTAAATATGTAGGTCACAATTCGAAATATTCTCTTTGACATATAGTGCTTTAGTTCGTTTTGAATTGTTGTTTATTACTTTTACGACAACAAATTGACTTTCATTTTTTGTATACATTTCTATTATCGACTTTTTTTATTATGGATATTTTTTTTCATATACATTATCCTGTCTATAAATTTTAATATGTAAATTGCAAATTAATAGTAAAGTATTTTGTAAATATCTGAAAAAATAAATTAAATTGTTAACACAAAACTTTGTGGTATCATAATTTATAGATTTTTTTATATTATAGGAAAATATTTCTAGTTGTTATATTGATACATATTATACCAAAGTTCATGGATAAATTTTGGTCAAGTGTTTTAATTGATAACAAAATTTAATACTACTTAACTATCATTGTTGAATTTGCTCTGAAATTAACTATTTTTAATTTCGATTGCTATTTTTAATTTTCTTATACCAAATTAATATTTTTTTCATTGGAATCATTTATTTTCAATAAAACGGTACATTTTTTATTCAAATTTCATATTTTAATAATGAAAAGTATTTTTTTAAAATTTTTTGAATTTCGAAAAAGAAGAAAGAATTGATTAAAAGTAGACTTTCTCTTACCAAAATCGTATTTTCTAGAGATGAATGTTATTTTTTTGGAATCTTATTATTTTCTATCAAAATAATTGATTTTTGATGAAAAAAATTGTCTAAGAGTGAATTTTAAAATTTTCAATTTTTGACCTCAAAAAAACCACGACCTATAGTATGGAAAATTTCATAAAAAATTAACATTTTTGAAAATCATTTTCTTTAGTCTAAAATCAACGATCAGGTGGAAATAAAGTAAAACAGGCATTAAAACCATATTTTTGAATATAGAACGAATTATATTTACAGATAATCCGATTGAACTGATTTTTACTTCTGCTTGTAATAAATTAAGATTATTTTCATTTTAGGGCATATTTGTCGAAGAGAAATTTTATTTTTTACTTAGATTGTATACATGAAACTAAATTGTATATTTTTAACTAAAATTTTACTTCCTGATAATAACAAATATTATTTTATTTTGATTTTTCGAATTTAAAGAAAAACAGGAAAATTAACAAAAATCAAATTTCCCTTACCAAAATCATATTTTCCAAAAATAAATGTTATTTACGATGGAATATTATTATTTTCTACTAAACTAATCGATTTCTGATGAAAAAATTCGACTAAGAGTGAATTTAATTTTTTTCAATTTTTGACCTCAAAAAAACAACGACCTATATATATAGTATGGAAAAATTCGTGAAAAATCGATAGTTTCAAAAATCGATTTTTTTGGTCTAAAATCAATGACTAAGTTGAAAATAAAGTGAAACAATCATAAAAGTCATATTTTTGAATATAGAACGAATTATATTTACAGATAATCCGATTTAATTGATTTTTTACTACTGCTTGTAACAAATTAAAATTATTTTTATTTTAGTGCATATTTGTCGAAGAAAAATTTTCTTTTTCATTTAAATTATATACATGAAACTAAATTATATATTTTTAATTAAAATTTTACTTTCTGATAATAACAAATATTATTTTATTTTAATTTTTCGAATTTGAAGAAAACCATGAAAATTAACAAAAATCAAATTTCTCCTACCAAAATCATATTTTCTAGAAATAAATGTTATTTATGATGGAATATTATTATTTTCTACTAAACTAATCGGTTTCTGCTGAAAAAATTCTATTAAGAGTGAATTTAAAATTTTTCAATTTTTGACCTCAAAAAAACCACGACCTATAGTATGGAAAAATTCGTGAAAAATCGATAGTTTTAAAAATCGATTTCTTTGGTCTAAAATGAACGATTAGGTGGAGAATAAAGCAAAATAAACATTAAAATTGAATTTTTGAACATAGAACGAATTTATTAAGAGAAAAATTTTGTATTATGTTCTTTTTAACGCCAACTTTCATAGGCTTTGTAACTTCTGGGCATATCAATTCGTGAAGCACCCACTTGCCCAGTTTTTTGTAACCAGGTGTTGAGAATCAGATGCAATAGAAATATGTAAGTCTAATACAAGCACCTGAATTGTAATTTGTGGTCAATTTTTACAATGATCCATTGTTATTTTTCATTCATAATAAAATCGGATTTTCCCAAGACTTATTTTAGAGTTGTTTTGAAATACTAGTTTATATCTATTAAAAATATTTATATAACAAAAAAATCTAAATGATATTTTGATTAAAATATAATTACTCATCACAATATAAGAATAAAAATTCGATTTTATGATTACTTATTTTATTTTAATTGAAGTGATGTACTAAATTACACAATTTATAATCGTCTTATAAATGATAACAAATTAATCATTAATTTTTAAAATCAAAAAAATACTTGTATGTGAATCATTATTTTTAATCCTATAACAAATAATGAAAAACAATCATTTAAATTACACGTAACAAATATTTATTGATATAAAAATAATAACGATTATCGGCATATAAAGTATAAATTAAAATCTAATTTTAGATATTACGGTATTATTTTTGAACACACACACGCATATATATATATATATATATATATATATATGTGTGTGTGTGTGTGTGTGTGTGTGTGTGTATATGTATACATATATCAAGAATATATAAGAAAAGTTACTAAGTTCATCTTTTATCAAATAAAAATAAAATAATAATTATTAAAAGTCGTTAAAATATTTTTTTAAAAAATAGAATTTAATTCAGTGTCTTCGACAAAACTACAAAATAAATTCATAAACACCTGATTAGATATTTAGTGTTATTTGTTAGAATATATTTATTTATCAATAAATTTCGGATTTTCGAAAATTATTATTGATTTTATATACCGTTAGTAATTAATTTACAATTATTTTTAATATGAATTTTTCATAACACATATTAAATATTACAATTATCTACTGATTGATCACTAAATCGAATTTCCAACCCAAAAAAAAATATTTTTTCACTGTCACAAATCTGTGTGAATATTACTTTTGTCCATCGCTCATTAAAAATAAAACCACTGAGGCATTCAACCAATTTAAATGTTTGTCATACTATGAAATGTTAATTGATTCTTTTTCGATCATTAAAAAACCGTTTTATAAAAGAATAATAAAAAAATCGAATTTGTATACTTTTTTACGCTGAATATGTGTAAAAATAAGTATTTAGTTACGATTCTAAATAAATGTTTCTGTCAACGTGAAACGTTGTTAAAATACAAAACGTAACAATCGCGTTTAATCAATGTAAATTGTTTGAATAAATTATTTAAAAATATCGATATCTTGCGGAGGCGTCACCAAAAAAGGTTACTCGGCCCGTTTAGGTATCATTCAATTTAACTATGTTTTGGTCCAATATTAACTTTTTTTATTTTCTGTTCATAAATTCCATCTAGCTTTTTCAAGTAAAATTTATAGTAATTACCACTCTATTCAATCGATTATTTTTGAAAATGAATCTTTAACTCATTTATTACATATAGGATAATCCAAATATGATGCCTAGATTTGTGTTTTATTAAAAAGAAACATGTGTATAGGCAGGTGTATAGGGAAACATGTGTATAGTTTCTTTTATTTCCTTTTAATAAAACACAAATCTAAGCAATATATATATATATATATATATATATATATATATATATATATATATATATATATATATGTATGTAATATAAAATTAAATTAAGGATTTTGTATATGTATATATATATAATGTTTGTATATATTTATCTCATAATGTAATATTGTCAATAATCCAGGTATTAGATTACGTTATTTGTAATAATATAGTATAGTGTCAGTATATACATAGAGCTGTAGTTTTTCTGAACAACATTTCGTTTTATAATACCTACTAGACGATGACAGGTTACTTATTTATGCTTATTATCTGGCATGACAATGTGTTTTTACTTCACGTTCTGTGGCCAGGTCATGAGAATTTCAGTGCACGCTTCTGACACACCTCAATTTGCTCTTGGATAGAAATGTCACAATTTTATTATCAGATACATAGAAATATGTATTTCTATCAATGGGCAATCAAATAAATAATGTTGTAATATTCGTATCATATTTTATCATATTCTTTGAAAAATTTTTGTTGTTACCGGCAAATTCAATTTCATTTTTTGTTGTTCCATTTGGGCTAATCCATGTCCATTTCCTACTTTTTTTTTTTTAAAGAACGTATTCATCAAATACAGTTTATGTAGTCGTGACAAACTCTGTAGTTCTATCAGTTCTTTCATATTTCTAAAAAGAGATAATTACATATGTTGGGTTTTTGTCAATGATTTTTTTCAGTAAATTATATAGAAATATTGAATTAAAATACAATACATAATTATTGTGTTGTAAACTTGTATTTTTTGTTTGTTCTACGATTGTATTATTAATATTTAATGAAACGTACTCGTTATGACTATTCATAATGCAAGTTTGTTATTCTATATTGACTATTTTTGTATAAATTAACGAATTTAATGAAGTATAAATCAAATTTTCAATATCATCAGAACAATCGTGTTAATTAGTGATTCATATTAAAATAAAATAATATACACAGATGATTTGACATTATTGATAATTCTGTGATCGGTTCTCATTAGATATTTAAGATATATTTATAAATTATATTTTTAGTAAAAATAAAATTATTCTCCAATTTTTCCAAAAAAAACAAACAACCAAAATTTAAAAAAATATTCAATTGTCATTAGGTTTTTTAATGCTTTATTATTTATGCTATAGTCATTAATCAAATTTATTCCATATCATCAGAACAATCGTGTTAATTCATTCGTTTATTTATTTATTCCAATAAAATAATTGGTCCTCACCACGCTGATTTAAAATATACTTTAGTAAAAAAAATAAATAAGAACGATTATTGATCAGTTGCTGGATTTAATGATTTATTTCATATTTTTTATCAAATACAATTCATTTTTAATTTTTTTTATAATTGTTTAAATAATATCTCCTTGTATTCATAACTATTTATTGATTTCTATATATCTTTATTCCATTTTAATTTCTTATTTAATAAGAAATTGTAATTTTAAATAACATAAAAATAAATTAGGTTTTGAAGTAGAATTAGGCGATATGAACAAACACCGTAGATAACAAATGTAAAATGTTTAATATATATATATATATATATATATATATATATATATATATATATATATATATATATATATATATATAGACCATCTACAATTTTTATTTTTTCAATCAGTCTGATTTCATTTCAGTACCTTATACCTTTTTATATTATTTAACATTCGTCCGTATTTTCATATTCACCTTATTTATTTTTTAATTGTTTCGTATTATTCCTGATATATATGTGTGTGTGTGTTTATATATATATATATATATATATATATATATATATTTGTGCTTCCTTTATGTTGTAATTACTGAGTTAATGAAATTCGGAAATACTTTTGCATATTTTTTTGAATTTTTCTTCCCTTTTATTTTTTAAATTTTTTTTCCAAACCTTTAGGCTAGTTTATATACGAGGGTCGTTTGATAAGTATGATACATTTATTTATTGTTTAATTTAATTAATTAATTAAATTAAATTTTTCAATTTAGTTTTTCTTACTTTACCATACTTATCAAACGACCATCGTATAATACTGTTTTTATCATTATTATATATATTCCTAAATTAAATATAATATTTACTAAGAATAAGATAAATAATAATAAATAAATAAATAATACAAAATAATAATTGAATTTTGTAAACCAGATTTTTGCTCCTTTTTATTTTTTTGTTTCAACACAATCGATTTTATTGAAAATATTAGTTTATAAATACATAAGACCTTCAAAATATTTATCTAATACAATATTTATTTAGTAATAATATATAGGATCATCCAAATGTGACGCCTAGATTTGTGTTTTATTAAAAAAAAAAAACACAATAGAAACTATACTCATGTTTCCCTATACACATGTTTCTTTTTAATAAAACACAAATCTAGGCGTCATATTCGATTGACCTTAATATCAAATAAAAAATTATATAGATTTGACTTCAATTTTATTTGAGAAAATATTGAGTGATGTAATGACGAGTCATCATACTTTAAAATAACTGAAATAAAAAAAGTTTATATATATATATATATATATATATATATATATATATATATATATATATATACAAGTAGTAGTTGTAATTTTAATAAATATCTATACTTTTGTTCAACACACTTAAATTAATTAAAAATATTTTAAATTATATTTGGTACAGACATCAGGAAATTTCTAATCAATCAAAAATTACTGTCGTTAATTTAGTTAACTAGAGATAACTACATTTTTTAACTTATTTAATTACCAGTTTGATCCACATATGTGCTTAATTTGTTTTTCAGTTTTATTAATATAAATATTTCAAACAATATAAAAAAATTGTATATTAATTAAGAATACTTTATTGATATTAAATTACTGTTTAAATTTTTTTCAAATGTATTTTAAATATTTGATATTTCATCTATCAATCCATCAAATGTCAGTAATTTTTTAATGGATTGACAATGATTTTAATTAACTTCAATTTGTAAAATTCCATATATATATATATATATATATATATAATTATAAAAATGAAATAAAACAACAATGTGAACAATTTTTATACAAAAAATTCCAATTTTGTACCTAAGTTATGCATATTACTTTATTTAGATTTATGTAAATTTTGCGTGCAAAACTACTGTAAATGGCAGTTAAATAGCCTGACGATTTAAATGTCACAATAGTTTCGTTCATGTAATATACATAAAAATGAAATAAAATAGTGCACAATAATTTAAAATTGAGTTTTGCACCTGAAACATTTTAACGTACAATAAATGAGACTTATATATTTTTATATCTAATTTTGGTATATTTTTTATAAATATAAAAAAAAATCCTATATATATAAATTAGCATTTTTAATGACTAAAGATTGAACTGCTTATTTTTTTTTCATATAAAAAAAATTATCAAGAAGAAAAATCTACAAGATATGTTTGTATGTGTTTTGTATCCCCCCGAGCTTTTATTGGAAATTGAATGTTTACCAACTTCCTTTTTATAGCTTCCGATTTTAATTTTGCCCCGCCGAGTATTTTTACTTTTATGAAGGGACATCTGTCTCACGGTGATTTTTTTTAGTGCAAGGTATTCCCTAAATTATTTATACAAACAAATTCGTGACAGATTGTCCTCTTTCGTTCGTAAACTAATCCACCTGAGCTTTTTTATTGTCTCGCTGGGACTATTCAAAATGTCTATTTAATAGGAAACGGTAAAGTTTTTCTTTGAATTTATGCGATATGCCGTGTTTAACATATATAATTCGAATCGTACACGCTACCATTGTAACAGTTTCATTTAAGATATATCATTAATTTTTCGTATTTTCTAAGAAAATCGTATTTACCAAAAAAATTTTTACAAATGCACCAATTGTAGTTTATAACAATTTAAAGAATTTGTGAAGATTGATATTATTAAATTCCTAGTTTCAATATATAATACAATAATACTTTCAATAATTTGATTCGTCAATTGTGGTTATGGATTATATTTTATTTTATTAATAAATCAGTGCTTTAAGTAATACAGTTTTTTAATTGTTTTTTTTTAAATATTCAACAATTAAAATTTGACAAATATATAAAAAATACGGTATTCAGGATGAATAGAAATTCATATTTTCCAGCAAAAACTACAAATGTGTATTTTGATTAATGGACAATTATTTTTCTTGTCCTATAAAAATTAGTTGCATATCTGTTTTTGTCATATAGTGTCTGCAAAAAAATAAGTAAAACTAAATATATGTGTAAATCCTATTCAATAACTTTGCATTTGAGCAAATGTTTTAGAAATTAGTCTTATTTTTTTAAAAAAAATGTTCAATTTTATTTGGAATCAAATTGAATTTCATATAATATTATATTAGATTCTGAAAAATATATTGAATTTTAGTATAATTTTTAGTGAAAATCATCAGAAGTGAATATTTTAATAATTGTTATTTAAATAGTTTTTTTATAATTTTTATCGTTGATATAATTGATTTTTTAAAATTTTGATTTTTATATCATAGATATTTATAGTCATAAGAAAATAGTGACATTAATAATTTTTCATCGTTTAAAAAAATCTACATTATAAAGGTTAAATTATTAAAAAATATTTCATTTATTGAACGAAAAATATTAGATTTTTAATATTTTTTAAATAAAAAATAATTAAAATAGTACAAAATTATAATTAAATAAAAAATAGTATCAAAACTATTAAAATCAACGTATACCTAAAAAGTAATTAGTGACCTTTTCGAATTATACAAAATTGTTGATGGAATGTCAAGCATTTTTAATAAATCATCAACATCGAAAGCCTAAACTAATCTTTAACGCAAACAACTTCATTGATTAATTGATGAAAATAAATTTAGTCTAAATTGTTTTTCGTTGATAATTGACTCTACGACAAGATTATCACAATTGTCACATAAACAAAAAGAAACTTTCGTATATAATGAAATCGTTAAAATTTCTTGTTATGATTAATTGTGACGTTTCATTATTATATATGTGACTTCATCAAGCGATTAAATTACATCAATCTCGCAATTATTTACATTAGACACAAGATTTAATATCTAATTGATGTGTTCCAAGCGTGTTAGTAAAAGAATTTTGGGTTTACAATGATTATCTTGCGTGATGGAAATTCGTTGGTCATATTTTTAACTACGGAATTTTCTTCGTAAATCATTATTCATGATTATTATTTTCAGTCTTTGCGTTTTATTATTATTACAGGAAAAATATAATAATTTATTCTTTTAGTTTCGTCAAAAATTATAGTTGTATCCATTAAAAGGTTTATTTTTAAAAAGCAATTTATTTATATTAGAAATTATTTTTATGTAAATATTTTTTTATAAAAAAATATGACTATAAAAATATAATTTTTTGTTGTAAATTCGATATTTTATATTTTTAATATTTTAATTTTTATGATTTTTTAACCTTTAAATATTTCATTAGTGAAAAGTTTATTGATATATGAAACATTATTTTAATTTTTTTTCTTATTTTGTTTCAAAATTAATTTTTCACTATTTACAAAAAATGTTTACATATTTTTTCAATATTTAAATTTTATTTCAGTTAATAATTCCTATTTAATTACATAAATATTTTTTCTAACTATATGTTAGAAAAAAGATGTTATCTTCAAATGATTGCTAATATTACTCGTATCAGGTGTTTATTGATAAAAGAACTTTAAGATAATTACAACGATGTACAAATTCATTAAAATTCACGTATGTAATCATTATATATATATATATATATATATATATATATATATATATATATATATATATGTCTAGATAAATATATTGCAAACGTTCCGACTAGTTGATTAGATATTCTTGTTATATTTGATCATCTGACCGTAACTGACTTGCCAATTATATCGATAACCATTAGAATTTGCCGCTTGGATATGATGATAACAGTGCTATAGGTGCAGATTCTTCTATCCGTACATGGCTATGCACCATAAACCGCTTTGTCGAGGTTAGTTTTAAAGTAGCGAGTTCGATATACTGTTTGTTACTTGGATTTCAATTAAATACCTGAATCAAATTTTTAATTTCGACGAACCGATACTGTCAGGTGCACGTTGCTTAAATCTTCTACGATTTCGTTTTATATATATTTTTTTCTCTCGAATCAGTACTGCATTCTTTTTTAAAAGTTCTGTTATTGGAATTTAGATGGAATTATATTAACTCGTTTTTATTTATTCCGATTATTTGAAATTGTCGTACAATATTGATAAATGTTATTTTATCTTAAGTAAATATGATACGAAACTGAAATAAAAATCAAATATCAATACTGTTATAACATTACAATAACCTTAAAATTATCTATTAATGATAAGTAGTCATTCATTCTTTATATACTATCAGTATGGAGTTTTGTTATATATATTAAAACGAATATTTTATAAATCATTCGGTTGTAAATATACAAGGCTTACAAATGATTCTAAAATGTTATTATAAAACTATTTCAATTAATTTGTTTTTTATAGTGAAATCAAAAAATTAATTAATTATATAAACAAACAATGTTGACATATAATAATATTAGTAGTGAACGATATAATAATTTGCAAAGTATAAAAAAAACTCTTAATTAATTATCAGTTTATAATAGTTGATTAAAAAATTATGTTAATTCTAAAAATATTTGTAACATCAAGAGTTCTCTCTATCAAGTCAATTTTAATCGTTGTATAAAATGGGTGAGTTAAAATAAATTTAATTATAAATCTTATTATAATTTTTTTTTGCATTTTCACAATAGAATCAAATATTAACCCAATTCTGTTTCACTACTTTTAATTTCTCTTAGAAATCAATCAATCATCCCAAAACCACAAGGTTTTATAAATGTGTTTGCTAATTATTTACTATTCACTTTATTCGCTGATGTCCATTTCAATGACCATATTATCATCATCAGAGTATTGCATTATAAAATATTAGGGTATTGGACTAAGTATTTAATTTATGTTAAAGTTAATTTGTTATTAAAATAGATAGTTCATTTAAAAAATTAAATAAATTGCATATTGGAACAATTTGATTATTTATGTGTGTATTTTCATGACAAATATTTTTCTTATTTTTCTTAACTTGAATAGAGGCTAATTTCAATTATAACATACACTTGCCTAATGTTTTTTATTTTTATGTACTTTTTCATATAACAATAAATTGTTATATCATTATTCTATTTTATTTATTTGCATGTATATATATCATCATCAGCCTTTTTCTATTTTCTACTGGATGACAGTCTCTTTTAAATGTTTTTCAGCATTCCAATACCTTTCTCTTCTATCTCACATCTACAAATTTTCTCATGTCTCTATAAGTCTTTTCTTGGAATTTTTTATATTTTTGGATTTCCAATTAATATCTTATCCATAGATTTTTTATGCATATATACGAGGGTCGATTGATAAGTATGGTAAAAAATTAAGAAAAACTAAATTGAAAAATTTAATTAAATTAACTAGTTAATTTAAACCATAAATAAATATACCATACTTATCAAACGACCTTTATATATATATATATATATATATATATATAGAGAGAGAGAGAGAGAGAGAGAGAAAGAGAAATCATTACCATCATCAGTCTCTATCCACTGAAGGCATCCCAAAATTTTCCAATTCAATGCTTTCTTCTTCCAATCTATTCTGATGATTTTTTATATCTTTGTCAATGTATCTATGGGTCTCCTTTTGGGTCTTCTTAAATATCTAGGTTCCAAATAAATAAGTTCAATTTTTACTTAATCAAAAAAGGTTTACTAAGTATCAAGCATAATTATTTTGTTACATTTCTCTATTGAAAACGTTTTAATAGATTTAAATTTTTTTTTTTTTTAATAAAAATAGGTAATATAGTTAATATTCCAAATATAAAAAAATATTGAAACGATGTTTAAAGAAAAACAATGAATTTGGTAAGAATAGATTATAAATAGTAATTAAAAGTATCATATAGAGTTAAATTAGTTTACTAAGTAATTAATAAAAATATAATGTTCTTAGTTTCAATAAAGTTTAGTAAAATACTGATGTTATTCTTGTTGTGTATCGTTGAAGATTACAAAACACGTCTAAACTTGTTTTAAACAATGTTTGATGAAAAGTTCTATAAATTATTTCTTAATTACCTGAATGATGTGCATAATAAGCTTATTGATATAATGATAAAATCACAAACTTTGTATATTAAACGACTTTAAAAGTATTTCCAGAATTATATATTTACAATTTTGTTAATGTGGTTTCGATGAGATCACTTTTTCATTTTTATGGCTTTTTAGTCTATTTGTTGAAAAATTATATATATATATATATATATATATATATATATATATATATACATATATATAAATGTTGAAATTTCATTTTATTTTCTATGAAATAAAATACTGACAATACTTATTTTTCATTTTATATAAAATTACACGATTATTTTTATTGGTAATTTTAATCGAATATCGATTCATAATTTTTCAAACGCTATATTTAAATTATATAAAGGAAGAGAAATTCGGATATTAATATTCTCAAGTTAAATTTTAATATCCGGTTGAAATTGTATGTACCTTATTATTATTTCATGCATAAATTATGTTGTACGTTCCATACAACATGGAAAAATAATAATAATTTAAATTGAGTAAATGCAGTTTTTATAGAATTACACGTTATTTAAATTTGCATGTATTATAAATATTATATAACTATATTGATTTAATGGTTGTTATTCGAGAATGTATTTGCATGTAATGTGCAATACATGCAATAATACCAACGTCATATTTGTTAAGACAAATGTTAGTTGATGATACCAGGAAATTGTGTAACTCTTTATCAATATAGTTTTAAATATGTATTTTTATTTTCTGTTTAAGACATTTTTTAAAGAAATTTAATCATATGTAATATCTGAATATTTTTAAAACTGACATTTATAATTTGAAAAATATTTTTTTATATACAGTATTTATAAAAACGTTCTAAAAAAGTATGCAACATTTTTATTATTAATATTAAAAGTTTTTTAGATTCACTTCAAATTAATTGATTATTTATAAAAATATATATTCATATAAATTAGTCAAATATTAAATTTCAAAATTATTTAAATATTTAATTTTAAAATTGTTAAAATTCAAATTTCATTTGAATATTTCATATCTGTGATTTCGTCATTTATCTTTTTAAATATTCGTCTTTGGTCCACAAAAGTTATATTTCATTAAGATTCATTTTTTTATTTATATAATTTTTATTTATCTCGAGAATATACAAATATCAAATTTGATTATTAATGTAGTTGTTTTTTTAAGCGTGATAGAACTTTAACTTGAATTTCTATCGAAAGTTCTATCTAACCTAAAAACACATATGAAGGTCTCTCTCTCTCTCTCTCTCTCTCTCTCTCTCTCTATATATATATATATATATATATATATATATATATATATATAGATAGATAGATAGATGTTTTTTTAGGTTAGATAGAATTTTCAATAGGGATTCAATTTAAAGTTCTATCACGCTTAAAAAACACCTATATAATATGTAATATAAATAATCTAATAAATATACTGATATGTTTATAAAGAATTTAGCTATTTTTATACATCCTATATAAAATTATGCTATAGATATTTTAATTAAGTTATAACATCATTTATATAGTATATATTTAAAAAATATATTTTAATAGTCATTAAGACTTAATCGAATAAATATTTAAAATCAATAATGTAAGGTTGTAAATTATTAAGTACTTTTTTTGAATTTTATAAAACGATTTACATGTGTTAATTTATTTATTTTTAATAGAATATATATTATTATTATTTTAATAGATTTATTGAAAAGATATTTTAAAATAACCTCTTGATATACTTTAAATATTCAGCAAGACCGTTTTTCTCTAAACTTTATCCGTAGATCAATTTATCGATAATAGAAAAGAAGTCGTCATAAACCGGAACTGTACTGAAACGAAAAATCACGTAAACATTTAGCTTACCAGAACCGTGTGTTGTGGCAAACATTTTCGTGAAGCTTTTATGCGTAACTCGTGGAAATCTGTACTACGTGCAAGTAGAGAATTGCAAATGTCACTTCGACAATCTACAGTTCTCCATCACCGTTTTCGGTCGTATAAATATTCAATTCAGCCCGAATTCTGAATTTCTATTGAATAACGTAATGTGTATTCAAATCTTCTCTGTCTGTATATAGTTATTTTGGAATTATTAAAAAAATACGAATCGTATACATTCATTAAACATCGTATTTGTTTATTATGTGGGAAATGTCTCTTATCACTTATTTTATTTATTTTTTATGATTTATATTTTTCAACGTATCATTTTAAATTTATATTGAGAATATTTCAGAAAATATTCAAATCGATTTTGTCGTATTAATAAAGTAAATAACAATTTTTTTTTCAATTCTAGTAACTTATTTAAAATTTTATGTATTATTTGAATTGATAATATAGATAAATACTTTTGGAAAAATGCAATATATGAAAAAAATCATGTTATTAGCATTTTAAATTATTTCTTTAAATGAAACAACAATGAAAATAAATTATTTAAGGTTATAAATTAAATATAATGTTTATTAAATCAATTTTATTTATTTTATCTAATCTCTATTTTTTAAAAATTAAATAAAGGAAACAGATAACTGCCACAATGGATAAATTTAAAAATATATAGAATACTAAAAAATATAATTTTATACATTGTTTATTATAATTTTAAAAGTATTTTTGTATCTCTTTATATATTTTTGTTATATCTGGAAATCAAATATTAATTACTTGTTACTTTTTTTGGGATATACATAGGTACAAAAATTTATTCTAAACAACCAATTAATTTTCATTCACAAATAGGCGTCCTTTTGTCTAATATTAATCTTTCTTTCTCTTTATATATATATATATATATATATATATATATATATATATATAGATATATTTATAAATTATAAAAAATTTAAAATTTTGATTACTAAGATTTATGAAAGTGTAGATTTAGATTTTTCATTTTTTACAATTTAAACAATAGAAGTGCCAAAAGTTAATTTTCAAATATACTTTTTTTTTATATAATGTATAATTTGATGTTAACATTTTAAAGATATCAGGTATCAGTTGTTACTTTTTAATTGTTTAAAATTAAAAATATATTTGATTTATGTTATGAAATAAAATTATTTAGAACGTGGAAATAATTTCATGTATTCATTCGAATGAAAATAACAAATATTAACTCATTAATAGAATGAGTATAATTTTCTTGTAATATAAAAAAATAAAAAATGTATATAGCGAATTATTTCAGAAAATAACATTAAATTTATGTTGTAATAAATTATTATTAATCAGTTTTTCAAATGGATTGTTTTATATTTGGGTTAAACGACGTATCTCTTAATTTGTGTCACCAGAAAATGTTTTTATAGACACTTTATGACAGAATGAAATATATATATATATTTCGTTAATAAATTCCCATAAATATTTTATCAACAATAAAATCTACAATGCAATAAATCTTAGTCATTTTGTGACATTTATTCGTCCATGTATGTCTTGAATGATTGATTTGAGATTTTATACACATAGAATTTTTATATTTTATTTGACCTCCGTTATTTACACCTAGTTGAATTTTCATTACTTTTATGACAGTTAAATCTTCTTACAATATTTTTATGGCATGTAGTCGATGTATCTAAATTAAATATCAGTTATTTTCAATAACATCCTCAATCGACTGAAACAGAGTATCTATAGTTTGTACAATCCATTTGTCGTTAATTTTTCGTAAAATTTCACAAGTCCACTTCTTGGAATTACATTAAAAAAATAAATGAGACACTTAGATCAAGTGTCTGAAATAACGGACGTATTACAGACGTTTAAAATGAAATTTTATGGTCTTAATGAATCTTCTTCGCTCTAATTGCGACATACTTTCTGTAAGTAAATATGGGTTTATGTTTATTCAAGAGAGTTTTGACAAGAGAACGATTTTAGTTGAAAAAAATGACCAGTGAGATTTTATAACATTTTTTAAAAAAATAAAAATAATGATTCTTTTATTAAAATTTTGTAATTATATATTTTTAAAATATAAATACTGCAAATATAGAAAATTTCATGTAAATATTAAAATATTTGTCTGTTTTATATAAAGTATATATCTTTTTAAAGTATAATAATCACATTTTAAACACGAATGTTTATTTCTTAGTGTAGAAAACATCTGCTTATTTTAAGAGTCCGAAAAGGCCATTGTATTTCCTCTTTATGCGCGCACACACATAAATTATACGTTTATATTCGCAAATATAGAATAAATGACATTAACTTTTCATTTGAAAACTGCCTACAACGAACACCAAACGTACTGTAAACAGTAAGGCATGTTCCAAAATAATTTACATGACGTTAAACGTAAATAAATGTTACACCTGAGCACTTTCATATTATCGTAATTAATAAGTGTAAGCACAAATAAACAATCTATATAATTTATCAAATCTGTAAATATAACGTGACATATTTAATTTACATCAAACGTATTTATCTCGTTTGATTTATGAATTTTGTTACTGCATTCTCAGCTCAAAATGCTTATACGGCCGACAAAATTTTAACAAAAAAAAATATAGTTTATATATAAAATATATATACTGTGTTAAAATTCGATGAAAATATTTTCGCAATATCATGTACATTTTTCTGTATCAAATTATTAAACACCGACAGCTGAATCGGTTGTCTCGCAGTAACATACACTCTCTTGTACCCTATTTTATCTTAATTAAATCATTAATGCCATTATTAATTCATGTCATCTTTAAATTAAATTCCTCATCGTTTATTATATTTTATATCAGATTAAAAAAATACTGCTTGTTTTAAATCATTCAGTGATTAATATTTTTTGAATCAAAAATACATTTTATAGTTTATTTATTATATATTTATATATGTACAATATAAATTAAGTAGATTAGTTTCAAATTTGTCGTTGAAAAATTAAATAACAATAATTTCAGATACTAGAATATTTATAATCAAAATATATAAAAAAATCAATAAAAATTAGACAAAAACCATTTACACTATTAAAAAACATTAATATAAACTTTGATATAAATATTTCTTCCCTTTCTATGAAGTGCAGTGATTATTTTCCAGCTATTGTTCTAAAAACATTTTTTAAAATTATATAAATCCATTTTAAACTTGATATTTAATACTGTTTGTTTTGAAACTGTTGCAAATTCACATGAACACAAATCAATTTTCACAATTAATTTTTTTGTAACAAAAAGTCTGACGATGATGGCTTGGCTATCAAAATGCGCATTAGCTCATTGTTGTTATAAACAATAAAATGAACAATGAGCGATTATTGAACACTTTATAATATATTATGGTCTGGGGAGTGAAAATTCAATTGTATTAAACTTGATATTTCAATTAAATGGTATTTCTATTTTTTGAATTTGTTATTTTTCTTATTCTTAAATTTTAATTTTTAGTCTGTTAGATGATTTAATATTTGTCTTCATATTTATATTTATAAGCAGTTAATATTAATTAAAAAAAAATGATTAGAAAAAAATAAAATAATAATTAAATATAATTTAATATTTTTTTAAAAATATAATTTGATATAAGTGAAAATATATAACTGCTAAGCAATAGTATTTATCACTAATTTATTATATGTTTGCATTGTTATTTCCTCCTTTGTATTTTACTCATTTTCACTATTTTTAATCATTTAATAGGGTCATCCAAATGTGACGCCTAGATTTATGTTTTATTGAAAAGAAACTTTTATTAAAACACAAATTTTACAGAAACTTTTTAATAAAACACAAATCCAGGCGCCACATTTGGATGACCCTATATAATCAAAATATAATATAATAAAATATTTTATTTACTAGAAAAAAACGATTTTATTATTCATTTACTTCAAATATATATTATTTATAAAACCAAACGGAGAAATTATTTTTTATATGTATTTTTTCAAGTGCTGGCTACATTCGAAATCTAGTTTTATTTAAAAAACAGAAATAGGTATAAATCTGAAGAGTCCCCTCACGCGTATATAAAACCAATATCATCTATTCAGATGTATTTAAATTTTATACCCCTCTATGCCATTTATGAAAAGGTAACAACGTTTCTTTAAATTTCCGCGAACGGCCTATCTAAAAATACCGAATATATCGTTTTATACTTTAATTTATTATCACTTCGAGCGTTAATCCCTTTATTAATTGCCAACTGTGATTTATGAAATTTGTCGATTTCAATTTTAAATGTGCCATGTATTTTTACTGCCAGGTAAAAGCTCCTGTTCGCTTTTTCATCTGCGTATTTACAGTCGGTTGAAAAAATCGACGATTTCAATAAACTTATTGTGTTATTCAATTACGTACTTTTGTGTTATTGTTTCATTTTCACTTTTGTTCGACATACACATACATACACACACACACACGCACATATATATATATATATATATATATATACGTGTATGTATGTACATAATAGTATAAATGAAAGGTAGGTGTGGAATGTATTATTGTATAAAAATCAAAATCATACTAGGAAATAGTTGTATAAACTTTACAGATTTTTCAAACGATTACTTCTTATATTAACAGTTAAATCCATTAATTTCTGACAACGTAATGATAACTCAGTTGTAGATGTATTATTATGTTAGAAATATTTTGTAACAGGCATGTTTTTTATATTCAACATCAGCGTTGTTCAAGTGTGGGATGTGAATATTTTTTAATGTACTGTTATATACAGCAAGCGGTAAAGATTCAGTTGTCCGAGAATTATAAATCGAATAACATCGAACAAATAAAAAAGTGGTCCAGGTAACAAAAAACAATCCCTGTGTGAATTTTTGAACTTGTTCATCGTAGAAGATATAACGGTAGTCTAGGATCATGTGTATAAAGCTGAAAGCTCACCTGAAATGCTGTATCAAACGTACAGAACGAAAGTGAACGTGCAGAAGTGCGTGACGGTTCGTTCTACACCGGACGATAATCCTTCGAGGTCGTTCTCAAGAGTTCGTCGATCGTTTACGTGAACGAGGTTAAGTACCTTAACGTGATGTTAGACAAATGATCGCCCTTCAAGAATCAAACTGAAAATGTACTAGTTAGAGTCTAAAGTCGACTTTTTCTAAATAAAAATTCGAGTTTGAGAAATTGAGATTGATATCAGTTTCATTATATCGTTTACGGTGCATCATTCGAGTGAAATCACGTGGTTTAGTTTTTATTCCTTCCTTCATTATTATACTAAATAACTTCCTTCAATATTTTCTATAATAACATTTTAGTTGCACTGTAATTTTTTAATTTAGATTTATTATAGATCTTGGTCGTTTATTCAATAGGATGTAAGAGAAATTCACTTGTACTTTATAATTAACAAAACCGCCGATAATTCATGAGTTAGAAAAAAGGTTTATTTTCGAAATACTTTTTTTCAAATTTGTATAATATTATGTTTTCAACAATAGCAAATTAAATAAAACGAATTTAATTAATTTATTTTTTTACAAATCAAATTATATATTATAAAATAACAAATAATTCAAATTTAAAATGAATATGATATAGTAAACTGTCATTATATAATTACAAGATATGACTTCATAGAAATAAAAGTATTTATAATAATTAATTATTATTTTTTAAATAATACATAATGAATAATGGCTCTTGAAAACATTATATTTTAATTAAATCTCTCTTTATATTGATAATGTCGTTATATATTTAATTAATTAATAATAAAATCGTATAGCAAATTATTTTTTTAAATTATTTCAAAAATATTTACTTTTTTACTTTAGCATATTAATTTTAGCACAATTAAATCACTGATTCAAACATTACAATGTTGAATAAAAATGTTTGTTAATTATTTATTATTCGCTTTATTCGTTGATTCACATTTTGATATCCATGCTATTATCAGTAGTTTTAAAGCCTATGTTTTATAAAAGCTTAATAGTATTGAGGTTAGTGATTCACTTGTGTTAATATTTATTTTCTTAATTCGATTTCATTACAGTTTATCTAAATGCAATGCATAATTTTAACAATCATACCGATTAGCTTTATCAGTTATTTTTTCTTTTTTAAAAAAAGAATCGAAATAAAACACAATTGAGGTATAAAATTTGCGAAAAATCTTTTCAAGTGAATTAGGTGTATAAACAATTATTAATTGACTTATACATTTATAACGTTAAAATGTTAAAACAGATTTCTTTATAACGTTAAAACAGATAAATATTTTAAAAATTCGTTCAATTTACTTAAAATAATATCAATTTTTAACGTTTCGTTTACATTACAAATTTAAACTGCATATTAACATCAAATCTGACAATCAAGTAAGAATATATTTAATTGGGGAAAATGATTAATCATGAAATTAAAAATAAATGTATAATACAATAAAATCATAGATCTGTAATTATGATTTTATGTATCTTTTTAAAAACTATAATAGATAATCTAATATTTTTTTTAATTTATAATTTTTTCAAGCTACAAATATCCAAATAATTATATAATTTAATAAGGGGTAGTATTTAAAATGTGCAAACCAGAATAAAAATTCCATCTAGGAACAATAAATTAATGTTTTATTTATTATCATCAATAACAATATTTTTTTATTATATGTGGCAGTTTTGACATTCTTCCCCAATAAAATAAATTGCCCATAAGCACAATTTCTCTATGGTACTAATTTTATGTTTTAAAATACTATTTATCATTATATTAGATTTTACTTAAATCAGAGAGTGATTCTTGGCAAATCAGCATACATGTATTATCGAAACTTTCATGTTATTCTATTTTATTAAAAGAAATATATGATATCAAAACAAAAAAAAACTTAACGATTCCCAAAACACAAATCTGTTGTTGTCTGGCTTAATGGAAATTTTTTGAAATGATTTCACGCTACACTTAAAATGTCTAGAATGAATTATTATCTACAACAAAAATTGTACTTGAAATGTTAAAGAAAAATGTTTTAAATCATAGATTCGAATCAGCATTCAGCCACGAAATTGTTTCCAACTAACTGCAAATGTATTAAATAAGAAAAATAATAAACATTTATTGATTATGTATGATTGTGGAACGAATCAGTATTTTACAAACATATTATATATATATTTGTGTGTGTGTGTGTGTAAACTCATATACAGCAAAGTATGTACGCCTATGGGTGTATGAGTATAACTAAAATATGATTCTATTACAGAGCACAAAAAAAACAAACATCATTTTAATGGTCGTATCCGCTACTTTTTTGCATTTTCCCACCACGAAGTCAGGCGTGTTAGCACTGCCAGTGAATAATTAGCCAGCTGGCCAACACGCTAGAAAACATATTTAATTTAATTAAAACATATAAACATCAATGCAAACAAAAAATAAAAAGAAAATACGAAAAATATGTCGTCTCGTTTGATACACATGCAAATATAACAATAAATTTGATAAATTATTTTATGTGTATAACTATTTTCTGTTCATATCTAGTTAATGTAATAATACAATAAAACAACTAACGTGTAATATTTCTACTATAGAGACTTATCTACGTGTATTTTAATTCAAATTAAATTTATTAAACGTATAAGTTATTTTCAAGTCCAGTAAAAGAATATTTCACTAATTATGATTCTAATTATGACCTACATACTCACAATATACATTGTAAATGTACTTCAAAATTTATATAAATTTATTTAGTGTATCATTAATCATGTTTATACAGAAGTTGAATAAAATAAATTAAAACGACTTTAGTCATTCATTAATATAAATCATTATTTTATTCGTTTTTTCATTTAAAACATTTTATCTACATAACGTTGAAAGACTGAGGTTGAACGTTTAAAAAAATGTCGACCTTTCCTTTGCAAACGTTTTTTTTTTTAATAATTTTAATAGAATGGTGTGTTACACATTACACGCACATATTTCGACCGTGTTATTATAAAATAAAGCTCGTGCAAAATATCCCGTGAAATAATATCCGTTCATCATTTTTAGTAGCCATTTGGTGGCCTGGAAGTCTTGCACAAAATTAGTATTTTATATAAATATATATATATATATATATATAATTATAAACATTTTAAAAACCTAATCTTGCGTTTTTATTTCCAAAATAAATTTTATTTTATTTTATTTATTTATAAAACTAACAGTATTTTTAGAAATATCTGTTTTGTTAATTTCAACAACAATATTTTTTTTTCAAATTAGGCTTGATCACTTAATAATCACTGCTTTGATTATTTGTATTTCTTTAACTAAAAAAACTAGTTTAAATGTGCAAAAAGTAGTACGTTATAGACATGTGTTTAATTACAAATATTAATTGAATTATATCAAATTAGGCTGTCAGTTTTTTTATACTTTTTATTGTTCTTTAATAATTAGTTTTGTCTTCAATTTAGAATTAGAAAACTGTAAATAAATCTTCTATATTACTAATTATTTAATAACACAACTGTCAAAATAGTTAAATAAATATTATATTTTTAATTAGATTTTATACATTTTTTTGCAAAATATAATAATTATTTAAAAAAAATATTTGATTTAGATATTCAGTATTTTTATAATTACGTATGATTAGATAAATGCTTATACATTTAAAGATTATTTAGTGCAGATTCTGATAAAAATCACATTCCAACATCCAAAAAATTTTAATTGTCTATGATAAACACTATTTGAATCAAAAGTAATATTCAATTTAATTCCAAAAAAAATTGATGAACTTTTAACAATGATATACATTTATTTGTAAAAAAATCTTTAACCTACTTTTTCATTTGTATTAATTTCTAAACTAATCATTGTATTAATAGATCTGTTTTTAGGAAAAATATATCATTGAATATTGAAACATTTTCACTAAATGGTCATAGCTAAATATGTAAAGAACCGTGTATACAAATTCACGGAAATGTTTCAGTTGATTTTCAAAAGAAGGAAATGGCACGTCAATGAATTCCTTTCAAGTACATATAAATCGTTAAGGTCATAATTATCACTAAATCAAATGTAATCGATAAATACCCGCCTTTCCTTTTTGTTGAATTTAATATCAACGTTGTACTATTGTTTGAAAAAATCTACAATCCCCCAGGTGCATGAAATGACTAAGTTTGTATATATATATATATATATATATATATATATATATATATATATATATATATATATTCGTACAGAGAAATGTATGTTTACGGTGTTTTATTTCCTATATGGTATCTACTATAATTGGGTCACGGTTTGTCAATAAATTATTATTGTAATTTATACATGTGTTATAGTGAAATATTATAGACTTCGAAATATAATCGATAGCATGTAATTTGGATTAAATATATTGTGTAGTAATTAAAGAAAAGTCCAGGAAACGTTTTGTCTTCTATTGTTAGAAATATTGTATTTGAATCAAGTGCTTTATTCTGAATAATTAAACAAAGGAATTTATTTAGATTTCAATTCAAATAGAAGTATATATATATATATATATATATATATATATATATATATATAATATGTATTAGGGTATTTTTTAAGTGTGATAAAACTTTCAATTGAATCCCTATTGAAAGTTCTATCCAACCTAAAAAATAACACACTTTATATACATGTGTGTGTGTATATAAAAGTATGATAAAGGTGTTTTAGGTTAGTTCTATCACACTTAAAAAAGTAAAATTAAGTTCTATCACGCTTATAAAAACAACCCCTTATCTCTCTCCATCCCCCCTCTCTCTATATAAAATTTTATTGAAATAGTCCTTTATATATTTTTGCAAATAATAACTCTTTCAATCTCGATAAAATGTTCTGCATCGAAATATTCAATAATTGCTAAATATATTTCAGTAATGATTTAATATTCCAAATGTAAGATAAAATCAATTTTTTATTTAGTAAATATTTATATTTAATTATCTTTGTTAGTCATTATTTAATAACTTATAAATTCACAATTTGTCACAATACTGATTAAATTTTAAGTATGAATTAGGTTTTAGAATTTTTACATAATTTACTCTAATAATAAAAAAATGTAACAAACTATCTTTCTATTTGAAGTTCGTTATAATTTAAATTAATATTTTTAATTGGTTTGTACATTTTAGATAATTAAAATTTGAACAAAGAAATCACTTTTTAATATTACAAGATTATTTTTTAAAAAAAATATTCATTGATCAGTATTTTGGTTTAGTATCGTAGCAAATATTTTGTCATAAATAAGTGATTAGCCTCAACATCACAAGAATTTTTAAAAAAGTTTAGTATTCACTTTATTCACTGATGTTCATTTCGATGGCCATGTCATCATCGAATAAAATCTAATCTGTGTTCCAGTATAAAATCATATTTTATATTGCATCATTTTAACAATAATAATATTGTCATCGAATTGTATATTTGTGAATAAAGTGAACAATAAGTGACTATTGAACACTTTTATAAAATCTTGTAGTATTAAAATGAATGATTCATTTGTGATAAATTGTTTTTTGATGACATTAGTTACTTTTATCTGCTTTATAAATGTTTTGTAGTGCCATATTTATTATAAAAAATATTTGCATTTATTAATGAGAAAAATCATACAGAAAAATTAAATCTAACTAAAAATATGTATACTTTTTTTGTTTGCTATTGTTTTATTGTTTAAAATATTTGTTACAATTTATCAATCGAATTAAATATAAAGCAATCATTTACCACATTTCTATTAAATAGATTTGTTATCTTAATTATATTTATACATAAGGAAAACTATAGTCGTTATGCGAACTCTAAACCGTTTACTATTTTAGTACTTGCGAAATTGTTGAAATACTTGTTATAAGTTGTTGGCATTTTTGATTCCGTCTTGTTTTTAATTTGTTGGCATGCTAACAAAAATCTCTTCTATCTGACATGTTGAATATTTATTTTTACAGTACTTCAGTTCATTATCGTTTAATTGTTTACAGATTTTGTAGCTGGTATAATTATTTAATGTCCGAGTATATTAGCTTAAAAATCAACATTTTGTCTACAAACCTATTAGAAAAAAATACATAAATTAATATAATAAATGTAGATAATTACATTAAGTCATAGTTATTAATTACGTGTGTTTATTAATTTTTTATAGCTTAAATGTCATAGTTATTTTTTAAAAAATCACAATTAGTAAGTGAAAGTAGATAGAATATAAATATTAAAATATAATTAAAAAAATCATTCATAATAAACTAATAGTATTATTTATCTTTTTTATTGAAATTTGTGAAATAAACATTTTGAATATATTTTTACTGTTAAAAAATATCGATTATTTATATATTCAGTTAATCATCGATTTATGTATTTATGTAAAAAATAGATAAATTATATATATAAATGTCTCTTTTAAAATAGAATGCAGGTGGAGTATAAAGGAGTGCCAGGCACCAAACCTATGATTACTAATTGGTTAAAATAGGACTGGGAATTGATGGCTTATTTTGTAAACCACATGAATATATATCGATGAATATTCTTCATGTCATTTTTTTACAGACAAAAAATTAATGATTTTAATTGTTTCTACTAATTTTTTACTATTTTAACAAGTATTTACTTAAATATGATTTTTTTATTTAAAAATATAATTTAATTTAATTACGTGTTTCAAATATTAAAATTAACATTATTTTCTTAATCCTCAACTCTTTTTTTGTATATATTTTTTAAAAGTTTATCAATTTTTAAGGCAATTATTGAGTTGTTTAAACTGATTTTTAGTTATATATTTTATTTGTACTTTTTTATATTGTACCTGATACAGATTTCTCAATTAATATTGATATTTGTTTTAAGTATTTTTTTATTTAATCATATTGGTTATATAAAATTTCAGAAATATTATTCTTGGATTATTTTTCGGTTATAAAATTATCATTGAATAGATGGATTTTAGTCATTAATATAAAAGTTCACTTCATTATTAAAAATAGATATTTTAAATATTGAAAAATTATATTAAATGGGAATACTGTGTTAATAAAAAATGAATAAAAAGGAAATTGTGCAGTGTTGTTTTTTAGTATTTATCGTCGTATCATTTATACTGTGAAATTTATTAAAAATGATAAGAAAATTCGTTATTTGAGCTTAATAATATATTTACAATTGTAATCTTCATTTTCTATAAAATTATAAAAGTATGAGTATGTTATTAAATGGAAAAATATTTTCATTATCATTCTTTCTCCCCCTCCACTCTCTCTATATAATATTAGGTATATGTAATAATATATATATTATATTTATAAGGGATGCAGTGTATGACGTAAAATACAAGGTAGCTGTACAGGAGTGCAATCTTGCATGGGGGTGTGGTTGTCAGCTTGTGGAGCTTGAATGGGGTGTGCAGCGTGCGGCGTCGGTTGGAATTGTGACGTCAGCGTCATTTTCGACCCTCTGGCTAGCGTCTCTCTGATGTTAGTTTTTATATTCGAAATGTTTGAATAGTGGAGCTGTGTCGAGGGATGTAAGGGATTAATTTTTTGTAAATATTTACATATTTTCTTTCTACCTATCTAAATTAATCCTAGTATATTGTTAAAATATCATTATAGCTTTATTTTTAATTTTTATTCGGTTCGAACCCTACTAAACAACATAATACCATTTTATATAAGTTATAGAATCTTTTCAAAGCATTTATATAAAATATGTTCATATTTTTTTGTAACTCGTGTCAAGTTTTTATAAATATATTTAATATTATCTATAATTAGTAAATTGGAAATTAGTTTTAATATCTAAAAAATAGTCTTGATAATCGGATAAATTTTATCACATTCGAATATTACAATCATTTGGAAAAAATAGTACTTCTTATTATATCGACACTGTAAATAATTTTGCAAATATATATATATATATATATATATATATATATATATATATATATGAGTTTTTTATACGTATATCTGTATAGAAATATTCACAATGACCTAAATTCAAACCCAATCATTTTAATTCCTATACAGATCGTCTTAAAACATGATTGTGCCGTAAACTGCAGTTCGTCGTTGTACAGCAAACTGTCTGTATTAAAAAAAGAGCAAAAATATTTCACATCTAACGCAATATAACGGTATCTTAATTCGAAATTTAATATTCAGTAATCGTGTGCAGTGTATAACACACCCAATGGACATTGTTCGGATCTGTAGGTATGTTGTGTTTATTTACATTCATGATAGCGTTACCTTTTAACCTCAGGATTGTATTAAATAACGTTTCGAATACAATTCTTACATCATATATATATATATATATATATATATATATATATATATATATATATATATATATATATATATAACCAAACTAAAAAAATCTTCTTTTTTTATAAAAAAGTTACCATGTTTAAAATAATGTAGCGGAAAAAAGTTATTTACAGAGTATACATACTTTATATTGATTTTTGAAATGTTAAGGGAAAAGTTAGAGATACACATTAGTTATTTTTAGTGTAAAAATACCAAAGCTGATTCACAGTTAGTTTGTTATACAAAAAAATAATAATTGTACATTTATATATTTTTAAATATCTATTTATGTTTATAATTAATATTTTTTTCAAGTATCTATAAATATTTTTATTTATTTCTAACTCTGTTTTAAATTGTCTTATTTAAAAATAAAGGCAATGTTTTTTTTTTTAATATACACATTTATTACTGATATATTATAAATGAATCTCATAGAATATTTTCAATTTTCGTAGAATTTTTCAAACGAACAGACCGGATGTGCATGGCAATGATGACCTATGATATCATAAAAAGATTGGTCACTATTTTTTTAATGTCTCTCCGAGATATTATTTATAATGACCTTGTTGTTTATTACGTGCTGTGTTTTCCAGAATTATTTATAACTGAAAATTTTAAGAATTTAAACATAAATTGTTAGAAAAATATATAAATTGGTTTATATTTACTAATAGCTGTTGTCAAGTGCATTTAGTTATTTTTTTTACATTAATTTATGCACGAATCGTTATAAAACTTGTAGGAAATATTTGCAATTATTTCTATGAAAAATAATCATGTAACTTGGTGATGGAAAAACTGTATTTCTTAAGTTAAATCTATCTTGTGAAATAAATCCATTGAATATATTTTTTCATATAATAATTATGGAAGTGCTGGCCAATCAATGATCTGATTTTCAGGATTCTGCTGTATTTTCTATTAATTTTAATCAATTTTTATGGTTCTTGATATTTTAATGTTCATATGGCAATTTGAAAATATCAATATTTTATTGATTTTATTTTCAATAATTGTGTAAAAATTATTAGTATAGTTATATGATAATCATATTTAAATAAAAACTGTGATCGTGCAAAATTTACATTTTGTTATAAAAGTATATATACATATATATTAAAAAAATATTATCAGTTGAAGATATGTTCAATGAAAATAATTATTGACGATACAAGATTGATCATTAAGTGAAATAAGCTAGATAAACAGCTATTCAAATTGATACATATTATATATCTTGCGATTTTTGGTATTTTTATAAAAGATAATTATTAAAATCTAATTTTACACAAATGAATCATTCTCGAATATTTTAAGATATATTCAACTTTTTAATAATCAGTGATTATTTTGATTTTTGTTATTTATCTACATTTTAAAAAGCTTTATCTAACTTCTATTCTAAGTATGTAAAATATCTAGAAATCTACTTAAATATGATTTTTTCCATATATTATATATTAATAGATTTAAAGAAATGACTCATTAAAAAAATGATTAATTTATCCTAGGAAATTATATTTTCTATGTTTGTACTTTGAAATAATAAAATTTCTATCAAAATACATACTAATAAAAATTAAATTTTTCTTTATATAATTTTTTAGTAATAAATCGTTTTTAAATATTAATAATTTTTTTTGTTGTGATTAATAGTAATGATTAATTTATGAAAAGATTTTATTATTATTCTCAAATTTATGATATACATATATATATATATATATATATATATATATATATATATATATATATATATATATATATAGGGTCATCCAAATGTGACGCATATATTTGTGTTTAGTTAAAAAGAAACATGTGTATAGGGAAACATGCGTATAATTTCTTTTTAATAAAACACAAATCCAGGCATCACATTTGGATGACCCTATATATGTACGTATGTATAATATGTATAAATGTATATGTAAATGGTCTAGTTTCGACTCGTTACACAAAATGCCACTGTATGTTGTTTATACGTTTTCCAGTTAAAAGTAAACATGTGATATTCAAATATAATAAATCTGCAACGAAAATGACATCGCAAACAACACACGTACCTGCTACATCTATTCACATTTGAAAGCACATTACAAATGTTACATTATTCTACATTATAACGTCAGCTCACATATTATTTATGAAATGTGAAGTGGCCGTGTGTTCATTTTCCTTCGCTGTATCATTACAGCGGTTTTTATAAAATATTCGTCGTCGAAAGTGCATTTTCACCGACTTTCTAACGAGTAAAAAAATGATGCAGTATACGTTATACGTCCTCGTTGCATACTTGAAAAGTTCCTGTAATGTCGGCAACATTTTCTTCTTACCGTATTCACAGCGGCAACAGTGGCACTGCTTGTTCATCGTTTTGAATAGGTGCTGTTATCGCTGTGGAAAGTGCTTAGTTCGTAGTTTCATTCACAGTTTCTAACACGTTATGGAATACTATGAAGCTTTTCTTTTTAGTACCGGTTTTTTTTAATGCAACAATGTGGTCATGAGGTTTTCTTGATTATCAGCATTCAGCTTTAAAACGTTCAAATAATGTATATAAGGCCTTTAATAACTGACGTAAAATTTGAAAAAGATGGTATCATGCTTCTGCTTTTTCAGTTAATTACTTTTAGTATCAAAGTTTAACGTAGATAATTTATATGTAATCTTATTATCTAGTACATTTATATACTTGACTATAAAAAAATATTATCTTATTTGAAAACATTATCATTATTCTTAAATTCCAATATTTGAAATAAATATCCGTTTAACAATTGAAAATCTATCAAAAAAATAAACCTTTTTTAATAGTGAAGGTAAAAATAATTTTCAAACTTCCATGTCATCAAATCCATTATTATTCCCTATAAAATAATAAATAATAACAAAAAAACTAGGCCGACATTTCACATTGTCGAAAAACCACACATGTTTTAAACTACTCAACACAAATACATATAAAAGCACAGTTTATAACTTTGCAAAACACATGACATAAACTACGTATGAAATTAAAACGAAACAGATAATTTTGATAACACGTTGTGCAAATTTTAGTCAGTAACTGTTGTTCAATCGACGTGGAAAAAGCTGTAAAATAAGTTTCATGTTTTATTTTTTTGATTTTATATATATATATATATATATATATATATATATATATATATATATATAAGGTTCCACAAAAAAATTCCTTAAATTTATATATGCATTCCGAAATACAAAATGAACAAAAGTATGTATAGAGCCACAGATTATTTTATATTCAAATTATGCTATTTTACTTTTTAATTTTACATTAAATGAATTTTGTTAGTTTACTTAAAAATATTCAAAGTTTACATGATTTTATAATAAATGTTCGAAAATAATTTTTATTTTAAATTATAACCAAATATTTTTATACAATTCTAATGTTATTTCTTTTTTCATCTTTATATAACTTGATACGTCTCAGATATTATTATATCTGAGAATGTTTGTCTTCTTATCTGTTTTCTTATTTTAATACATTTCCTGTTATTTACATACATACGTTGTGATTTGGGGATTTTTCCAAAAATGCGAATATCTTCTGTAAATGTTTACATAATTTCAATTCTTATGACAAACTATGTGTTATAAAGCGATTACTGAAGAATAGTGGAAGTTATTGACTGGTAGCCAAGAAATATAAAAGCGTCCTGAATGAGACCTGAATTAATAAGTAGAATAAAGTATTAAATTTCATACGAATGAGTCATTTTCCAACGACAGAATGTTTTATAAAACTATATGTAATTATTGAACGCTTTTATCATTTTTGTTGTTGTTAAGTATGTTATTAGGTACATTGTTAAACTTTTAATTGTATTAAAAAATATATTATAAAAAATGTAATTAAGAAACAAAAACATATGATTTTTCAAAATGAGTTAATAAATCATTTTTTTAAAAAAATATATTGAGTTTATTAATATTGGGTTTTCCAATAAGAATGTCAGAACTTTGACAGCTGGTGGCAGCTATGTTTGAATTTTTTTTAAGCTCATTTTAAAAACTTCAATAGATTTATTGAAACAAAGGTTTAATGACTTCATTATTTCACGAAATGGACCCATCAATTGACCACCAAGATCATGTGATCTAAATCCATTGGATTATTTTCTATGGGGTTATGTGAAATCATGGTTTATGCTGATAAACCACAAACAACAGAAGCATTAAAAATAAACATTGAACGTGTAATTCATGAAATTGGGCCACAATTACATGAAAGAATGACTAAAAATTAGACTAAACAAGTGTACTATGTCAAGCGAAATCATGGTGGTCATATAAGTGAAATTGTATTCCATCATTAATGCCATAGCATATTCTTAAAAATAATAATAAAAAAATAATTAATTAAATACTTTTTATTTTATTTCCATTTACACTTCTGAAGTGCTTATTGGAAAACACATTGGAGCAACTTTAACAAAAACAATCAGTCTTATCAAAGAAAGAAATATTATATTTTTTTTTGTTTGAACTATTTTTTCAAAAATCTATAATCTGTAGTTTTTCCTAAAATAAATTTTGGTCGTGAATAATATTTGGAAAAATTAACTGATAATAAAAATCAGTTTATTTTTTATTTCTGTGCTTGGGAACATTTTTCATGTTATATGTATATATATATATATATATATATATATATATATATATATATATATATATATATATATATATATATATATAATATATACATGTACAGAATGATAACCAATTAGTAGAGGTTATTGTGGTTTCAAATGAAAAATATTTCCTTTTATAAATCGTTTAAAATAAATGTACATAAATTCGTATTGAATCGTTTAAAAAATGAGATTGGATAGAAAAATATATGTAACATAAATCGAAATTTAATGAACATAATAGCTTTAAATTGATATACAGTGAAGCGTAGTCATCTATAAAATGGATGTTGAATTATCTCACGAACGGAGGTACAGTGTAATGTGTAAATATAGCCATGTCGTAAATATAATTTAACAAAAAATAGACTTGGATTGAAAAATATGCACTATCTTCGCTATTATCTTCTTGAATCATCTCAGATATCATTTGTTCAAGAACTCTCATAAGATTGAATATTTAAAATAGAAAAAAATATCTATAATTCATTTAAGTAATAGCAGATCTGTAATATATATATATAATTTTGAAAAAAAATATTTTAATTAACTCTTTACTAAATTCAGTTTCCAATTAGAACAGTAATTTTAAATATTTTTCAAATATTATTGTTATAAATAAATATATTAAAAGTGATAATTAATTTCAAAGTCTAAAATGTTTCGATTTGGAATATTTTTATTTTCATTTTTGAATATATATATATATATATATATATATATATATATATATATATATATGAAATGAAGGTTTGCTACTAAAAAAATTGGTACAACGCACCTAACAACATTTTATACAATTACGTAACTACTTACAAAAAGGTGTTATCTCTGTGTTAAGTACATAATATCGTTGGCATGAGCCAGGTGTGAAGTTTACCTTTTAGGGGATAATATTGAAGTACGAAACCAACGATGATCATTTAGTTGTTAACTTTAATGGTTATGAAATCCTTTATATATATATATTTATATATATATATATATATATATATATATATATATATATATATATATATATGCATGTATGTGTTGGTTAGGACAAAATTTGAAATTTGATTAGGTTGCGTTCCTGGAAAAATATATGGAATAAAATGATATAGTTTAGGATTATGTTTCCGCATTTCTGCTTTTCCTTATACTTGTACGTGAAAATAAATTTCGGAAACATGTGTTAAATTTCGTTTATGTTATACACTAAATTTATAAAATAGTTTAAAAGTTATTAAAAATTATTTTCAGTTACTTTTATAATTTTTAATTATTTTCGAAAACTAATAAAAAGGAAACCCAGTTTTTATTAATTAATAAATACTGAAAATGATATAAAATCTTTAAACATTAATTTTATAAGTACATCATTTTTTTAGGAATCAGTGAGTAATTTAATCAGTTCACTTGCATTTTAATTCAATTTTATCACAATCGATATTAATTCTTGTGTTTTTGTCAAAAAGCTTAACAAAATACTTACTGGTAAATTTTATATTAAGCTTTCTGATAATAGAATCGCTGATTCTGGAAAGATGTAGCAAAAACTATGTATTATAAATCACTTATATAATAATTAAATATTTGATTTGATTTTATGCTATTGTAAATTTTTATTCTCATGTGTAAGCATATTTACATAATAGTTTATTATCGTTTGTTAGCTTTTTATAAAAAAAATATAAAAATGTTTTCAAAACTGGTTTTTGAGAATGTTATCTTAAATATCCATTCTCAGAAACAATACTATTGTATGTCCATTTATAATATTCAAATAACTTCACAACTAAAATACATTATAATGTAAACAGTATTGTAAAAATTTAATTATTTACAAATTGAAAACAATACTCGAATAATTCAAAAACATATGTTTTTTTTATCAAGGAAGTATTTAATAACAAACAGTAATTTTACAACAAATAATATTTCGATTTTAAATGTCAAATTCGACTAAACAATATTTTCCTAATGAGTAAAATTCCAAAAATATTATACTTCAACATATTTACTTAACGATTTTTTTCTGATACAGTACGAAAAAAAATCGTAGTTATCATTAACGTATTTATTCAGTTCCTTGTTAATAAGTATTGTATAAGAAAAAAAAACTACGAAGTACATTTAATTTATACACTGAACGTACTAAATTAATTTATTATTCAAATCAGGATTGAATACCAGTTTCTTTCGAGATTTATGACTTAATTTGCTATGAATTATTTTTAACTAATTAATATGTTATCAGGGAACTTATTAATTTTTACACATAAATACAGTCGTACACACACACATACATAAATATATATATATATATATATATATATATATATATATATATATATATATATGAATGTAAATGTACATTTGTAGATAAATATGTAATTTGTAAACTCACATATGAAACTAGTTGAAAAAATGAACGTTTTATCAGTTTTGAGACTTATTGATAGAATTTTGACGTCATTTAAGATGTCTGCATGCAAAATGAGAATGTAATGTATTAAAGTATAAGTACTTTGATCATTAGTTCTATTTCACCTACAGTATTCGATTTGAAGAAAAATTTTCAGTTCGTTCATTCCATGTTTGTAAACATTTAACATTTTACATAAGCATATTCACAGTCATCAATCTCTTTCTCTCTCTCTCTCTATATATATATATATAGAGAGAGAGAGAGAGAGAGATTGATGACTGTGAATATATATATATATATATTTACGATTGTGGTCAAGGTATATAAAAAAAATGATTAAATAATATATCAATATATTCATTGGTAAGAAAAATGTCAGAATTTATATTGACAGAAAAAAGACATAAAATCTTTCAAGCTGAAAATATCAAGTAATATCTTTATTTATATAGACTAATAATAAAAATATCAAAAAAATGTGCACGAAATTTATATTGAAAAATATTTACAATATGAATGACTAATATGTTCACTGTTATTAAAAGATTTTTTTTAAAAAAATGTATATATATTTTATAAAAAAATCTATTCAGTTCAGATTCCTAAATTAAAATGTCAGTAACCTGTTTTTTTTTATTTCGAAAAACATCTGTTTTAAATGACCTAAATTTGCAAATGAAATTTTATAGTTTAATTGATTAAAAAATTAAGTGCTCACATCGTTTTAGCAATAATTATAATTATAACTCTTTTTTTAGCTATTATTATTATTTCAAAAATGTTTTAAATCAGTTATATAAATCAAATTATACTGAAAAAAATATGGCCTCTAATTGTTTTTTTTCAAAAAAAATGTACCACTATTATGGTATCTTGTTAAAACTGATTATAGCACGTGTGCTGTCTTCAAGTATCTTGATAGATATTTTTATGTTAATTTTATTATATTTGTAGAGTATACTTACATATAAAGTAAATAATTCTTCGTCCTCTTATTTTCTTACAGAATTACTCATGTTATTTCCCATGATTACAATTTTCTTCATCTTCTTGTTTTTTTTTTTGCACAGTCATATTTTTTTAGCAATCTATATCTTGTTAGTGGAATAAAACGATTTATTTTTTCGTTATGGTTATTTTATTTTTGATTTTGTCTTATTGTTGTATTTGACAACGATTTTGTACTTTACGGATTTTTTTTACTATTTTTCTGAAAATTTTAATTTCAAATATCAGGATTATTTTTCTAATTTGCATGTCTTACTATATCTTTGCATTTTAGGACAATATTAATCGTATTGTAGACTTGTAAAGCCAATTTTTGACTTGAGTATCTATATATTTTTTTATTCCATATTATATTATTTATTTTTTATAACTTGTAGTATTACTTGATTTTTCAGTGACTAATAAATATAGGATCATCCAAATGTAATACCTAGATTTATGTTTTATTAAAAATAAACATTTGTATAGTTTCTTTTTAATGAAATACAAATTTAGGCGTCCTATTTGGACGTCTCTCTCTCTCTCTCTCTCTCTCTCTCTCTCTACATATATATATATATATATATATATATATATATATACAATATAGGGTTTTCCAATAAGCGCTTTAGAAATTTAAATGGAAATAAAATAAAAAATATTTAATTAATCTATTAATTATTTTTTTTATTGTTAAGCATATTTTATGGCATTAGTAAATTAAAATCATCAAAAACATCAAATTATTTCAATCGGCATTACCTCAGTACCATTCGAATAGTCAAGTATTAAATTTTCCTCTCACAATTAAAACAGGTTAGATACAGTTAATAACATGCCCTTTTGGCCCAAACTGGTATCTTTGCGCATTGGCTATATCGTTACCAGTGAGGTTTAACCGAGGTGCGATTATTGCTAATTGAAAACTTTTACCAATACCCCGCCATGTGGACGTGAAAGACCGTCCGCTAAGGCAATTTTTGTAGATTCTTACGGGAATCGATTATTAAAATTCGAAAAATATTTTTCCGTTCCATATTTCATTATATTGTTAAATGATAATGGCATAGCCGTCGAAATACATAAATACAAAAAAAATGACTAAGTGTTTATTGAAAACTTTTTTAAAATCTTGTGCTTTTTTGAAATAATTTCTTTATGAAATCTAAATTTTTTTCATTATAATTAAAAATATATTTTTTTCATTTCTATATATCTATTGATACATACAACTTTATGCCAAACTATTTGAAGATGATATAAGTACTCAAACTTATATTTTAACTTGGTAATATAACAAAAATGCAAAGAAAAATAACTATTTTTTCTTATAAAAATGAATCTTTTTCACCTCAATATCACAAGATTTTATACAGGTATTCATTTATTCGCTGATAAGCATTTTGATGGTCATACCAATATCATCAAAGTGCTATATGATAAAATCTGAAGAAAAAATAGAAAAGATAGTTTATTCGTATATTTTCATGCTTATATATTTCAAATATAATTCGATTTTAAGTAATGTAATATAATCGAAAGTAAATATTAAAAAAACATTATTTGTATTTTATTATCTAATCAATATTTTTATTAATACTTGAGAAATCTGCATCTAAATAAATCTAATGAAACTAAGACGTTTGCTAGATAAGCTGATACTTTAAAACAAGTATTTAATGTGTAATAATTATTGTCAAATTACATTCCAGAAAAGGTGCGTGAAGTGTAACGTGTCAAACGAGCGCGATAATAAAAACTTTTCATCAAAATCATTTCATTGTATGACATGTTCATCGAGGATACAATTTTCAAACAGATAATTATATGAAATAAAACAGTCCGTTTATTTTGTATAGGCAGATAAGAGTTAATTGTTTGTAAATTTTATACACCGGCTCGTGTAATAATTTTTAAAAGGCAGTTACGAATAACAAAAAAAAAATTGGTTCGTTTTGATAATTGTGCACGCGCCATCAAAGCAAATCGTGTTCAACTTATAGAATGCTGTAAGTACATGAATATAAATCTACTTCATTATAGAATTGAAAATGGGAATGTTAATTTTTCACCGAACGGCCGATACGTATTGTCTAATTTTACAACACTGCGAGATTGTTCAATATTTATGATCTTATTTGCATTCGGTGTATTATTTCCAATACATAAGCTTCTTTTTAAAAAAACTCTTTCGTACAATCGGTAACAATTGGGTGTTGGCTGAATAAAAATTATCAGAATTTAAATCATAGATTTTTTAAATTATTTATGTACATTTATAATTAATTAAAATTTAATAAATTATGTAGTCAAAATTTTATTGTGTGAATACTTTTACTACTTTTATATTTAAAACAATAAAAATTTCTGCTTCTATTAACAGATTTTTTCAATTCAAAATATATTAATTGAAATTTTTAAATGTTATTTACTTCATACCGGTTATTGACATTATTATGTACTTCTTGAAAAAATAATAATAAAAAATAAAATTTACATACTTTCTACTCATAGCTAATATTATGCAATAAAACTTTTTTTTAATATATTAATTAGAATGTTTTGGTCGAATGAATTTAGGTAAAAACTCTTATTAAGAATAGATAAAGATCTATAAAAGCCTTTTATAAAATGTATAAAATAATCGTAAATTGTTTTCACATCAAATAAATAGAATTTTAATTATTATTATAATTATTCGTTATACATTAATTTAATTTGTTTCCGAATGTGTATTCATTTTAATAAAATAAGTAGTTGTAAATACCAATTACTTATCAAATCAATTATTCCACGGATCAAAAATTCTTTCATTTTTTTATTATTGCATTAATATTATTAGTAAGAGAAATGTAATTAATAAAATACTTTTGTTCAATAAACGATTATACAGTTAAATGAAATGTATGTAGGTAGTAATCGTTATTTTTGATTTTGCAACTTTTTAAAAACTATTTTATATTTTTTTGAAACACTTTTATCAAGAGCATATATAATTATGTATATTTTTTTCATTGGAGAATAATTGTTTTAAACCAGTGGAAATTTATTGGAGTGTTAAATAACTTTTTATTAATTGTTATTTACAGAACGAAATAATGGAAGCACTAGGGAATCCTATAATAAAAAATATTTTTATTAACAGCATCGAAAAAACATATCACACTTTTTTAATGTTATTTCACGCATTTACTCTGTATAGCATTTTTCTTAGTGCATGAGAGACTTTGTCTTAACTCTTAGTTTTTTAAAAAAATGACAAGAAGGAATATATTATAGGTATACGTTTAGTGGTATCATCCGAAACGTGTTAGTACTGTCCTTAAGAACTGTGTAAAATTGTGATTTTTTAAAATCTAAGTCATTGATTTTTTATGTACACATATTTTTTTACTTGAGTTATAATTTTTTTTAACAATGGCATTTTTATGTTTGTTGCAGAGTTTTTCGGCCAGAATGGACGACAAAAAGCAAGCACGACACACTGGTTCCAAAGTATCACAAATAGCTAATATATTCAATCAGAATATGGCGCCGCATAAAGAACCAACTGCAGATATAATCGTTTCGACGAGAACGAAATCAATACCTCCAGATAGTCCAACGTTCGAGAAAAAAGACTGCACTGATCCGCTCAAAGATTCTCCGACTCAAGTAACCGTAATGAGGACGGAATCGCACGTGGCACGATTCAACAATGCGAGGGCATTATTCGAAAAATTAGGCGAGGAGAGTCGTGGCGGCGTTCGAAGCGAAAAAATGGTACCGTTACAGACGACAAGAAGCGCATCGAGCATCCACGGTCTTCGATCCAGATCGAGTTCGGCGAATAGCGAGACGACGGGCACGAGGGAAGTCAGATCGAGATCTCCGTCGCCGGTCAAGATTCGATCAGATCGCGTGAACATCCCTCAACACGGCGGCAGTGTTCCAATCCTTAGTACAAATATCGAACCGATAAAGAAGTCAGTCAAGTCTAACGGGCACGCATTAAACGGTAATTTCGTGGACGAGGAACTCGGTGTAGCACCTTTATGTGACAAAGTGTTGTGCGATAAGACGAACGGTGTAAGTACTGGTGAACACAAAGTTGAATGTGAAAGGACTAAACCGGGTGTGCCGACACGGAAACCGGAGAAAGTCGAAAAACCGGAGAAGCCCGAGAAACCTGAACGAAAATTCAATAGTCAGTTGATAGAGAAACAACGAAACTGGACTTCGCATTTTTCGAAGACCAGAACTAGTAGGTACAATAGTGATCCGAACAAAAACGACGTTCGTTTGGGTTTGAGCAGCACCAATCGAGTTCAGGCCGGTCGATTAGAAACGAGTAAGAGCTTCGATAGCACTATCGGTCAGCCAGCTATAAGAAGTGCTTCGTTTTCTGCACGTTTAGTATCTCCTCCCACGTCTCCACCACCTCCACCGATCAGAACTGAATCTTCGAAACGATCGGCAATAGCAAGACGAGAGAGACCCGTGTCCGTTATACCCACTCAGGATTACATGCCCGATAAACGTGTACCTTCACCTCCTAACGATTCGAATTTACGATCACCGACAAAAGTACGATCGATGTCCCTCGACGAAAAAACCGATAGCAGTTTATCGATACTTCTGAACGAAAGACAGAATTCGTCTGATAATTTACTGAAATCGATAGTCGAGTCGCCGTTGAAAGATAATCCTGACAGCAAGTCGAGTATTACACTCAAATCGCCGTTAAAATCTAAATTACCCGAAACCGAATTAAAGATCGATTCGAATTTGAGATCTCCTTCGAAATCTCCGAGCAGAGATCGATTATCGGCATCTTCTTTATCTCCGAAATCGCCACATGGAGTTAGTAAATCATTAGGCGACGAATCGAATAAAGAGAATTTATCGGCAACATCCGGAAGTCTCTCGTCACTTAGTTCTCCTAGTAGTCCGAGTAAACAGAAAACCGAAGACGAAAAACAAGAACAGGAAAGCAACGAAAAAACACAACTACCGGATTTAGTCAGTGTTTGCGATATCGGTAAGTTTCATCGATCAGTTTTGTTATTCGTATTTTTATTTATATCACTCAAAATAAAATAAAATAAATTTCACGTATGGTTGTCTGAAACAAACGGAACAAAGATTTGTCTGAAAGTTATATTATCTGTTCGACAATGGCAGATATATATCTGATTCGTGATCGCCGCACCTCACACAGGCAATAACTTTGCGTTTTCCGTGCCAGTAGTTTCCCTCTTCATGTTCTGTAATTTGATCTCCGGCGTCGACGAATATTTCAGAATGCATTTCGTGATCGCTAACAATAGATTCCGCCGTGGATAAATCATCGCCGACTTCTTCATGTTCTGAAAGTAGATTGTGTGCGATACGCCGCTAAGAAACATTTATACAAACTTTTCTGTTTATTTATTTCTTTATTTGGTTTTTTAATATGTCGAGGTTGAAACGCATTAAATGTTCCAGACAATAATTTTATAGATAAAAAATGATTTAGGCCATAAGTGGTGAATGTAACTAAGTGGTTTTTGCGACAGGTTGTTGATTAATGTACTACGAATTCAAATCCAGTCATATAGAAAATAAACAACAATTTTACAAATCAACAATATGTATATATATATATATATATATATACTCACATACACACACGTACACACTTTCATTAATAAATAAATAGATATCAAGTTATTCCAGTTCTACGTATTTATTTACGTTATGTTTTATCGATTATGCTTTTTGATACTTCAACTTAAGTAGTATTCTCCTATTATATATTTATTAATTTAAATGTGATCTATAAAGACTTTTAATTTGATTTTATATATATATATATATATATATATATATATATATATATATACAGTATTTAACTAAGGTATCAAATATTATTTGAGTGTCAATTCAAACATAACCTACAATTATGAATAAAAATACTTCTAAAAAATTATTAAAATTTAATAAAATCTAAAAAAAGTTGCATAAATAAATCATTCATCCTTATTACTGTAAAATTTGATAAAAATGTTCAATGACTTAATTATTAGTTCACTTATTTATAAGTAATTTAATATTTATAATATTTCACAAATTTAAATTTAATTATTTGAAAATTATATTAGTTTTTATATCAGTCGATTTATAATTAAAGCTTAAGAATTGAAATAAGATAAAATTTAAAAATGTATTGACAGTTGAAGAATATTAAAAAATCAAAAGAAAAAAATATTATCAATTAAAAATATACATTTTATATTTTTTCATTCATTTGAAAACACACTAAAAACATCAAACTTTTTCTTTCTTTATTATTTTTATATTAAGTTACGATTTTTTTAAAATTATTCGTATCAGACCTTAAATAATAATAAATAAACGTTACAAAAATTAATATTGATTATTTTTTTATACTTTTTAATAAAATAATAATCTGAATATATTAAATGGTAATAAAACGAACGTTTGGAAAAAAATGCTTGAAAATATCAAACGGTACTGAAAATGACTTCACAAATCGAGATCAGAATCTGTAAGTATTAAAGAAAAAAAAACACGTATATTGTATTCGTATAATTAAAGAATATATATTTGAAAAAGAATCCGTACTCGTATTATTTTTTTAAAATTTATTTTACCGTCGTCTTCGCAGCTCCATTGTGCGAAACGCAGTTATTTAAAATTCCGCCACAGTTTCATTTTAATAACATTATTGTCGAAATTTTTCAAATGCTGAAAATTTAAATTAGGTGACTGAATGGTGTTCGTTTCGAATAAATTCTCTAGAATGTGTAGACTTCATTTCTCTAAACAAGCACACGTATTTGCTACAGTCACGGTTCAGAAGTTTTATTAAAATACAGGAAACATTTCACTAGATGAATACTTGTGTTATCTACAAGATTATGATTAACATTAGAGATTTGTAATTATAATGTACATATATTTAGACATTATTATTTCTTCTTATTCACGAGAATGTTAACTTATGATTGGGTTACGTCTGTAGTAATATATTAATTACATAAACATCCGGGTTCAAACAATTGTTGAAAAAATTTAATAGTTTTTTCTTACAGTGGGTGTTCTTTGAATGATAATATTTAATCAAGACAAAAATTAAATACAACATTTAGTATTTTTAATGATGCTGTATTATCATTTCAAAAAATCAAATATATGTATATATCATTATTATCACCATCATCATTATTTTTTGTTCTTATAAAAACATTAAAAAAGATCTGATAAATAAAAACTTATTTTACATTTTTCTATTTTAAACAATTTTTTTTTTACTTTTCACAAATTAATAATAATAATTAAAAATAAACATTAATATCTTTTTAGTATTCCCTATTCATTGATACTTTTCTAGGTATATTTATCTTTATTGATTGGTAATCAATAATTTATAAATGTATATTTTTTTTGTTGTGTACTTTTATTCCTTTTCTTCTAATATATACCATTTGTTTTAACTCCATGCTCTATTCTCTTCTTATTACATATATTATCTTTATCATTTTTTTCTAATCACTGTTGGATGAAGACCTCTCTAAAAATTTTCCACTAAAAGCTATTTAATACCTTTCTCTTTCATTTTACATCAACAAATGTTTACATATTTCACTCATTTGTCCATAAGTTTTTCTTTTTCTATATATTTGGATTTTCAATCAATAATTTCTCTTAGCCATCGTTAGTTTTCTTTTCTTACAATATAACTAGCCCATTTACATCTTAAAAATGTCATTCTTGTTATAACATAATTTTTTTAAAAATATTTAACACTTATTTATGTGCTAAAAATTTAACACATTATAAATATGCCTAATTTAATAATATTTAGCACATATCTGTTAATTTTAAACGTGAATTAAACAGAAACTACAATATATTTTTTATTTTCGTAAAAAAATATTTTTAAAACAAAATACACAGATATAACATTTTTTTATAAGAGTACATCTTTTACTACTTATATTTCTTCAAGAAAATTTTCAATCAAATTCTTTTTATTCACATAATGTTTTATTACTTCTGACGTAATTGTTTATGTATGTGTTACTTGTCAACTTTCATTTTCTTATATTCTCTCAACAACTTCACACGGAAATAAATACATATTGGCTAATACACTTATTTTTCTTTCGCATGTTAATTATTTTCATTTTAAATTGAATAAAATTTCTATTTCATTTTTATACACGTCATATTCAAATGAAAATGAATCCAGAATTCTATTTAAATGAATTATAACTTTTTCTTTCTGTGTATTTATTCAAAGTATGAATTTTGTGTACTTTGTTTTGTTTGGGTATGCATTTTAATTCCCACTAATGCAACGATTAATTATTAAAAAAAGTTATTAACTTAAAAAATATTTCATCTGTATATACGTATAATAACTATTAAATATGAATCAAGCATATCTATTTTTCCAAAAAAATCTCTTATTGGCCGCATAGATAAAACGAAAAATTGTTTGAAAAGAAATATAAGTAAGTGATATAAAGAAAGAAAAAAAATCATGTTCAGAAAACATGTAGTCAAACAGAACGAGTCTTTTGGTATTCGTGATTCAAAAGTTTCTTTTTTGCGTGCTTTTTTAGTACAATGCAGCAGAAATAAAATATTAGCTAGCTCACTATTCAATTTTACTTCGAACAAAAAGGAACTACCACTGCAGATCTACATCTACAACAAACCATTTAAATCCAAGATAAGCTCACAATGCAGCCTGACATGACAGCTGATTTGTAGAAATAAAACTGAAACCAATTTGAATTTGTCTTTTTTACAGTTTTAACTGAAAGCTCGATTCTGTTATTTCGTTACGTTGTTGGTTTTATCTCTCGTGTTTTTTGGGGTGTTGAGTGAAATGTATGTTTAATTTATTAAGTGAAAGAATCTATCTGTATTAATAAAGTTCATTTGAATTTAAATTCACTGAGAACTGTCATTCGGCATACAACTTTGTTAATCTTAAATTGATTACTGTTTCATAGGAGATAACAAACATAAATCTGAGATTGCATGGTGTTTCAAGAAGCATATCAAATATTTTATGAAGCTTCTACATAATCTAAAAGCAATTATTTTACAAATTTGCATATCCACTTAGTTGTGACCACATTTGATCTGTCATAACATGCAGACCTGGATTAATATAATCGTACGAAACCATCCACGTATAAAACACTTTCTGTTTTTATTCTCCTGTATTTTTTTTCTAGTTTCATCCATAAGTGAAATATTTATAAAATATACAAATCAGTACTGTTAAGAATATTTTATGGATTTTTTAAATCATAAAATCTTGACAAAACATTTGTATATACATTTAAAACTTGTAGTAAAAACCAGTTTTATGATTTGTAATTGAAACATTTTATTTGTGTTAAGTTTGTAATTTTTTCTCAGACGATTTTTCACAAAAAATTAATATTTCCACATCATAAAGTTTTATTAGAGTTTAAAGTACGTACTTGCTTATTGCCTGCTATTTCTGTTTATTTTGATGATGATTTCATCATTTTATATATTAAATAATATATATATGTAGCTAAAATAATATCAATTAATAATTAAAACTAAGCACTTTAAGAAAACTAATTAATCCTTTGAGTTGAAACGATAAATTAGTCCGTATGAATTTTCTGTGTTAACTAAATTTTGATTAGCTAAATTCGTTAGTACATTTAAAATAATAAAGTATCTTATTTTGAAACAATTTCTGCTTAATACAGACTTAATTTAATTCACTGTTCGTTACTTTTAATTGAACACCATGGTTAATTCACTTTTACACCATTAAAAATTATTCAGTACAAAAACACCAAATCACTCATCTGCAGGTTTTTATTTTCATTAATCACTTATTCACTTTATTCGCAAATATGCATTTCAATAGCTATAACGTCATCAAAGTATTTATTATATTCTATTAAAAAATCTTCTAGTAAAGTGATTAGTGATTAATTTGTATGAAATGAATTTAGTATTTATGTAATTAATTTCTATTAACATCCACAATACATCTCTAACTAGTGATCTGATAATATTAGTTGCTATCCTTGTAAAGAGTGAAATTGGGATTTAGAAAAATAAATAATATTTACATTCAAAATTGAAAACAATTTATTCACCTAAAATTTATTTATTATTAAGACTTTTTTATAATTTTAAAAAGTCATTTCAAGTTAAAATTCAAAAAAGGTTTTATAAGAAATTAATTCTATATTATTAATAATTTTGGATATCAAATAGTTATACAATTCCATTTAGTAACAATTAATAAGAAACCTGGAAGTCTTAACATAGAGATAATAGTTGTTTTAAACTATTCCACAAATATTTCAAACGTTAATCTTATTGATTGAATTTCATTACTTTTGCAAATGAATTCGTATAGTAAGAATTTCCTTTAAAATGTTTCTGTTGTCGAAAGGAATAATTTTGGCCTATTTAAATGTTCTTTTAATGTTTGTATATTTGAATATAAAATAGGTATATATATATATATATATATATATATATATATCCAAATACATCAGTTATCAAATTGACTAAAATACATAAAAACGCCACATTCGAAATCTAGAACGAAATTAACACGAGTATATATATATATAAAATTTTCGTCCGGTGTTTCCACAACAACATTAAAATTAAAATATTCGTCTGCATTTTTCTAGATAACGGATAATAAATTACACAGTGTTACGTATAGTCCGCTTCTATATTTTCAGTAATGATTACTTTTAACGTACATAACCTGTGACCGTGACCAGAGATATTGTAGACGGTTATATCGATCACTGGTTTATAATACTAGTGTATGGAAATCCGATACTCATAGGCAACATTCATCGTATAAACATATGTTAACATTGACACAGATTAATTTTATTTATTGTGCGTATTTCTTGTCGAAGCCACAATATCAGATTCAGTTACTTACATTAAAATTCAATTACGGGACCTGTTTTTGCAATCATTAGAACATGCTCACTAATACAATCTTTATCCTTACATAATTATTGTAATATTAATTAAAACATGGACAGATACACTTTTTTGTATAAATTCTAATTGGTAAAGTATGTTTAGAATAATTTTTTGTATTCGATGTACAAGTTTTATAAATTAAAACAGTGTATTTTACTACACTGATTTCTAATAAAAATTAGACATATGAATTTCTTTTACATGGATCAGAAAAAAATGTTTTTGAATGTTTTATGCGATTTACTTATTTTAACAGATTTTTAACTTTCAATAGCAACTTTTAGATAAATGAATTACAAGAATTTTTCAATTAATTTTTTATAACAGATTTTAACGAGAAAAAAATTCGGATTTTTATCAAGGATACAAAACATGTAAAACAGTTTTTAATAAAATAATTATTTTTAATAGAAGTATTCTATAATTATTTATTAGCTAGAAAATCGAACTATAAGTGATTATTAAACACATAAAATTTTATGATGTTTAGAGATTTATATTTTAAAATTGATTAAGTTATAAAAAATAATAATATAGTGCTAAAGTAATTAAAAAATTAAATTAAAATTACAGCATGTAATATTTTAAAAGAAAAAAATACTTTTTAACTCTTAAAGATCTTTAAGACACTATAAAAACGTTTATCTATAATGAATTCCGCTTTTATGCCATCGAATCATTTATATTATATTTTTAAAAATTATAAAGTTTTCTCTCTCTCTCTCCAATATATATATATATATATATATATATATATATATATATATATATATATATATATATATATATATATATGTTGTATGTGTGTGAATAGAAACAGAGGGGAAATAAATTAACTAGAATAAATATAATAGTCAATATGACTTGTTATAAATTATTATTAATTAAAATTTGTTATCATTGATTTATTCAATTTAATAAATTCATCTATTGATTTTAATAATCCATTTAATTTAATAATAGTTGTCATGTACAAATAATATTTGAATGTTTTAATAAAAAACATATTGACAGTTATAGAAGAGTATATTAAAATGTTCATGATATTAATCTCTAAAAATCAGTAATCACATACAACATTATTGTAATTTTATTAATTGAACAAATAATTTTCAAACGAAACTCTAATTAAAATAAATGCAAATATATATGAAATGTTATGATTAAAGATAATAAATGAGATTTATTAACGTTGATAAATTTAATTTAATAATTTATTTTATTGAATGTTACAACCTGATTAATGTAGTCATTTTTTATTTTATGAGATGTATTTAATTTAATAATTCATTTTATTGAGTTTGATATTTTGTTTTATATAATATATTTTATTAACAAAAAGATTTGATTTTTTATAATAAATAAACAAACACAAATAAGATTATTGTAATTTTATTTACAATAGAAATTACAATTAAAATAAATGTAAATATGCTTGAAATACTATAATTAAATTATGACTTCAGACTAAACTTATTCATTAGTAATTTTTATATACGATTACGTTATTTTCAAGGAAATTGATACCATATTGTTATACGATGTTATATAGAACATATGTCACCTTATATTTATATATAAAATTTTTTCTTGACTAAATTAGGAAAAAGGAAGCAAGGAATTTATAAGTGCTGAGTATATGTTATATATATATATATATATATATATATATATATATATTAGAATACTTAAATTCTTTTTGTGAAGCATATGAGGATTTATTTGCTAAATTTATTTTAATTCTTTGCTTAAATGTTGACATATGGAAGGCAATCAACATTACTGTCTATTTGTATGCATATAGGTTATTCACATCACTAACGCAGATAAAATATTTGTCTGGCTTATGAATAAATGAAAGAATATATTGTATTATAAGTTTGAATCCAGATTAGTGATGTCTTATTTTTTAATATATAAAAGTAAGTAGTTTCTTTTTTAAAAAAATACTAAACGGTAATGTTAACATTTTTTTATTTAACATTTTAATTATTTGCATATAGAAGACTAAATTAAAGTGTTTTATATACTACTATAGTTTATATATTTATTTTTTATTCTTCAAAATAATCGTATCGAATATTAACATTTTCAATTTGCACGCCATGTTTGAATCTTTAATCAGAAATTATTTTTTTCTAATCATTTAATATATTTTCTATTTTACATATCGTATGCCATTTAATATGGCTATAAATAAATCAGTATTTTTCTCAAAAAGTGATCGGGATGATTTTTAATTATCTTTTTATATATTTTTAACTTTCCGCATTGCAGATTTTTTTTCATTATTTATTACTATTTGACAGATATATCATTCGTTACTATTTTGAAATTCTGACTAACGTTGTAATGTCCAAATATATTAGTTTATTATAAATAATTGAAATAAGTACTTTGAGATTATATATGAGTATATGTTAAAATAGTTGTATTGTTATTTAAATTATTTTTTTTAATTTAATTAGTCAATTCAGTTAATTTGGGATAGTTTTAGTGAGTACATTATGTAATTGTATATCTGGACATCGAATACAGTAGTTAGAAATTTATTAATATTTCATTGTATTTACTCTTTTTAATTTTATCATATAATTAACTAAGCATTATATTCTTACTAATCATATTCTCTAAAATAGTAAATGATTTTTCATAACCACAGATGAGTATATGTATATAATATAAGTGTTTTTTTCTTAAATGTGATAGAACTTTAAATTAAATCTATATCAAAAGTTCTATCTAACCTAAAAAACATACTTTATATATATATATATATATATTATATATATATATATATTAAGTTAGAACTTTCGATAGGGATTCAATTTAAAGTTCTATCACTCTTAAAAAACACCTTATATAATATGAAAATTAATCAAATTGAGTATAATATTATATATAATTTTTCTATCCACAGCTGGATGAAGGTTTCTAAACTTTCCACATCCAACGATGCAATGTTTTTTTTTCACATCAACATTTTTTTTTATATTTCTATCCCATCTATACATAAATCTTTTCTTATACTTTTTCATATTTCTGGATTTTTAATCAACATTTTTTTTCATTTGCTAGTGGTATTCTTCTTTTGGTACATAACCAACCTATTTGCTTTTCAAAATTGTCATCCTGATTATAACATTCTTAACTCTGTTTTTCTTCGAATCCACTCGTTTCTCTTTTTATCTCTACATATTATTTGTTCGATTCTTTTCACACTTCAGAATATTGCCGTTAGTTGCTAAATTATTCTGGTATTTGAGATCCATGTTTTATTACCGTAAGGTACAAAAGGTGTAGGATGCATTGATCAAAAACTGTTTTCTTATATATATATATATATATATATATATATATATATATATATATATATATACACGTATATATGAATGTATAGTCCCTCGTTTTCAAGTCGAGGTATATAAATGGCTTTCGTCCATAATATATAAAATATAATATATATATATTCATATTATATCTATATATCATATTTAAACTAATAAAAAATAAAATTGGATTATTACTCAATATTTTATATCTATACAACTGATAAATAAAATTATAATAACCTGTATAAAATATATAGGTTATGTATGTTTTTTCATATCTCTATGTTTATATATATATATATATATATATATATATATATATATATATATATATATATATATAACGTTTTCTAAGAACAAACGTCATATACAAACAATATAAAATATATATTGATACAATTTATTAATGTATTTAATTTGACTAAACTATTAAAATAATATTATTGCAAGATAACACTAATACTGTTTATAATCATTAAACAAATTATATTTTTTTACAGTTTGTTTATAGTAAACGAAAATATTTACATATAACAAAAAAAAAATAGTCACGTGCGCAGATGAATAATTTATTTAAAAATAAATACACTTTATTATGAAATATAATGCTTATTGTTTATTATATAAACATATTGTTTTGTGTAGTTTATAATTTTTATTTATTACTCTTAAGGATATGTGTAACTGAATGTTATTATTTCAGGTAGTTGTGAAATATTCAGTTTCTCTTGCAGTTAAAAAGGGTTGTATACATTTAATAACATACCCTTTTGATCAAAAAGGTATCTTTGCGCATTGGCTATATCGTTACCAGTGAGGTTTAACCGAGGTGCGATTATTGCTAATTGAAAACTATTACCAATATCCCGCCATGTGGACGTGAAAGACCGTCCACTACGGCACTTTTTGTAAATTCCTACGGGAATTCATTATTAAAAATCAAATAATATTTTTTATAAAAACAACCCTCAGATAATTTTTCTATACTTGGAAAATAAACTAATAAAGTTAATGTTTGATAACATAATATTCTGTTTTATCTTTTTTTTATTTTCTTCACCAAATTCCATAAAAAAACATTTATACTAGAATAAATACAAAATTATCTTCCTAAAATATTTGGTGTCGCATCAATAATATTTTGGTGTCATTATTACCATTTCAAACTCATGTTCTTATTATACTATTTTTGAATCTCTTGCAAGTTTTTCTTTTTAAAAAATAAAACTTTATGAACACCACACTATTTTCCCAATATCAAACATATTTACCTCTAAATTTATTAAAATTGCAATGGCTAATTTTATCAACAATATCCTTTTTAATATCATTACATAAATTAAAATTTTTTAACATTTATATTAAAATTGTGTTGATAAAAATTTAAAAAGTTAATTGTTATTAATTTCTTGTACTACCTAATAATCAACACTTTCAATATTGTTTTATATTTTATGGTAAGTTTCAAATTTATTCTTTTATTTGATTTTATATACAACAAAAGTGAACAGATAATTAATTTAATATATTGCAGACTAGTCAAATATGTTTTATTATTTATTCCATTCATTTTTTAATAATAGACGTTTCAAATTTCTTCACAAAAATACTAAAGTTAAATTAACTTAAAAATATCTTTTTATGAGTAGCATGCCATAGGTAATATTTTGCAAGAAATTATTCTTACTTGAATATAAATCATTTACTTCACATTTTTATCTCTTTTTTTAATAAATAATTTCTATAAACACCGTAATATCGTTATTAAGATATACCCTAATAGAACTACTTGCATTTGTATTGAAATATTATAAAGAAATTGTTCGGCATTTTTTTTAATAATTATAATATTTATATTTTTTATATTATTTTCTTCTAAAATTTCGTTTATAAAAGAGAAGTTAAGATATCATTTTGAATATTATATCTTTTTTAGTGATTTTTTCAAATGATGCTTAATATAGGGTCATCCAAATGTGATGCCTAGATATGTATTTTATTAAAAAGAAACTATACACATGTTTCTCTATACACCACTCTATACACATTTTCTTTTTAATAAAACACAAATCTAGGCGTCACATTTGGATGATCCTATATAATTGAAAAAATACTGGATCTATTTTTATAATTACAACTATGAAAATGTATTTTTTTTTTGTTTATTTTTGAAAATCATATGTTCGATTATATAAAGGCATTAAAAAAAATATGAATTGTTCATAAATGTTGCTAATAATATACAACAAAAACAATTATTTCATATTAACACATTGTATGCGGACAACACGTCTCGATGATGATCTTTCGCACTGTAGTAATAGTATGTCGTCGAGACGTTGTCCGCATACTAAGTGATTAAAATTATTTTCAAATTAAAACTTTTATAAAATTATGAATTATGAAAATTTATTCGTTTCTTCGATTTCCATTGCTCCCTCCGATGGTGACTGAGTAGGTATAAACGATACAATTAGTTTTTGATAAGTAAAATTTTTGCGCAATAGACTTTACCATCTTAAAGCCTGTAAAAACATTTTTTTTAATTACTATTATATTACTGTTGTATAATATATAGTATACAATTAGATCAATGTTTTAAAAATTAAACAATTAAAGGAAATACTCACAAATAATATCTACCTGCAATAAATAGCATCTATTTAGATACTATTTATAGATAATTGATAATTTTATAACACCACATAAAATTCAATAAATCTTCAAAATGACACCTGAGAAAAATGTATATATTTAAAAAGTCGTTTCATTTAAAGAATTACGCAATCTAATTATTATTATTGTTTGTAAAATTTCAATCTCAACTTGAAACATTATGTATAATATTCTTATAAAAGATCAGTTACTTTTCGATCACTCCCTTCTCCCTACTTGTATGTATTAAATATATTTCGACTGGCAGCAATTAACTGTTTTGATTACTTGACCTTGCAAACGGTATTGTTAGTTTTCCTGTTATTAACAAACGTTGAATAATGTCAAACCTATTTTGTCTATTCTAGTTTTACCGGAAGTGCCATTTTTTTGTCTTGCTAACTAGAAATGTATATATATATATATATATATATATATATATATATATATATATATTTATATATATATATATTTATACACACACACACACACAGTCACACGTTTAAAACTTGTCTATGTATGAATTTTGAATCGATGGTGGCAATGTTGCATTAAAATAAAATAATTTTTAAAAGTAGAGAAACATGTTCGATTTAGTATATGAAGTTAATTAACATTTTGATTATATTTGCATACATATATACAGATGTATTTATATATATATATATATTTCGGATATCTTCGTTTAATTTTTTGCGACAACATTTCTGTCAGTCAGGTTATTAACGAACGGTAGCCTTTTTAATAAACAGCGGTTTTCAAACAAAGATTTGTGTACTTCTAGATGTATATTACGAAATATTTTTTTAAAAAAATTAATATTACATTCGAATTTCTATATACTTTATCCCTATTTCATTTTTATACATTTTAATTTTATTTTAATTAATGGTGATTAAAAAAATACAATTAATTATAGTACATGATTTTAAATCTTCTAATTATGAATAATTTATTAAATATATATACTACATACATTTAAATATTATGTTTTTTAGATCTCATTTCAATGAATTTTTCGTCTTGAGCACAATTTTATTGAATTGAGTATTATAAAAAAGTGAATGCAGAAAATTTGTATTGTCCACATTTTATATTATTAACTTTTCTAAAAAGATAAAATCAAAAAAATAATAAATTGCATAAGGATTATTCAGTAACTATAAAACAATAATGTACCTATTTTGATTTATATAGGGTTTTTGAATAAGAATATCAGAACTTTGACAGCTGGTAACAGCCATGTTTGTTTTTTCCAAACTTTTTTGACATTTCTACTCAGTATAGTTTGGCAAATTATCATGGAACTTTTAACACTTCAACAACGGTTAGAAATTGTAAAAACGTCAATAGACTTATTGAAAGTTTAATGAATCCATTATTTCACGAAATGGATCCATCAATTGGCCACCAAGATCATGTGATCTAACTCCATTGGATTATTTTTTGTGGAGTTATGTGAAATCATTGGTTTATTGATAAACCACGAACAACAGAATCATTAAAAATAAACATTGAACGTGTAATTCATGAAATTAGACCACAATTGTGTGAAAAAGTGACTAAAAATTGGATTAAACGAATGCACTATATCAAGGGAACTCGTGGTTGTTATATGAGTGAAATTGTGTCCAATGTTTAATGCCATAAAATATTCTTAAAAATAAAATAAATAAATAACTAATTAATTAAATCCTTCTTGTTTTTTCTATTTAAACTTCGGAAGTCCTTATTGGAAAATCCTATATAATAAATTACAAGTTAGTTTTTTTAACAAGATTAATGAAATTGAATATTAATTTTAATGAAATTGTAAAAATGTAATCTTTTAATTTAGCTATCAATAAAATAATAATATCAAATAAAAATCATCCATAAGTGTTGTTGATATTTATAACAGTGAATATTGGCTATCTAAGAAAAAAATGAAAAGAAAATCAGTTTTGGCTAATAAAAAGGTTGTTTTTATTTACCATTTAATATTTCAATGCAGATCGATCAGAAACGAAATTGACCATTGACCATTACTAGAAAGACCAAAGCCTTATAAGGGCTTTAGAGCCGAAGAGTAGTAATAGTAGTAGTAGTAGTAGTAGTATATATATATATATATATATATATATATATATATATATATATATATATATATATATATATATATATATATATATTTGAGCAAGTCATTCCAAAACGTTTCAAATTTCGAATGAAAAATATTCACTAAAAGTTCTGCACAACATACAATTCTTCTTTGTACATGAAGATTGTGATACATATATGTAAGGCGATAGTAGAAAAAAACTCAACATAATCATATCAAAACGTTCATATACTCTTTTGTGTTGTATTTTAATATCATTGAAATTGTAAATGGACATAATTATATTCTGTTTCAGTGGAATGTTCTACTTTAGAAAAATTAATTTTTGGCAGTATAAATATTTAATTGAAGAGTCTTAATTGAATATTTATACACTAAATTAATTATAATGTTTATTTTATATAACAATAATAAATTCATTTCCTTTGTGAAATGATGAAATCTAATCTATATACCTTTTAAAAAAATATTAATAATACTTCATTAATCGTGTTTTTCACATCTTAAATTATATACACTTACAATAGTATTATTTTTTATTTAAATATTTCTCAGTACTTGAAATCTTTAACAATTATATATATATATATATATATATATATATATATATATATATATATATATATATATATATATATATATTGCATATGCAAGTCACATGTGAAAAATATTTTATGAGTTAATAATATATTTTGCGGTTATTTTTATTTATCAGTTGAAATAAAAGTCAAATTAAAAATATAAATCAACCAAAATATTATTTAAATAATAAAAAATAATTTGTGTAATGGAATGAAAATGAATAATCAATTTTAATATCAGTTAATTATATTATTATAATTAATGCATTGTAAGAACAACTTTTTTTATTATACACTGCAATTTTATTTAAAATTAAAAATAAAATGAATTTGTAAACCAAATACATAGTAAAAAGTTGTTTATAGTTAATGAAATTGGCGTTTTATTGTATTGGGTTTACAAATTCATTTTATTTTTAATTTTAAATAAAATTGCAGTGTCCAATAAAAAAAAGTTGTTCTTACAATGCATAACAAAGTAATAATAATTAATTTATTAAAAAAGAACCAGAGAATAAAGTCGCCAGTCGATATAAAATAAAGGCAACTAAGGCTTCTGTTTCTAAATTTATGAACGACGTCATTCGAATGACAATAGCTTTAATAGAAAAATAAGTAATAAAATAATAAAAATGACAACGAAAAAATAGAAAAAGCAGTATGCAAATTACGTATGTACAAAACAAGATCACCTGAATAGTTAATTCCTGAATCCGTATTATTGTCAAAAGCTCTTTATTGTTCAATTTAAAGACAGTTTTAGGTAGTTATGTAATTTTAATTCCTATCACGAAATTCAATACCTTTATATATATTCAGTTCTCATTCTATTTCATGTTATTAGTTTTAGAATATATATATTTATATATATATAAAGTTGTTTTTTTAAGCGTGATAGAACTTTAATTTGAATCCCTTTCGAAAGTTCCATCTAACCTAAAAAAAACATTCTTTATCATGCCTTTATATATACATACATACTCACGCATATGTATGTATATAAAATGTTTTCTTTATATGCATGTAATGTATTGAAGATTTTTTTTAAAAAAAATCATTGTTGATTTCTTAGTAATACCGTATTAAAATGTGTATATTTGTTCAATTTTCCTGTTTTATTCTAACTTCTTATTTTATCAGTTTATATTTTTTATAATTATTTAATTTGTAATAATCATTTAATTCGTATCTTTAAAAAAAAACATTTTTTAATGAAATGTTTCATTATTGATCTATGAATTTTATTTCTGTATACATTAATATGTATACATAAGAAAAAACAACTTTCTGTTTACTCTGTTTTAAAATGGAAATCATGTAGGAAAACAACATCATCTTTAATGATCAATAATTGCATTTTGGGAAAAAAGTGATAAAGAAATTATTAATCTTTGTAAGGAACAAGGAGAAAAACAGATCACAGTATATATATATATATATATATATATATACATACACGAAATATCAATGTGTGGGAGTGTATAAAAACTTGTAGAATGATCTATAATAACGAAATTTATTGATAAAAAAATACAGACGAGAAATGCGAGTATTTTTTTAATAATTGAACCTTGGAAGAGTTGTTATATTTACTATAATGTAGACATGTGCTCTTCATTTTTTCAATTAAGGGTTGAACAAATTATTATTTTTAATAATTTTTATTTTAATAAATATAACAATGATCCAACGAACAACTAACACTTGTTTAAACATTTGAAATTTAAATTAGATTTTTTTAAACTAAATTCCTATTTTAATTTTACATTTTTTCTTTCAAAATATTCACATTTCGGTTACAAATATCAAAAATAAAATCAGATTTATATATAAATTAATAATCAGGAATTATTAACAAAAAAAAATACTCTTTTTCTTTATCAGGATAATATTACTAAATGAATTTTTTTCTTGCTATTTTATTTACGTATATCTTTACAAAAGTATTTCAAAAACTATGACGTCATTGAAATTTTAGATTAATCTGATATTCACAATGCATACCATGCAACTCTTCACCTATGTTGATCATATCATGTAATGATGTTAATACGTTAACTGTTACTTGAAAATAAGTGTATTCAACTCGTATACATATACATTTTATATATATATATATATATATATATATCTGTATGTATTTATGTATGTATGTATATAAGATTGACCTTGTATAAAAACATTGAATAAATTCATAAGAAAAAAGATCCTGCTTTAATCATCTCATACATAAATATCATTTCAAAACGTAAATAAAGTAAATATTAACATATTTTTATATGGAGAAAATATTCAAAATATCTACTGATCATTATTTAAAAAATGGTTTCATAAAACTTTTTCATTTCATTATTTTTTTTTCATTTTGTAGTCTTTACTTAGTGTTTTTTTTAAAAATTTTAATATATATATATATATATATATATATATATATATATATATATAAAGATCTACATATATACAAATAAATAAGTGGGAAGAGGATATCAGAAAATGTATGAAAAAAATCGAAAATATATCATTCTAATTAGAAAAGATTTTTATTCAGAAGTCAAAACTGTAAAATAAATGTTAATAGAATCGTAATTTTATTATTGAATGAAAATTATCACATATATTTCAATAAATTTTAATAAGCAATCAATAAATATTTTTCGACAGATTAAAAAATTACTCTTATACTATTTCAAATCTAAGTTGGTCATTCAATATTTTTTAAAAAAATCTTAAAAATGATACAGATATAAAATGTTAGATTTTATATTACAGTACTCTGATGATTATGGCATGGTCTTCGAAATGCGTATCAGCTTTTAACAGTGAACAATTATTGTTATCTAATTGTTTAATAATCAATAATGTGAATAATTATTGATTATTAGACACATAAAATCTTGTAATGTTTAAAATGAATGATTTATTTATATTAAAGTTGCCGTAAGTAAAATCAAGATTAGAATCAAATCAATCAAATCAGACATTAGATTTCTAATTGAATTTTTTGCTAGATAAGAAATACATTTCTTAAAAAAATATTTTCCAATTTTGTAATTTCGAACAGTGAACAATAAAAATCAACAGGACTTAAAAATTAAAATCGTAACATTTATTTTTAATATAAAATCTGGTTTTCAAATTAAAAACATCAAATTATTTCAATCGGCATTACCCAAGTACCATTTGAATAGTCGAGTATTAAATTTTCCTCTCACAATTAAAAAAGGTATGATACAGTTAATAACATGCCCTTTTGGCCCAAACTGGTATCTTTGCGCATTGGCTATATCGTTACCAGTGAGGTTTAACCGAGGTGCGATTATTGCTAATTGAAAACTTTTACCAATACCCCGCCATGTGGACGTGAAAAACCGTCCGCTACGGCAATTTTTGTAGATTCTTACGGGAATCGATTATTAAAATTCGAAAAATATTTTTTGTTTCCTATTTCATTATATTTCTAAATGATAATGGCATAGCTGTCAAAATGCATAAATACAAAAAAATGACTAAGAAGTGCTTATTGAAAACTTTTTGAAAATCTTGTACTTTTTTGAAATAATTTCTTCATAAAAACAAAAATATCATATATTCAAAAGTAAGCATCCCTAATTGCAACTAACATTTTTAATGCAAAATAATAAAGGATTATCCAAATGTGACGCCTAGATTTGTGTTTTATTAAAAAAAAACATGTGTAAAGTTTTTTTTAGTAAGACACGAATCTAGGTGTTGCATTTGGATGATCCTATAAAATGTTATTTAATTTTATACAAAAATCTAGGTGTACGAAATTTATTCCAAGTATTTCCGGGCAGATGTAAGTCGATTATGAGTAATAAATTTTTATAGATGTTATTCGATTTTGATTTTAATAGTTGATATTTTGTCTATTTTTAAAAAATTTAAAAATTATTTTAATTGATGTATGTAATTGTCAATAAATATTTTTGTAAATACACACACGCGTATATATGTCTATACTTGAGTGTGTAAATATGTATGTATGTAAAATATATGTGTGATTAGTGCACGTGTTTCCAACAAAGAAATATTTATATATATAAAAAATACGTGCATACATTCGAAACAACAAATGTGTACAAGCCACAAAACGCAAATAACAATAAAAATAACTTGTATATCCCTGTCTGTGATCAACCTACATAAAACAACCATCCTTTTCCTGAAGCAGTCTTTGCCAGTATCTCACAACATAAGATGTATGTTTTTAACTCTATTAATAGAATGGCAAGCTTCAATAGTACATTCAGAGAGAGGCTGTGTAGAAAGTCATGGGCTAGTCTACTGAGTGTCTTTCGTGCCACACAATATTCAGACATTTAATATAATGTATAATATTTCTAGTGATAATAATGTGTATCGGCGGCGGTCGACATGATCGGTTCTGTAATATGCGGATTTTTTTTGTCGGTTTCTGCAAGACATGACTCGAAAGTGAAATGTGATTGGGTGTTGTGATTCTTCAACATATACAGTGTTTTGTGTCATGTAGATGGGGGAGAACGCAAGGCCATGTGCTTACGGTTGGATTTTTTTTGCATTGACTGCACTGGTGCGTACTGTTTTTCAATCTATTTACTGGCCGTGGAAATGAGACGTTATTCTCATAAAACAATTACTATTTTCTCTGCTCATTAAATATCGTTCAACGAAATAATCATTACAATTTAAACAAATCACATATCTATGTATGTATGTATGTACATACACACTCATATTAATATTTATATACTTAAGATATATTTTTAATTTATTCCATACTACTAGACCAAATTCATTTCAAATCAATGTTTATTTTTTTGCGTTGAACACTTTTAAACTTTGCATGATTCAATGGAAAATACTAACAGGAGTAAATAGTTCACGATCAATACAAGAATATATTTATATATATATATATGTATATATATATATATATATATATATATATATATATATATATATGCATATACACACACACATACATACATACATATATGCGTCAGCAACTACACGCAATTTCTCTGATGAACTTTCCTTAAAATTTATATTTGTGTTAAGTGTAAATATTTACGTCTGGAATATATTAAGAATACATCTATTTATCAAAATATAATATAAAGATCATTAAAATATTATCCTGTTTTGACAATGAACAAATTTTCATTTTGTTTTTTAAGAAAATAAATAAATTTTAGTTCTATGATAAAAACATGATGAATAGAGTTCTAGTTCTATCCAAATGTGACGCCTAGATTTGTGTTTTATTGAGAAGAAACAAAATAAACTATACACATGTTTCTCTATACAACCAACCTATACACATATTTTTTTTAATAAAACACAAATCTAGGTGTCACATGTGGATGACTCTATATGAAATTTCCATTTCTAATTAATGCCATTTCGTTTCTATGATTTGTAATGTTTTTTTGATACAAGTTGATTTTTTTCAAAAAAGTTAAAATTTGAAAACATTTGTCTGAAAAAGTGATATTTAATTTTGATTTTAATTTTATAGTATCTGTGTATTTACTTTCGTTAGTCATAATAATAATAAATTAAATTTTAGATCAACAATAAAAAAATAACTTTCTAAATTTTTTTTATCAATTTGTAATCTAAATTTGTGACTTTTTTATATTTTTCTCTATCCTTGAATATACGTTTTAGGTTTTTCATGAATTCTCTAACCTTTCTAAATTAATAAAGTCAACATTTCTTATCCTAATAAGTCGATATTAGATTTCTTTGTAGATATCAGTCAATTACGATAATAAATACTGACAAGTTTTCTCAAATTACATAAAAACACATTGAGATTTTTATTACTCTTTGTGACAGTATATTGATGCAGAGCGACGTTTTCTGCAACGATGATCATAAAAATGGTGCAGAGAAATCGTTCAAATATTAATCCTGTTGTATGTATAGTTTCCATTAATACGAATTTTGCAATTGATCGAGAGAAATAATAAAAATCGAATTTGTTTATTGAATTTTTTATTTTGTAATTTTTTTATGTAATCTATAAAGAAAAATTTATTACAGGTGAATAAAAATACATTCCAAAAAAAAACAAATTGTGAAAAAACGAATACTACATTCAATCATTCAGGCTCATTCTGTATTTGTAAAAAAATACTTAGAGTATGATTATGTAATCAGCTATTTTACTCTACTGAAAAAAATAAAAGCAATAAAACGTTATAATTATTAATAATTGGAAACCAGTTCGTGATCATTGTTACACGAGTAAAACATTAAGAATGTATCTATTAACTACTGACGCACCCATATGTTACTTTTATTTTATTTATTTGTAGGTTGTTAATAATTCGAACATATGGAATAGAATTTAAATAATCAAACGTTAACTTAGAAATTATTCAAATCATCTGAATATTTTACATAAAACGATTATTATTCTAGCACGATATATTTTATTAGTGTTTAATAATTATTATTTATTTCTTATTATTTATGCGGATCTTGATAACATTACCACACTATACTACACTAGAAATATAAAAACGATTTTATATGCCTGCTTAGTATAAAATGTGTGAAAGTACAAAAAAGCTGACAATATTTATTGAATGCTAATAAAATATTATTGTTTTGAGTTGTAAAAGTGAATTAACTACAGCTCAATATAAGTGTTCTTTTTTAAAAATCGGATCTTAAATTCATAATTATATTTTGTATAAATTCACATTTTGAAATCTGATTTTGGAAAAGAATAAAAAAAAGTCCATAAACTACAAAAATGACAAATGAAGAGATTGTAAGAAAAATTGGTGAAAAATAAATTAACAGAAAACTATTGAAAAATCGAGATTAATTAAAAGGTCATTTATTAGATATAACAGTTATAGGGTATATTTAAAAAAATGGTGGATACGAGAGAAAGAGGAAAATAAAGACAACAGTATAAAAGATTAAAGAATGTATAGAAAGATAAGCTTATGTAATTGTGAAGATATTAATAAAGAACTAAGATTGATGAAAAATTGTAATTAACTAATTTTCAGATGAAAAAGAAAAAAATATTCATCGAAGCAGATTTCGTTTCCATTTTCAAAAACCTCTTAGATTTTTCAAATTCTAGTAAAAATGGTATTAATTTAGATTTCACAAATAATCATTTATGAATATTTTTCTAATTAAAAAAATTAAATATTATATATACAAAATAAATACAGTGATATAAATGGCGAAACATTTTTTACATCCAAGAATCATTGATTCTCACACCATAGAGTTTAATAGCTACTTATGATTCACTTTATTCGTTGATGCACATTTTTATGACTACCTCATAACAATCAGAGCACTGATTAAGATTTTATAACACAGGCTTATTAGAGAGAAAGAGATTTATATCTAAATATAAAGGTAAATTAACCACAATACCAAATAATTATAAACATTTTTATTACTTTTTAAATTTACTTATCTTTGAAATTGTTAAATTTTCTTCTCTCTACTACAATTTTTTTATATAACTTTATATCATATTCAGTAAATGTTATTTTTATGTGGTTGATTTTATTCTAATTTTAATTCTGCATTAATTCAAAAATTATAAATTACTTGAATTAGATTTTGAATTAATTTTCGAAACTGAGTGTAGAATATTTTTTTTAAAAAAAAAACTATTAGCTGAGCGATAAAAATACCACGAATTTTTATAATATAACGCATGAATAAAAATAACGAAATCTAACATTTTTTTTTATTTATTGCGATAACATTTTATAGTGATGAAGTGTATTTTATATTACAAAGTGGATTAAACAATGTTTATTTTTTGCTAGGCGTGTGTTAAAAATAACCGTATAATCGTTGTTACATACCAGTAATTTTATAAATAAATCACAGAATAATCCATCGAGTAACTTAAATTTATGTTACAATGATCTATTATTTATATCGGTTCGGAAATAACAACGTGATTATCGACAATTCGCAAGTTCGAGAGTTTTATATCGAAATTAGTCGAATCCATCAAACTTTGAAACAAATCGCCGTCATCGTTCTCATATAACTTAAATAATATTTGACCTACATGTATCGCACCATTGTTATTATTTGTATTTATTCGAAGTCAATAACTTATAGAGTGAACAGACAGTAACCTTTCATTTCACTAACGTAAAATCAATGCGGTTTACAAACAAGGCCTAACGGCGCAGTAGTTTTTCCATTAATAATAATTATTTATTTATGTATTCAGTTATTGTCTGTTTGTTTATTAATGTATAGAGGAAGTAGTTATCTCTATTAATTTTATAGTAGTTAGAGAAACGTTTTTGTCGATTATCTGCATAAATTATAACATTTGCGTATAATATTTGATCAAACCGTTTCATTGTCATCTTGCCTTAATTCTATTTTGGAATCTTATTTCACTACAAGTCAATTTACATTTAATTATATTATACAAAACATAAAATTCCAATATAAAATCAATATGTCGAAACTTGTTTTTCCATTTTAGCTTAGACTCTTCTGTCATTACTTTTTATGAACGGATACATTTCAATAATTTATAACAATTGTTTATATTCACATTTTTAAGAATGAGCTTCTTGAGAAAATATGCAATAATATAGTTTTTTTATTTAAAGTTTTAACTATCTATAAATCTCTCTCTCTCTCTCTCTCTTTTTATATATATATAAGGTTTTTAATATTTTATTTACATTTTTAACTATCTATTAATCTCTCTCTCTCTCTCTCTCTCTATATATATATATATATATATATATATATATATATATATATATATATATATATATATATATATAAGGTTTTCCAAAAGAATGTCAGAATTTTGACAGCTGTTGGCAGCCATATTTGAATTTTTTTAAGCACATTTTGACATTTGAACTCAGTATAGTTTGGCAAATTGTCATGGAACATTTTAACAACGCTTAGAAATTGTAAAAACTTCAATAGACTTATTGAAACAAAAAACAAGAGTTTAATGAGCATTTCACGAAATGGACCCATCAATTAGTCGTCACCAAGATCATGTGATCTAACTCCATTGGATTATTTTCTGTGGAGTTCTGTGAAATCATTGGTTTATGTTGATAAATCACATACAGAAGCATTAAAAATGAACATTGAATGTGTAATTCATGAAATTGGACCAGAATTATGTGAAAGAATGATCAAAAATTGGACTAAACGAGTGCACTATGTCAAGTGAAGTCGTGGTTGTCCTATGAGTGAAATTGTGTTTCATCATTAATATCATAGAATATTTTTGATAGTTATTGAAGATTTTTTAAAAGTCTTTAATAATCATTAATTGTTCACTTGTTCTTTAATGCTCATTTCGAAAGCCATACTGTCATCACAATTTTACATTTTAAAGATGTTATCATGACATTTGAAATATATATTAGTAAAAAAATGAGTGATTATTAAATTTTGATCTTTCCAAATGATTTATTTGTGTGAAAAATATTTTATATTTTAGTGAATTTTCTTGAACTGAGTTTATTCATATAATTTTTCCAGTATTTATATATTGATGTTATCACAATTAACTGTTAAATATTTTAAGATTATCTTAAAATGATACAAACTGTCGAAAATAGTCATAACACAAAATACAAAATCTTATTTTTCAAAAAGTTAAACATTTGTTTTTGTTGTAAAAAATATTTTTTCAATAATATAATATTTTTTCTCAATTAAATTCTGTATGAAAACTCGATTTATATTTTTTTAAATTTTATTAGAGGCTATGTTTGTAAAAATAAGCGTAATAATTAAATAAGTAATATAACAAATCAATAATAATGAACTGAAATTGATTTTATTAAATATTTACTACTTTTTTTAAACACGAATTTATTTTTTTATTATATTACAATATAGAGTCATCCAAATGTGATGCCTAGATTTGTGTTTTTTTGAAAAGAAACATGTGTATATTTTTTTTGTCTTTTTAATAAAACACAAATCTAAAGTGTCACATTTGGATTATCATATATAATACATATAATCATTTATTTAGATTATTTGGATTATCCACTTAAGAAATTGTACAAAAATATCGTTTGTCTGTTTAAAAATGTGCTGTTTTTTTAAATAAAAAAATACATTTGCTTAAGACTTATTTACAATTCAGTCTTCATCTATGCATTATTATTTAATCTACATCTTGATTATTCATTTCAATTGACTATTCAGTGGAATGCAGACTCTCAAGTATGTTTGAAAGGACAGCCACGTCTAACAAGAGTCACTAAATATGTTTTCTAGTTCTCGCGGCTTAAACAACAATTTATCAAATGATAATTCTACAATTATTACATAATCGAATTTATTCAACTGCAGATTATTTTAAATAAACGATTCGATCGATATTAGCGTTAATAAATATGGTCAGACAAAAATTCCAGTACAATGTCTATTAATAATACCGGTATTTTCCAGTGTGCATGGATTCAATTGTGCCACAAGATGCAATCATTGATCTCATTAATATTTCACATTCATTCGCGTCGATTCTAAATGCTGTCCAGACGTGTTTTTTTTTTCATGAATTCAAACCGTAAACGAAGTAAGACTACTCTTTTAATTGTAATTACAGTTAACTTACGTGAAGCTCTGATTATTTTTCTTTTTTAGGCCTGTAGACAAGTTGTTGTTCATACTTATTTCTTTTTATATGTGTGTCGTGTTTTCACACTCTCCGGTTACTATTTATATATATTTGCTTGTATGCGTGTATCTTTACTTGTTATTAATGATAAAAAAAATCAATTAATTATGTACATGAATATAAATTTTAATGTTTTGTACAAATAATGTAAACATTTCGTACGCGGTAAAAATAATCGACAGCGTTTGTGCTGTTCGACGTGTTTTTATTAATAAGTTATTTCTGATGTTTGTTTTCGACAGCCATTCATTAAAATTGTGATGGTTTTTATTAGGCTATTCATTAGAAAATTTATAATAATTTACTAGTGTTACGCTAATTAAATCGTATGAATAAATTGCGTTATTTAATTATTAATGGATTTGTTTTTCATGTTGCAGGTATTTATTTGAACATTTTTGTAAATTTGAAACGAATGTAATAATTGTTATTTTTTTATTTGATACATTTTACGCATTTATTTTTATTATCAATTTTATTACTATTTTATATCACCTGTTTATGAAATTTGCATTTAATATTTTATATATATATATATATATATATATATATATATGTGTGTGTGTGTCTGTGTGTTTATTTTGAAGAATATAAAAAAATGATAAAGTGAGGAATAAAATCATTTTTGAAATTTATGTTTTCAGTTAGAAAATTGCTGTAGAAATAATTTATTTAAAATTGAAAATAATGATTTTTGACTCAAGTATTAATTTTTTGACTAAATCAGAGTTTTCTCTAAATAAAATACGTTATGTGTTCGAAAGTGTGATTTTGAATATCGTTTCGCTATCTCTTATACCTAATTATTGAATTCAGGTGGAAAAAAATATTGAAAATATTAATTTTTCTTATAATTTTCTATGCATTTCATCTTAATTTATTGCCGTTCTTTGATTTTAAACGAAAAAAATCGATTTTATAAAATATCGATTTTTCATAAAATTTTCCATACTATAGGTCGTGGTTTTTTTGAGGTCAAAAATGGAAAAAATTAAAATTCAGAATAAACTGATCTTTTTTATTGAAAATTGATTGTTTTGATAGAAAGTAATTATTTTCCAGCAAAAATAATACTCTTAATTGGAATTTAAAATTTTTATAGTCAAAAATCAATTTTTAATAATTTTCAGTTTTCAGTCAAAATTGAAAAATCGAAAAAATAATGCATACTCGATAACATATAAGACTTTAAATGTTGAATTCTATTTCTAATAAATGTTTCTGATTGTTAAATCAGAAATTTATTGAATTTATTGTAGAAAAAAACTGTTCAGAAATAAAAGTAGTGATTTTTTGTTTAAAAAATTAACTTGTCTGATATATCAGGGTTTTATGTGAATTAAATTCGTTCTATGTTGTAAAATGTGATTTTAATCATTGATTCATCTTAATATATTGCTATTCTTTGATTTTGGATGGAAAAAATCGATTTTATAAAACATCGATTTTTTATGAAATTTTCCATACTATAGGTCGTGGTTTTTTTAAGCTCAAAAATTGAAAATTTTAAAATTCACAATAAATCAATCTTTTTTACTAGCAATCGATTATTTTGATAGAAAATAGTTATTTTCCAGCAAAAGTACTACTCTTTATTAGAATATACAATTTTTGTAACTGAAAATCAATTTTTAATAATTTTCAGTTTTCAGTCGAAATTGAAAAATCGAAAAAATAATTCATACTCGTTAAAATATAAGACTTTAAATGTACAGTTTTATTTAAAATAAATATTTTCGATTGCGAAATCAAAAATTTGTTGAATTTATTGTAGAAAAAACGTATTTATAAATAAAAGAAATGATTTTTTGATTGAAATATTAATTGACTCCTAAATCACGATTTTGTGTGAATTAAATTCGTTCTGTGTTGTAAAATGTGATTTTAATCATTGATTCATCTTAATATATTGTAATTCTTTGATTTTGGATGAAAAAATTAAATTTTATAAGATATCAATTTTTCATGAAATTTTCCATACTATAGGTCGTGGTTTTTTGGAGCTGAAAAATTGAAAATTTAAAAATTCACAACAAAGTAATATTTTTTACTGGAAATCGATTAATTTGATAAAAAATATCTATTTTCAAGCAAAAGTAATCTTCTTTGTTGAGAAATGCGAATTTGCTAGCCGAAATTGATTTTTGATCATTTTTCCATCTTTGTTCAAAATGTTAAATATTCTTTTTAAAACTAATTATATTTAATTTTAAAAACATATAATTACTTCTGAATAAAATAAGGGTCATTTGATAAGTATGGTAAAAAAGTAAGAAAAACTAAATTGAAAAATTGAATTAAATTAAACAATAAATAAATTTACCATACTTATCAAACGATTCTCGTAGCCAAAAAAATAATACCTTCAACTCCTCCCACCCTCTCACTCTTTCTATATATATATATATATATATATATATATATATATATATATATATATATAGAAAGAGAGAGAGAGAGAGAGTTAATTGATGGTATAAATTAAAATTTATTTGTATGTAAAGAATGAGCAGTTATTTATTTCAAAGCAATTATTGAGAATATTTTCTAAATATTAGCATAACAGTCATAAAATTATTTAATGTTCTATTTGTGTATGTTTTTAAATTTTAATTTTTTAATATCGAAACGCGTTATTAAAATTAATAATCACCTGTTAATTAATGCGTGCAAAATTAATGAATCTGATTTATAAACGAGGCTTTATTTTTTCCAGGCCGAAATGGTGAATGTCAGAAACAGTCCAGTCTCGATGCGGACATACGGTTGCAGTCCGAAGTAATCGAAGACCAAGATGCATTTCCGTTAGTTCATAGACGAAAGAAGATGGTTTCGTCGATAGCATTGAATATTCCAGCTGCCGGTCTCGGTAATCGACCGGCATCGTTGATCAGCACCGGTTCGGCCGACGAAGGAGGTTTCAACGAACCATCGCCTGAGATCAAAGCAAAATTGAAACCGTACGAAGATGTATCACCTCCAGTATTATCACCGGAACATCCCAAAACTACAGAGATCCAACAGAACCGATTATCCGACATAGAACCTTATCAGAAACCGAAAGAACCAATGTTACCAAACCAGAAGAGCATCGATTCGGATATCATGTACCAAGTGAAAACACCATCGAAGAATGCAGTCATTTCGAAGATCGATAGTCAGGATTCGACGTGCTCCGACACCCTCGCAGATCAGACCGATGAATTTTTACGGATGGAGCGTGAACAACTTTCGCACGAAAATATAACGAGTAAAACAGAACCTCTGTTCATCGACACGAGTAATAAAACTAATAAGTTCAGTGATGCGAGTAACACCATTAGCATAAACGAATCCATCGACAGTGGTATAGTCAGTTCCAATAAAGATCAGTTTTTATTGTCGAGTGTGTCGAACAGTGTTGATAATAAAGTGATCCCGGAGAGCGCTACTAAATCCGATATAAGTGAACCTACCGTACCTCCATTTCTTGTTTCTCGGACCGCGCTCAGGGAGGAGGATAGTTTTACAGTGTCGAACGGTGACTTTAAACAACCCGAAGCGCAGATTCTGGACTTACAGGATGTGCAATTCGCAGACGCTAGTGATGACGAGGATAGGGTCAGTGAACATGGGGGTAGTAGTGGGATTCGAGAGGCAAGGAGTCCACTCGCTACAACGGAAGCTGATACTATGACACCTGATGAAGCAGACAAACTTCTAAGTTCCAGGTAAAACTGAATGCAACGCATCTATCCACTAAATAAAGCTGTTTTTTTTATTTCGACTATCATTAAAATGACGTTTTAATATTCTATTAGAAATATAATATTTAAAAAGATTTCTTTAAATTTCATTACGTATACTTATTAAACAGACTTATTACAAATACTTTATTTAATTTTTCGTTTAAATCAACAAATAAAAAGAGTAGAAATCTTTTTTAAAGATAATAATTTTATTCATATTCAAATTTATTTAAATATTTCAAAAATATGACTCTATACTACAATCATAAATATTTATATGATTTCAAAACTGTTTCAAGATGTCAGAGTATTAAAAAAAGAGTACTTCTAAATTTTATCTAAAATTTAATTTTAGTTCACATACTCTAATAATTATTTTATTTTTTAAATTACACAAAATACTCATTTAAATTTTTATCTAAATATATACAAGTATTTTTTTTATAAATATTTAATATGTATGTATACATATATACAAAGTGTGTCACAGAATATTCTATCCATTTTTATTAATTTCTATTTTTTGAAAAACTTAATACTGACAAAATGACAAATGACACAAAACTGTTAAAAGATTATTGACGTTAAGTATGAAGAATAGTCTTTTTTAAATACAAGAATTTACATAATTCAAATTGTTAAAAATTACAAACGTTTTCATGTAGCACTGATTTGTCAAAATGCTGAAAATACAATACATATTTATATTGAAAAATGAACGATTTCGTTTTTAAATTAATTATTTTACTCATTCAATGATTTTTTTGTTATCATTAAACATTTTTTTATTTGTATTTCGAATATTTTTCATATAAATGCATTCATTTTTCGTTTATATCCAATTTTATTTTTGAATTTGAAACATTTTATAATAACGATATTCGTGGAATATAACTCTAGATAGAATGGTCTCATATGAATGAATCTCATTTCGTAAACGTATTTTTCGTGGATCGATAATATCACAAATATGAATTCATATATATATATATATATATATATATATATATATATAAATTTTAAAAAAGTATTTTATTGAACCGGCCCTAAGTCATTGAATATTCAATAAATAGTGAAGTAGAACATTGATCAAACATATAAAAATAGTGCAGAAACGAGAACGATTTTCATTTCGCATTTCTTTGACGTTACTCTATAATCAAACGTTTTTATAAAATGTTAATTGTGTAAATGTTTTAGTTAATAGTTTAAATAGAAATCGTATTGTTTTGTTACGGAATCCGAGCAGAACACATGCATACATATAATTAATATTTAAAAAGTATTTAGATTCACTGAAAAGTTTTTTAAAAAAATAATTTGTCGGTTTATAAATATAGTTTTGAGTTTTGTACGACTTTCTAAAGTAGTGTTTCTTGAGTTAATTAATGTAAATTAAAACAACGGCGTTATTTTTTTATAAACATTTTTACATAAACATAAATTACACATAGTTAAATATTATTTTATTGATTTTCACGATTTTACATATTCACTCTTAAAAAATCTTCTAAATAATAATTACTATTTAGATATAAATTGTTTTATTTTAAAAATAATTGTTTTTAATCCTATATACTTGTTTTTTTAAAGAAAAAATAATTCATTTTTCTAATAAAAAATGTGAACACTTAAAATATTTTAAACTTCTCTTAAAACATTTTTAATATTATTTGTTTAAATTTAAAACTGTCGAAAATCAGTAAAACGTTTAAAACTGTCAAATTTTAGATTATTTAAATTTAAATAAAATTGTAAAATGAGTAATCGGATACATTTTTCAAATTTTACCGCCAGTTTGTTTATACTACAAATATCAATTGTTTTCAGATGTAAGTGATTATTAATTTAAATAATTTTATTTATTGTTCAGAATAAAAATTGGAAATTATATTTAGAAATTTATTCCCTTAATTAGATTTCAGAAATATGTTTAATCCTAAATATTTTATTATTCAAAATTTACTTTTCTATCAATATCAATAACTTTTATATAACTGGTTTTTAAAATTTTAAAAGTTATTGCTGCTAAAAATCAATATTTTCTAAACTACTTTCTACTGAATATTTTTCAAAAAACATCTATTTTATATAAACAATCGTCATCATTATAATTAGTAATATATATCTTATTAAACCATTAATATCAATAATTAAAAATCCGGTTTATTAATTAAATTGTTAAATACAAAATATTCCATACGAAATTATTCACAATAGCAACAATACTCGAAAACAACTACTTATTTATTTGTTTGTTGTAATGTGAATTTTATCCTTATATGTAAATATTTAAAAAGTATAAATATTTTTAACGCACATAAATGTATTTAGAGATAATAAACATTTCATTTTCTTTATTTATTTTTTCAATCATACTGATAAATCGACCTTCGTCATTTACATTATTGATAATGTCCGTAAAACAATTTTATTCTGCGCGTTTGTGACATTTGATGTTATTTATGTAAAATACAATTTCATTTAATGTTAAATATTTTTGAAAAATGTCTTGTTAATGTTGGTTTTATATTTATGGTATGTTTTTAATGTTTATTCATTCAAATGTTTGTAAAGATATCTTATACAAAAATACAAAAGAAAGTTATCTTTAACTAAGTATAAATATAAGTTTTGTTTATATATATATATTTGTTTAAATCAGTACATCTTAAACTTTATGCCTTGAAGTAACGCTTAATTTTATGTATTAAAGTATCAAAAACTTAATTTTACTTTGTTTCGAATTAAAAGGATTTCATTGACATTCTATTAGTATTTTTATAGATTCATAAAAATATGAACATAATTAAACAAATTACCAAAATAAATACTAAAAAATACTGAAATCAATAAAATATTATATAATACTGATTAATGTGATGTAATTTCATATATTATATTAATTATAGGTAATAAACGTCAGATTACACATTTTACAATAAGTTTAATTAATTTTATTACATAATTTAATTAAAATTATCGGCGGTATAATTTGAAAATACAAACTACTAATAATATGCTTTATAAATATTTTTATTACTAAATTAAAAAGTTTTTTTAAAAAAAATATCTTCCTTGACGACTAACAGATTCCCCCCTCTCTATAAATAAGTTGAAAGTTGTGAACAAATAGTTATTTTAAATCGAATTTATATTTAATTGGTGTTAAAATATATATTAAATTTTTAATAATAATAGAAATAGTAATAAATTAATTTTTCATAGATCGTTATATCCATTTTCATTATAAAGCAGTTGTAATAAAATAATATTTTTTTAAAAAAAATCTATAGAATTTATTCTTTTATGTGTATTCATTTCATTTGACATTTGTTATGATTTTTTTGTTAAAATTGACATAAACGTTTACTAAATATCTTTGCATTTTTTATTTATGAATGCTTATCTAACACTATTGATAGTGGCATGATTTTAAATTCTAATTAAATTTCCATTCTTTTTCACAATTCTATAATTTATTTTAATATCATTACGCTGATAAAAATTGTTATTTTTTTAATAATATCGATATCGTTCCTATGAAACTAAATATAAAAATTATTTCTTATTGTTATATGCTTACAGAGTACATTTTCTGTTTCATTTACATATAATTATTAAATTGTTTTTGAGAAAAAGTTCTCATCTAATATACAATTATTATTTTTAAATATAACATGTATTTGCTTGAATGTATGCAAATGAGCTAATTGAATTTGCTTTCTGTCTTTTCGCTGCATCTTCGCTTGCCACCAGTATTTTGGAAAAGAAAATGAGGTGAGTTAGTCAAGTTATTATTTTTAAGTTAATATTAATACCATATTTAAAGTATAACGTAATACGAAATAAATTTCTATTTAAAATTCAAAAACGTCAACCTACCCACTACTTTTCTTAATTCACTTTCAGTTCTTTGCATTCTATACGTCTGCTTTCTTGCATTTTGTAAACTGACATGTTATCATTTTCTATTTATTTATTATCATTTATTCAAAACATTTTCATTTAGGTCTCTTGTACTCATTCATAATAATTATATATTGTTTTGGTTTTATATGGTGAATTAAAAATAATTTTTAAAATGTATTTCTGATGACTATTAATTAATTTATATTTTATATAATTATATTTTAACTCCTTTATAGGGGACTAGTAAATAACTTAATTTTATTAAATAATTGGTTTAAATTGAATGAGGTTAACATAGTTTTAATTTTTGACTTATTTTTGTATAAAAGGTTCAAAATGAATCATAATAACACATTTTATATGTATTAAGAAAAAATATGTCTTCTATAATATATATATTATTAGACTGAGAAAGAAATAATAAAAACAGTGTTATTGTATAAAAATAAACTGAGTGTCGAATTATTCATTTTAAAACACAGTGGGTGTGGCAGTACTATAGTCAATTATAGACCTATTTTTTATTTTAAATTAAAACACGAAATTCCGTGTCATGAATTAAATTGTTAAAAATAGTTTTAATTACTTTCTATTAAAAAATTAGTTCGAATAATTTATAATGTAAATACTAGTAGTGTTGTTTTCAATACATGAATTCTATTTCTATTTTAAGTAACAAGTATTTTATATTGTACATATTTTTAAGTAATTAGAATTTTTTCTCGTAACCTCTTAATATATAAATTATTGTTTGAAAAAATATTACAGATGATTTTATATATTCAATAGTTGCAAATATTTAAAATAAACTTTTAGAGAATTTTATTTAATTAAATGTTATTTTTTTATTATTTTTTAGTTTGTGTTATTTTATTTATATATCATAGTAAGGGGTTAAATAAAAAAATCATATATTATTTTTTTAGTGATTAATTAGTTGATTTATTTTGAAAAATCTGTACAAAGTCGTTAAATAAAAAATCATATATTATTTTTTTAGTGATTAATTAGTTGATTTATTTTGAAAAATCTGTACAAAGTCGTTAATTGAGGAAAATATTATTTTTTATTTATCAGACTGTATTGTTTTAAATCTTTTTGATTTCAATTTATACACAATTTTCAATATGATTTTATCATGGATACACATTTATAAAGTTATTATAATTTCGAATTCCATAGGGATTATATATATGTATGATTATAAATTAAATTAATGCTTTATTTTACTTTGGCTTTTTGATACTTTTATGATTTATATACAATGACGTCAACTAATCCATAAAAATATATAAAAGATTTATTTTTCTTGCTAATAGACAAGAAGCACTGTTATCAGATGAAGAAGCTCAAGAAGTAGTGAGACTATTATCACCATCTGATAAATCTGCACATGAACCAGAATGGCTTTCAGATGTTATGTCAGGACAAAGTTCTTTAATGAATGATTCTATAACAACTGTAGACTCGACTACAACCGTTGAAACAACCTCAGTCACTGGCAGTGAGTCAGGAATTACTGGTACTTATTTTAATTAACATTTTGTTTTATAATAGATATTATTATATGGAATAGATAAATGGATTTTATTTTTTTGAATCTTATGAGAACTTTTTTAGGCGCTTGATTGTGTTATTGAGTAGTAATGATTTGAAAATAACCTAAATAACTCGTGCTATTCGAATCGTTTACTTCTTAAATGTTTTTCAAGCATCGTACTCTTCATTCATTATTAGAAATGTTATATTTTTATAATTTATAAATATAATAACTCGTTTTATAAAATATGGAAAACTGTGGATATACCGATGAGAAATATTGTAGCTCAGCCGTATATAATGTTCGCTTTACTTCCGAATATTTCGCAGTCAAATGGTTAAACATCATTTATTTCTCATAGATTTTATGAAATTATTTATTTTGATTGTGCAATCATATTTAAAAAAAAACGTTTCAATGTTTGAGGCAAATTATTTATTCTCTTGAAATAAATCATTGATTGTTAATGAAAAATTAAGTTAATTTAAACCCAATGATTAAATAAATTGAATTAGTATTAATAGTTTTTAATCACTTATTTATCTAAATTTTAATAAGTCAAAGTTCAATTTTAGTTTTAATATTATATTTTTATTTGTTTTTATTTGAATTGAAATTTATAAAATATTAATATTTTTTTTTTGCAATTTTGATATCAATTTACATTGAATAACATTTTTAGTTAGATTTTATTGTTTTTATTTATTACAACGTTTTAAAAAAATACACAAATATTTTTTAATAAAAGCTGAATTATTCAGGTTCGGTTACAAGTTTAAACGAGCACGAAGAAGAAGAAGATGAAGATGAGGAATCTGCAACGAAAACAGAAGAATATGTACCGATTCCTGGAAAAATTATCGTCGTCGAGAACGGCGTTCATTACTATGAAGACGGTCATTTTTGGATGGAGGTACCCGGTTTACCCGATTCCGAAGATGACGACGATCTTGAATATCCCGTTTACGTGAAGAAAAACACAAAAGTCTCGTTTAGCACAGGACCTATGAAAGTTTATTCGACATTTAGTGTTAATGATTACGATAGACGTAACGAAGATGTTGATCCTGTGGCGGCGAGTGCGGAGTACGAACTTGAGAAACGGGTCGAAAAAATGGATGTGTTTCCGGTTGAACTTATAAAAGGTCCTGAAGGATTAGGACTTAGTATAATTGGTATGGGTGTGGGAGCAGATGCTGGATTAGAAAAATTAGGTATGTTTCTATTAAGTAATTTTCAATTTGTATCATTATAATATTTATTTTATTCCGTTATACAGATATGTATGTATAGAAAAATTATTGCAATTGTATATTTTGATAATTCCAGGTATATTTGTAAAAACGATTACCGAAAACGGCGCAGCAGCACGCGATGGTAGAATACAAGTAAATGATCAAATTATTGAAGTCGATGGTAAAAGTCTTGTTGGTGTAACTCAAGCGTACGCGGCATCCGTCCTTCGTAATACGTCAGGTCTAGTCAAATTTTTAATCGGCCGCGAAAAAGATCCAGAAAATTCTGAAGTTGCACAACTTATCCGTCAATCACTTCAAGCTGATAAAGAACGAGAGGAAAGAAATCGGGTGACAAAAGTACCAACAGATACGTCGCAGAGTGAAGACAGTAACTCAACAATGCCAGTAAATAGTTCTGCTAGTACTAGTATCTCTGATGGTCCTGCTAGTCCGACTGGAGGTGATACTGTGTTTGAAAATGAACAAACAAATAATGATGTTGATTCTTTGAGAATACTTTTGCAAGAAGTAAGTATATGTATATAAACATATAAATAAATTTATATGAGTATAAAATTTAACACTATTATCTCGAATGAGTAACTATGAAATAAGAGCATGGTCTTTAATAAAATATTTCTTTTTGGTCCGTATTATGATTAATATAACATGGATTATTTAATATACTGAATTAACTAAGCATTTTTATTATCAATATGTCTTGTACCTTGGATGCCATACTAAAAAAATGTAATTTATGTTTGTTTTATTACTAACAAAGTTATTATTTATATTTTTGTACTCTTGCACTTTTACAATACTTCAAAATATTCTACATATTTATAGAATATTAAATTTTTTTTTCAAAAAAAAAAAAAAATGATAATACATTATTTTTTAAAAAAGAACATTAAGTTTATTTTATACACATAAATATTGTTTTTGTGGAAAACGTATGAATTTTTGTATGTTATTTTTTTATTTTTTTTTAAATATTTTTTATAAATAATATTTTTTAAATTTTAAAAAATTACTGAAAGTAAAGAATGGATAATAATTATACATTTCAATTAAATTACTTCCAATCACATTAGAGTTATAATAAAAAAATAATTTTATCAGGTATAAGGAATCAATATCATTTTAATACCTTTTTTTGAATAGTATTTGACAAAATTCCCATCTCTCTGTATTCATGAATGTTACATAATGAATGTTTAAGCACGATTTGTGAATTGTTGTCGTAATATGCATTTGTATTGTGTTGTGCTTAGCTTGTTGACTGTCATGTGTTAATTACAGAGCCAGTACAAGCTGGCACTGTCCGAAGGTGATGTCGCCAGGCTTAAAGCCAAGGTAAGCAGTATTGTTTGGTATAATTTTAGTATTGTTGAGATAATGATTATCTATTTTATTATTTCCATTTATTTTTATAAATTCTGTAGTAAAATTAGTATTTTTAGTTTCACTATATATATTTCTTAGAAAATTGTATATTCTTCAGTACAGAGCATTAATTTAAATATATTTTCTTTTCTTGTATTGTTTTTTTTTTAAATATAGAAACATTGCTGTTATTTGATTTTGAACATTATATTTAATTTTATAGATAAATGTCATTTATTTTATTTAAATTTTCTATAGAGAAACTGTTCTAATAATTTTACAATTTCCTGTTTTCTCATATTGCTTTTTGTAGAATTTGTACATGAATAAAACATTTCATTTTAAATTTAAAAGATAAAAATTATTCATCTCAACATGAAATGCTTGTCTTGATATGTAAATCATATTTATTTTTAATATTGAATGAAGTCATTTAACATTTTGTAATAAATGTTACTAATTAGATATTTACTAATCTATTTTTTTTATTAATATCCTATTAATACAAAGGGTTATAAATGTGTCAAATATTAATTTGAATCATTTAAATAGCTCGCTGAATTAGAAAGTACTGGAGCAGAAAAGGACGAATCATCAGACAAACTGCGGCAAATGACTTTGAAATTACGAGAAGCCGAACGAAATTTATCTGTTGCCAAAAAAGAAGTAAATTCATATCAAGATATGTTAGAACAGTCACAGAGTCAATATGCAGTACTCGAAAAGAAATATAACAAAGCAAAGAAATTAGTACGAGAATTTCAACAACGTGAGCTTGATATGGTACACAGAGAAGAATTTTATCAACAGTTGTTACAAGAAAAGGATACTGAATATAATGCATTGGTGAAAAACCTTAAAGATCGTGTCATATCGTTAGAACAAGAACTGCTCGAGACTCAGAGGAAAGCAGGTTTTCCGATCTGCTTGCCTTATGAAAGCATTGGTACGAAACCTCTAACACCACAGATGTCGAGGAAACAGGCTCCGAAGCCTCTTTTTCAGCAGTTAGAAACTGAACTGTCAGACACGGAAATTTCAGATATTAGCCCTGATGACGGTGATAAAACAGCAACAGTAGAAAGAAAAATGCCCATCAAAGAAGAACTGGATAGAGCAATACCACAACATGAACTTCTTGACGTGTCTGCAAATAAATCAAAAGGAGAACTTGGTCAGAGAGGTGGATTAGCAAACAGACAGTTACCTTCTGGAAAGAAAGGGAGCATAAGTAATAGCAGTTCGGTAAGTTAGGTCAACTATTTCCATATAATACAATATTTATACATTTTTGTTTGTATACTTTTAATTAATATGTTTAAGTTTGTAAACTTATATTAATAGTTATATTTTTATGTATTCTATTTTCTTTGTATTTTTTTTATATTCATTTTCGTGTCTTTTAATAAATAACTATTGAATCAATAACATTATTTATTAATGCAGTGACTTCACTAGATTTTATTTGATAAGTTAATATCCTTAATTAAAGTAACTTAATGAAAATATTTTACTAGAAAAATAAATATGTATTTTATTTATTTATACATGTACACAATTCATGTATTAGAATGTTTTCCAAAATAATAAAGCTTATCAAAGTACAAATTCTAGAGATGTGACTGTGTTGATAATTTATTTATTGATACATATTCACTTTTAATGTATTGTGTGGAGCATTTGTTATTCAACTAATTGTAGATTTTTCAACCATTTTCTAAAATTTTAAATTATTTTGATTGAAATATATTTGTAATATAATTTTATAAAAGTATAATGAAAAAATTTTTTATGTAAATTAATTTATATACATTAGAGAAAATTAATAATTATATAGTTTCAATTTTTAATTTAAAAAATGCAAAGTTCATATAGTAAAAAAATATACTATATGTTTATATATATATATATATATATATATATATATATATATATATATATATATAACTGGAAATTTGTAAATAATAAAAATTTATTTTTAAGTTTTTTCATCAAACTTAGTTATATTATGGTGCTTCAAAAGGTCTTATTGTTTGTTGCTTGTGGCTTTGAACTAGAAAATTGTTATTTGTATTTTATGTATGTTATCTCATTTTATCATTTATCATATTGAAAATCGTCTATTAATATATGAACTAAAAGTTAAGTATTTAAATTTATCTTATGTATTATTAAAAATAGACATATGGTATCTTCTATTAACATATTGAAAAGTAATATTTATATTATGAATTACATACATATACACACTTTTACATACACGCATTAATGATCACAATGTATACATATATATATATATATATATATATATATATATATATATATATATACATATATATATATATAAAACATTTATGCAAAATTTTTATATTTTTTTAGGAAAGGATTTCAAAAATGATTTTTAGGGAACTTTTTCATTATAAAACTAAAATAATATATTTATGTTTGTAAAATAAATTGTGGTAAAATGAAATGTATATATGTAAGAATTAGAGTTAACTCTGTTGTAATTTAACTGCATTCTTTATAATTTTTACTAAACTGTAAATAAATTGATATGCTCATAGAAAAATATATAATAGAAAAATTAAATGGTAATTTAGTGGTGTAGATAATTATTTTAATGTACTTATTTAATAAATACAGGTATTATTTAATAGGAAAATATTATTGTTATTAATTACTAAGGAACTTATATTAATTATTTTGAATATCTGAAAATACCAAAAAGGTATTAAAAAAATCTAATTAGTTACAGTATAAATGACCCACACACTGCTTAAGAATGTTAATTTGAAATATTGTCAAATTAACAATATTAAGAATAACACTTTATTGTAATTATTTTGTATACTTTTTTTAGGAATACACATTAGATGAAAGTTGTGATAATTCATGTGATGATGAAGTAATTGAACCAAGTACAATTACTCACAGTGAAACATTTTCTTCTGAGAGTATTTCATATCAGTCGAGCACTAGTGTAACAACAACAAATACTCCTACACAAATTCAACAAATACAACGTCCAACGTCATTAAATAATGCTCAGTCACCAAATAGCCAATATACACCGAACACAACACAGCAGCCGTACAAACCTCAACAAATGCATTATCATGTACAGTCAGCACAACAACCAAATGTAACAGCTATATATTCGCATGTAATTAAAGATAGGGATTCAACACATCAATCAAGTCCAGATCCTTGGTCTGGTGGAGTAAAGCCTACTTCAAAGGGTCTTGGTCCACCTGCATCTTTAGCTGAACAACTTAAACAAGTATTAGCTGAGAGAGAAAAGAGATTAACAAATGATAATTCATCTAGAGAAAGTTCTGGTGATTTTAGTGAAATGAATAAAGCTCAAAATGCCTCGCTTATCACACAACATTTAGTCGAAGAAATTCGTCAGGCTGTAAATGAAGCCAATGCGAGAGGTACGTTCTAGAATATTTGAAATTTTATAAAACTAAATATTTAAATACGTGTAGTCATTTTATTTCTGTTTAATGTTATTAAATCCTTGAAAGATGTTTCATTCAATTGAAATGTTTCACTGCTAATAATTATTTCATTTTATTTTTGTAGTAAAAAAGGTTGTTCCACAAACTTTATCACCACCTGGGTCAGTGCCATGGGAAATTCAAAATCCTGTACCTCCGTCACCATCTAGTTTATCATCAGGTTCCATATCACCGTCAGGCTTATCTCCGATTAGACATGATTTATCATGGTCACCGTCACATCCGTCAGATCTTAATCTTTCCATTTCCAGTGCAGGTAGTGATAAACGGAGTCATTTTTGGCAGTCGGCACCTGTTTCAGAATGGGGTAAAGAACAGGTAAATATTTTATGTTCTTAATGTTTAATAGTCCTTAGTATTTATAATTGAAGCGAGATACCTTTTATTAATTTTAAAATTTGTTTTTAGGTTTGCCAATGGTTACTAGCACTGGGTTTGGAACAACATATTACAAAGTTCCTAGAACATCAAGTCAACGGTTCAGCACTATTACAGTTAGAATCACGTGATTTTAAAATTCTCGGTATAAGCGGTGACGATAAAAACAGACTAAAACGTAAATTAAAAGAACTCAAAGTACAAGTTGAAAAAGAAAAACGGCAGTTAGAAAAAGAGCGTAAAGAAAAAGAGCGAATGCTCCGTAAAGCTGAAAAATTGGCTGAAAAAGCTAGTAAAAAGAAATAAATATTTACATAAACTTTGTAGAACTAATTTTTGAATACATATTAAAATATATATAGGATTTATTTTGGAGTGAAGATTTTCTCGTGGTGTTTTTTTATGTTATGAGAATGTTTCTCGGTAGGAAACACAAACGTTTGATGGTAAATAAATACAAAAGTGGTTAACTATATTTGTTACAGATACGTTTTGTGAATGTCAGATTACTTTTTATATCATGAGAAAAATTTCTTATAACTTATAAAACATCATAGGAAGAATTATCAACACATAAAATATACTTCCACAAACAATACAAACTATTTATATCAATAATAATATTTATACGTTTTTTAGAAACCCCAGTATAGGATTGGCGACTGTCTCGATATTTGAGATTGTTTACCAGTCAGTATAATATGAATGAAACACATTAGTACTTATGATATTTGTTATTATGATCGAAATAATAGTCATTTGTAGTTCAAGTTTTGTCAATGGATCTCCATAACAAATTAGTGATAATGTCATCATTTTTCATTCGTAACAATTGATTTTCAGCTGCTGTTTAGTTTCTGAGCATGAGCAGTAATCGATTTTGTTTAGTAATTTATTTATTTTAATTTTGTTTTTTCTCGGTCACTTTTTTAATTTGTAAAACGTAACAAAATTTACACCGCAATTTTATAATAAATTGTTTCGACCGGGATCGATTTCGATGTGCTATGTATATGATTATTTTGAAACGTTTTGTTGAATATTCTATTTGTTCAATACGCTATTGTAATTTTAATTCAGTCATTATAGGCAATTTTATAGAAAGATAAGATTTGATATGGCATGTAAACAAATAAAGTAGTAGTGTAAATAAGCCAAATGCTGATAATAATACCAGTAAGCTGTTTCAGTTTTATTAGGACAATTTGTACATAGAATAGTGTACTGTCCTTTAAAATGAAAAAAATTCATAGAATTTACTCAATGATTGAATTGTATTTATATTTATAATATACAAAAATAATCAAAAAAATATTTATTTTTAATTATAATGTTTTAAATTAAAATTCGTTTTTAAATTAATAAAAACTGTTCATTTAAGTATTAATATATTATCTTTATATTTTTGAACTAACTATTTTATAGTATATGTATATTTATCAAGGTAATATTCAGTACTGTTTTAAAAATAATTAAATGTAATCATTCATGAAAAGAGTAAATTCTGTAGTCAGTATTTCCATTGAAAATTAATTATTGATTTACAATCAATATATTCTGTGTACTTATACCTATTACAGTACTTATATGATGATTTTAAATATCTAAAACATATGTGGCTTATATAATATGAATTGCGTACCGAAACACTTGTAAATTATTTAATTATCGTGATTGACGTTATGTAAGATATGATATTTAATAATGTATTAATTTATTAATATTGTGTTATGATTAAGATGTTCATCATAAAAGAAAATCAGGAGATTTTTATATTGTCTTATTTGTAGTTGCTATTTGTAAGAAATAGATTTTTTTGCTCTGATTAAAAAAGTAATTCACTAACATTTTTTGTTAAATGTCAATGAATACTTGTAATAGTCAGTAATGTACAGGAATGTATATTCTTTGGACAATTTTATTTATTTCTGAATTACACTTTTGGTATTTTAGTATATGAAATTTTACAAAGTGATGAAATTCATTGAGTTCATATTTTTCTCTCATTTTAAATATTACTCACTGCTTATTTTTTGTTATTCAACATGCTTTTTGAATAATTTAATTTTGCTATTCAGCTCATAAAAATATTAGTTACATTTTTTTTTTTTTTTTTGTAAATCATCATTTTATAACAGGGTGACAGTCTTATTTGTGTACATTTTAATGGACATTTTCATATTAACATTCTTGTAAAATCTATACATTGTTACATCATACAATAATGATTAAAATAAAATTACTATTAATGTTTTTACTGAATGATTAAACAAAGTAATGAAAAAAAATAGTGTATCATAAAATAATATCAAAATAAATAAATACATTTACACTAATTCATAAAAAATATTTAAACTGTATTTTATATGAAATATAACAATCATAAATAAATTTTTATAATAAATTCCTGTTCTATAATAAGAAAATTCAATCTTTAAAAATAATTTTATTGTGTGGTGTAACATCATATAATACTAGATTTGTCTATTGTAGCCCATTAAGTTAATTCCTTTTCAACAGACTTTTTTATTTATGGGACCAATGTTTATACTTGCTTTCAGGTAACATTTTTTACATATTTATTTTCTTTACTTAAAAATAAACAATAATATTTTAGGGTTATTTAATATCTCTTCAGATGAACATAGAAACACATTAATTATCATACAACAAATATATAAATAATAAAAATAAAAAGATGTTTAGTAATCTTTTTTATTTAATCACATACAATTAATTATAAATATTATTGAAATAAAAATGTGTATCTTCGTAATATATTTTATACATATTTTTTCATTTATTGAATGTATAAATGAAGTGTTTAGCTAGATAACAATATTTCATGTATAAATGTTTTGTTGAGCAACGAATTACATATTTATTATTTAAGACTTTTTGTTAATGTGTGTTTATAAGCTGCCATTAAAATGATTTTGTGTTAGATGTTGATTCTATATAGATTTAAATAACCCATAAAATTAAGGTTTACCTGTACATACTCAATAGAAATTATGTTATTCATCCTTAATATTTATAGGCAATACTTTTACTAATACGACGGCAGCTAAATAATAAACAGTTATTGGAAACAATAGACTTTTGAGTTTAGATAAGGGCAGGATGTTTTAATGTTACATTGTAATAAAATACTATGTATGGTATATACAAAAAAAAAATATTTAACATGATAATCTGTATTTGTAAAATGTGAATTCTTTGAATAAGAAAGGCTAGCTGTTCCATAGAAAAATATTCAATAAAAATACATTTAATTTACATCGTGTTTGTATTATTGATACATACAACTTTTCAACGGTTCTTTATTATAAAAAAAATAATATTTTTAAACATCCATAAATATGCATATAAATTTTTTAAATATGTTTAATTTTTTTACGAAAAGAAATCTAAAATTCTATTTTTAGAGTAGAATATCTTTTCAACAAATTAAACGCGTTTATTTAAATTGGATTCGAAATTCCATTGTTTCAAAACATTCGTTTTTGTTAATCAATAAACATAGTCATCAATACTAAATTTGTTAAAATCGAAAAAATATTATTTTTAATTCGTTGGAATATACAAAAGAACATTAAAAATTATAGCTATAAATATAGTTATATTTCAATCAATATAGAATATATTAAATAGTAAGTATTTCTATAAAATAATAATTTAAATTATATAATCTTAAATTTTTAGGCGAGAAAACAAGTTCTATTAATTTTATAAAACTTGTACATATGTGTGTATATATGTATGTAAAGACTGCAATCAAAAGGTAAGAGTAAATATTTTAATATAAAATTATTATTATTATTTAACAATGGTAATTTATATCAATTGTTACAACATTTATAAATAAAGTTGAATATATTCTTATTTACTATATGTTTTAATTTTTTTATTTATATATTTTTTAATAATATATATTACTATACATTAATTATTTTGTGGTATAAATTCATTTGACAACTAAGAACATTTTGGTATTAATTTATTATTTTAGTGTACATAGCTAATTCTTTTTTATTTATATTATGTATGGTGGTGATTATAAAACTATTACTCTTATTTTTTTCTTAAAAAAATAAATTTTAAAACTAATCATTAATTCCAATTTCAGGTAGCTACAGTTTATGTACTATTTTATCAGTTAAATATATCAGTTCATTTATAAAGGACTATCCAAATATGACGCTTAGATTTATGTTTTATTAAAAAGAAATTATACACATGTTTCTTTTTAATAAAACACAAATCAAAGTGTCACATTTGGATGATCCTATATTTATGTAATAAGAAATATAAATGAAACTGATAAAAAATTAAAAATATTGTTTTATCAACCTTATTATGTATATAACTATGACCATATATATATATGTATATATATATATATATATATATATATATATATATATATATATATATATATATATATATGTATATATACGTAATTAATTTACCCTAATTATTAGTTAATTATTAATTAATAAATTAGATAATATTTTATTTTTTTATGTCACATGTATAAAATATATAATTTTACAATATGTTAATCTTCATAGAATTGTAAATAAAACGTCATTTTTTAGTGACATAATTTTCAATAATAATAAAAAAACTGGATTCAAGGTTAATATTTCATCAGAATTATCGTAAATTTTCGATTAAATATGTAAAAAAAATTGTTGGAAAAAACAAAAAGTACGTATCAAAAATTATATTATTTTTAACTTCTATTTGTTTAAATAAATGATTACGTCAGTCAATATCAAATGAAAATGATAATTATTTTTATTTATAAATGCCTTGTTGTTAACCATATGATAATAGAAAAAGATATATTCGATAATTTATTAAATGCAAATGAACTCATTATAAACACCTGTTTGTTATAACAATTATTTATTTCAATTAACATTACTTATTGTTCAGAAATTCCTTCACAGCTAAATGTAATTAAGAATAATCATTTTCTAACAAAATGAATGAAATATTTTTTACATGTGTAAAAAAAGACTTGGAATTCAATTCAGTACAACCTGGAATTACTCAAGTTAGCAAATTCAATGGCAGTTAACAATATTTTGCGGTTATTGAAGGTCAACTGCTTACTAGAGTATTCATTTTTCGTGGTGTACTTTTCTCCTTGAAATTCTTATATATATGTATATATATTCGAACTGTTTTCTACTATTTTCTTGTACTATTTATTTTAAAAAAAAATTCAGGTGTGGACCAGAACATTTAATCACAATTTACGATCTACACTCATTTCCTAACATTACATTCAAGATTATACAAAGATTGTAATACAACATTAGTATAGTAGTAAACAATTATGTAGTGTCTGTTCTTTAAAACATGTTGCAATACAGAGGTGTAAAATATTTTTCATATTGCATTTTTGATTTTCTATTAATCATTTGTCTGCCATAAGAATCGTAAATGAGTAATCTGATAATTATTCTGACATATGTGTACCTGAACGCTATCGATGGTCTGTGTTTTAATTAAGTGCACAGATGGTAATGATTCAAAAAAATAATAAAAAATATACCGCCAAATACATTGATAATTACTAAAAGGTTCAAAGAATTTCTTTTAATAAATATCAAATATACATAATTATAATTTAAACTGTTAGTGAGCATTATGCTAAGTGCACGATAAACATTTTAAAATAGTATTTTAATCGTCTTGTTGTTATATATTGCAAATATATAATAATTATCTCATCAAACGAGGTCTCGTTTTAAATAATAGTAAATATTATTCATGATTTATTTGCTTACTATTAGGTTTATATCATACGATGATAATGTTATTCATAATACGAACTCCTGCAGAGTATCATTAACCTTTTCACCTTTGACATTCATTATATTTCTGCCAGATTGGTAAATATAGTTTGAAAACTGCGAAAATCAGGAAAATTATCACTGTTGTTTTATTTCTGTAAGATATTTTTTTATCTTCGATGATCAGTATTGTTTAAGATAAAAAGTTTATTAGATATGAAATGTACATTTCATTTTATAATTATTATTATTTTATTTTCTGCAGAACGAAAACAGTTTTAAATATTTTTCATATTTTTTAAATAATTTCAAGTATTTGTGTACTTTTTCTTTTAGAAATATTCTGGTCGTAATTAATTCGAAATTATGTTTTTATCTTATAGTAAATAGAGGATTTTTTTAATTAAGAATGTTGTGATATTTATGATAATTTTTTATATGACCATGGTACTTGAAGAACATGCTATTGATTTTCAATTTAAAGTTTGTTTAATCTCCACAGAGGCTGATTTGCAACTTAGTTTTTTTAAAAAAGAATGGAAAAACTATCAGATTACAAATATTGATTATACATTTTTTATTTTACAAATTATTGAAGTGTTTTATATTATTTGATTGTATATGTGTGTATTTATAATTTAGATATTATAACATTTGATTATGATGATTTTTAGGATGAATGTTTATATGATTTTTTTAAAAATGTATTTAAAAATAGTTATTTTATATTTTTCAAAAATATATCGTGATCTAACAATAGAAAACAAATTATACAACATTTTTTCTGTCTTGTAATGTAAGTAGACGGTTCTTTAATATTTGTATTTATTATATATTTTAATTAAAAATATAATTTTATTATAATATAATCAAATAAAATAATAAAATTAAATACTTTAGTTTTATTTCTTTCTTTGGTTTGATTATTTGTATTTACTTTCTTGTAGTAGGAAGTGAATAAAAATTTTTTAGTATTATAAAATAAATTCCAACTTTTTTGTTGAATATCATGTAATTACATACATACATACATATTTACATATATATTTATATATATATATATATATATATATATATATATATATATATATATATATATATATATATATATATATATATATATATATATACACACAGTTTTATAAAAATATATTTTATGAAATAAGTCATTCTTTGATATTATTTAATTTTTATTTGCGAGAAATATTGTTTTATTTTTAATATCTGCCTTATAACGATATATATATATATATATAATATATATATATATATATATATATATATATATAATTGTAAATTAACTTGTTTTTATAATTTTGTAGTAATATCATTTTTATTATTTTTATACGCAAATAATGATAGTTGTAATTATTTTTTAATTGAGGTGATTGAACTCCTACTTTAAAGACATATGCGATAAAAAATCATGTTATTTTATTATGAAATTTTTGACATAGAATTTTTTTTAAAAAGATTTTTCCTTCAATCTGCGTATCGTAAATGTTATCATGACGTTTTGGAATTAATCGACGTGATATGTTGTAATCGGTACAATTGTTTATCTATTAATTATGTTAATTATTAGATCGATCTTATTTAATCGATATGATTTTTTGTTAAAAAAATTTAATGAAGAATCTGCACTATTTATTTATATAATATACATTTTTTTTAAAAAAAAAACAAATTTTCTTTGTATAAGAAAAGTTATTTGAAATGTATTGTTAATTTGTAATAACGTTTGTATAGTGTAACTCAAATGAAACTGAAGGATTTAGAGATACAATTACTTGTTTACTATTATTTACTATTTTTACTCCCTTCAGTCTCATATAGGTTATATATAAAACCACTGTACTGTATATTATTATTATTATTATTTAATTTTTCCTAAATAATAATAATGAAATCTTTAAAATAAATGCGTATTACTTTTTTGTTTTTATAATCAATAATTGAAATTTGATTTTTATAGCTTTAATAAAGTTTTTATAAATGTTTTAACATAGGTAATTTCAAATTTTACTATAATTAAGATAATTTTTGGATTTTTAATAATAATACAAATATTCGTATAGGATTGCATAGATTATAATAATTTGATATCATTTTATTTACAATGAACATTATAAATTATTTATGATTACTCATTTCAATTAAAAAATATACAATATTAATGATTCCTATATATATAAAGATATAAATTGCATTGAACTATTTATAAGTGGTCATTAAAATAAATTATTTATATCGTTAACCTCCGTTACACTTTAGATAAATATATATGAAAATTATAAGTAAATGAAATGTTTTAATTGAATATTATATATATTTTAATTGATTATATATATATATATATATATATATATATATATATATATATATATATAAATAAATATAAACACTTCTACTTCATCGTTTAGATTTTTTCACAATCATTTTGAGTTTCTAAATTATTGTCGTGTAAAAGGATACTGATTTTTTTTAAATTGTTACTTTATATGTATGCATATTTAAGACGTGATTTATGTTCCTAAAATGTAAAATAAATATTTGTGTCAACTCTAAGATTGGTAGGTGTCAATTTTTATTAGGGAACATAAATGAATTGATATATTAATGTTGCTTTCCACAATGGTGAAATTCATTTACTTGTTTTTCTTTATTATTTTTATTCATATTTGTGTTATATTAGTGTTTATATTAATATTTTTAATTTTTGTTATTTATTTTCCATTTTTATGATTTTTATAGCGCAATTTGTACCATTAGATTAAAATTTCTTTCTAACGTATATTTATCAAATACAGTTTGCGTGTTATTATATTTTATGCAATTGACATTCTATAATTATTTTTTAAAATATCGTCTCGTTTGGGAGGTATATTTTTATTTTGGTTTAATAAATTAATTTACATAAATTATAATTATTGATATGATATATTGCGTTTAGGATGGTTTTTGTTCGTTTCAGATGCTTATTCTTAAAATATATGTTTAAAAAAAAAATTGTTATGTGTGTATTTTTTTCTATTGCTGTATAAGATTTTTTTTATATGTTTACCTTTAATTTAATGTATTATTTTATTGTTTCTTATTTATGTACTTATGTAGATCTGAAATTAGAGAGAAATATAATAATATTGACTCAATAATAAACAATAAAAGAGAATGTTGTGCTGTTGACTTCACTAATATTATATATATATATATATATATATATATATATATATATATATATATATATATATATATATAAGTATAGAACTCAGCGTGTTGTTGTATACTTTTTTAAACAACATTCCGATATAAATACTTATAAAATTTCCTGGAATAATAATATAGTAGCTACAAAGGTGAAATGCAAAATAAAATTACCGACAAAGTAAAATGAATAAAAAGTGTATTACCTATATGTTTTTGTATTTGTAATTTGTTAAGTTTTTTAATACATTTTCTTTGTATTTTATAACTTTTTAAGTTCATTATAATTATTGATGTAGTGTATAAAATAATAGTAAAAGCAAATGATGTAAGGTATAATTAAAATTAATAATCTGTGAAATTTATATAAGATTTTCAATCAATTTGTATAAATATATATATATATATATATATATATATATATATATATATATATATATAAGTGTGTGTGCGTTTAACTACATATTTGTAATATTTTTTAGATAATAAATTAATTAAAATCTGAAAACTATAAATTTATTATTAATCATTTAAAACTTTATAACACTTTCTTGTTTTCTGAATGCTTTTTATAATTAAATAATACTAATTGTTGAGGAACTGTTTATTCTTTTTTTGTATTTTCTCTTATATTTGTTTTTACTTAGATTGATCTTTATTTATGTTCAATTATTCAGAAAGTTCTAACTAGATTTTTGAAACCAAAAATAGTACCAAAATAAACTTTTTATTTTATCTTGTATTTACTTTTTGGTAAAACCCAGTTTTTATTCTATAACTCATCTCCATAACCAGATAATATCAATCATTGAATATTTTCTAGATTATCTTAAAAGTAAACAGCTTATATTTAAAATATTTTATAAACAATACAATCTAGATTATAAAATGAAAAACATACACACATATTTGCTTAAATTATATGACGTATATGTTATTTCCTTGAAAATAATGAATAATATATTTGTTCTAATTTTGTATTTTCACAAATACATAATTATTAACATATATATATATATATATATATATATATAATCATACAATTATGAATATATAAGATGTAAATCGTGGATTGCATAAATATGTAATTTTAATTGTGTTTGCCAATTAAATGTTCTATGAAAGTAGAAACCAATGTTTTATATTAATATAGTAGTGAAAAATGTCAAACAAAATAGAACTGATAATGAAATTTATAATAAATATTGTCGTCACAATGTTGAGATGTATATATACATATAAAAGGTACAACATTGCATCAGAATCAGTTATAATTTACCACTTGGTCGAGTAAAATCCATTCGTTTAACTTAGTTTGTGAGCTCAACATCAGCAGTGAATTATTTGAATACGGTTTTTATCACTGATTGAAAAATAACATTAAACGTATCAAACCAAAATAAATACTATTTTTTAAAAAATCTTAATTAAACAATAATATTGTTGTTTGAATTGTTTTATTTAAATATTTTGTTTAATTTAATAATTAAAAATGACAAGTACAAAATCAAATCATTTACATACTAATGGAAATGTAAAACTTGTGAATGGAACGCCTGTTATCATTGATCATCAAAGAAAAGATTCCTATAATGAGTACGTATATAAATACTTTTATACTGAGAATTATATAATTTGGTTTTAAAATAAAATATCTATGTAGAATAATTATACACAATTATTAATTACACATACAATTTCAATAAATATTTTATTGTATTTTTCATTATATATTAAAATGTAAATATTGAAAATGTTTTATTGTAATTATAAATTGTTTATAATATACATATGATTTCTAATTTTTTTTTATATTTACTGTTAGTGAATTTTTGAACTGAATGAATTTTTATTTAGAAATAATTTAGAAAGAATTCCAAAACATCTGTCAAAGAAATAAATATTTATTAAAATTTATTTTTTTATTTATATAAATAACAGAATCTAATAATTGTTTTATTGTATACAATTAAATATTATTAGTGAAGCTACAAGAGCTTATTGAAAAATTTAAATCATAAATTAGTTTATTTCTCCCCATATTTGTGTATTTATATTATTAAATTAATTATTAATTACATATATATATACACACAAAGAACTTAAATAGATTTTTCATTATTTATTATTTTTTGATATACATACATGCTTTTCGCAGAAATAAACACAAAGTTATCAGTGACGTCTGTGTTTTTTAAATTTCAATTAAAAAAACATACTTAAATACTTATTTAATAATATTTAATAGAAAAGAAAAAATGGCAATCTGATATTAAAATTTAATTAAATAATGATATTCTATTATATTTATATCATTTAATATATCAATTGACTTTTGTAAATTTCAATAATATAATATATTGGGTTTTTTTTAAAAAATGTACAATAAATTTGCTACATGAATGATATAAATGTTAATGAGAAAGAAACGAATTATTTTTTAGTGTTTATATATATTAAAAGATTTAATGATTATAATTATTTATATTTCCAATTCATTGATTAATTTTGATGTGTTTTTTATAACAGTGTTGTCTATTATTGAAATAGTAAAAAGTAGCATAGAGAACTAAGTGCAGAGAATTATTTTGAATTTAATTAAATGTTAATTTATTTTCGAAATTATTTAATCTGAGACAAATGACTACTCTCAAAAATTTAATAAGAGTAAAAATCGATTCAGACAATAGCACAAAACTATTTTTGTACTAAACATGTCAAATACATTATGAATTTTAAACCAAATAAATTGATAACAATAATATTTTTATGATTAAATATATTACCATACATTTTTTCTCTAACGATTTCTAGATTTTTTTGTGCGGCGTTATACAAAGGATTCTTGTTTATCTTCTATAATATTATCAGTGTTGACAAAAATAATTCTAAAAATAATAGAATATTTTATCGATCCGTTGTTAATTTATATTGGAATATTTTTTATTAAAATTATTTAATGATCTTATAGTTCATAGTGAACCAATATAATTATTTGTATCAAGTTTACAATATCAAATTAAAATTTTCAACAAAAATGATTAAGTTTAATCAAAATCGCTTATTTATTTCCTAGTTGCAACGCAAATGTGAATAATCAAATATTTATATTCAATTATGAAAATAAATACCTCTTACCAGATAAAAATATCACTTTAATTTTCGTTCTTGGTTAATAAAAGTTCGAAGATTATAAATCTAACTGTAGATAACAAGCTTAAGAACACATACTTGTCTTAGGTTTTTAAGAAATTTTAGCGAGTTGCATGGAAGACATCGATTTTAAAATTTGTAGTCTTTTTGAAAAGAATTGAATTTATAAAAAAAATATTAAAGTTAAGTACATTCATCCCAAACTCGAAAATGGAATTTAAATGTGAACATCATTTTATATACAATGAATTGTATAGCTGGTTTAAATGAGATTGAAGGGTTTAGACATACATTTACTTGCTTACTATTATTTGTTATCCTTGTCTCATTTGGGTTACATTATATATAAAATAAATATATCTTCATGCTTGGATTGAATGATTTGGTGTATAGAATGTTTAACAATTCTCAATAATACACATGCAGATTCAATATTATTTATTAATAATACACAAGTCAGAGATCAATTATTGATCATTGATGTTAACTGTATAAAGTGAAAGTACATAAATTTATATCAATTATATATTTTTTAAATTAATTTCATGTGACTATATATATATATATATATATATATATATATATATATCTGTATATGTGATTGTCAAGTATAAAATAAAACTTCTTTTAATACATAAAGAAATAATCCGCCCTTGAAACAAATACTGTTTTTTTTTTAAATGGAATGTGAGGCAAATTAATTTTGTTTAATGATATATACATATCTATTACTACTTATAATTATATATTATGTTATTCAATCAAAGAGATAATTTTCAACAATAATTAATATTGTCCTTATTTAAAAAAAATATTTACCATGATAAGATAATTAGATCAAGTTAATATTGAATTGAATTAATTTTAAATATTTTAATATGTAAATAATAATAAACATGATATTGAATATGTGTTCAATAAAAAATATTCAAATTTAATATATAAATCATTAAATAAATAGCATATATGTTATAATTATACAGTAACTTGAAATGTAGTGAATCATTAGAAGAAACATTGAACATTTTTTTTATGTAATAAGGAAATACTAAGTACATATACAGAAAGTTTCTAACATTTAACATTTATATTTTATGTTATTAAACATATATAATTTAGATATGAATATATATATATATATATATATATATATATATATATATATATATATATATATTTACGAGGGTCATTTGATAAGTATGGTATGTGTATTTATTGTTTAATTTAATTAATTCAATAAATTTTTCAATTTACTTTTTTTTACTTTTTTACCATACTTGTCAAACGACCCTTATATATATATATATATATATATATATATATATATATATATATATATATTAGTGACATGAAATATAATCTCATTTACAAAATGAATAAAATAAATTGTGATTGAATGCTATAATTTTTAAATATTTTTTGCATTCTAATAAATATAGAGGAATATTATATATTGAAAAAGGACCAATTTAGATATTTTTATTGTAACACATTTGTATCTCAATAAATATCTTTTATATCTCATATGAAATACTAAATAAACTTGAATTTTGATAAAAAATATTACAATGTCAAAAAAATCAAATACAGATTAATATATCGAAACACTGGTTGCGTTTGTAAAGTGATAATATATGTATATATATATATATATATATATATATATATATAAACTGATATTCCAGTATATTTAATATATTATATAAATTTTCAAGAACATATATCAAGTGTGAGTGTGTATGAGTAAGAAAGTAGTAAGATAGTAGACATTTTAATTTTTATTGTGATGTTTGAACTTGTTGTGGAAAATACAACGGATCATATGTGAGTTTATTTTAATTTATAATATTACCTATATTTCCTGTTTTGTTTATATAAAGAATCATCCAAATGTGACGCCTAGATTTGTGTTTTATTAAAAAGATACTGTACAATGTTTCCCTATACAGATGTTTCTATTTAAAAAAACATAAATCTAGGTGTCACATTTGCATGACTACTGGACGAAAGCCACAATGAATGCTAACATATATATATATATATATATATATATATATATATATATATATATATATATATATATATACAAACATCAAATTTATTTCTCTGAAATTTTAGTAAAAAAAATAATCAAAGGAAAGACATGAAAAACGTGCAGTTTTTACAAAATATATATTATCAGTCATTATTATGTTTATCTCACTTTTCAAAGAATTTACTCAAAAAATTCAATATACCTGATCAGTGACAAGTAATGTTTATTAATTTACCAAACCACATAAAAATACAGTTCATAATTTATTCATTTATAAATAATATCAAAGTTAAAGTTTGTTAGTTGTGCCATACATTTTTACACACACACACACACACATACATGCATACATACATACATACATACATACATACATACATACATACATACTTACATACATATATATATATATATATATATATATATATATAATAAAATAAATGTTATTTTGATAAATGATTGGAATATTTCAATATAAACCCCAAAGGTTTGTTATTAACCCCTGCTATTTAACATAATATATAAATTCTTATCAAAGTTTAATTTTATTAATGCCTTTCCTCTGTTTTTTTTTTAAAAAAAAGTTTTTGAGTTTCAGTATTAGTATGTAATATCTATTCAGACATTTTGTATTAAAAAAAGTCTTGTTCTTGAACAAAATATATATATAGTTTTTATATATTTGTGAATAATTCAAATTGAGACATTTTCTCATTTAAAAAATACCTTGCAATAATTCTAAGTGTTGTAAAAATTATAAAAAATAAGACCTTCAGTCATTTTGAATTTCTAGGTATAATAAGTTAATCTAATTTTTAATATATATATATATATATATATATATATATATATATATATATATATATATATTTAGAAACTGTTGTATTTAAGAATTAATATTAAATTTGCTAAAAGAATAATAAAAAAATATATTAAATAACTGTTCAAAAAAGTAATTGTTATTTTTTTTTATTTATGTTAACCATTAATATTTTCTTATTTATAGTATAATAATAACTAATTTTTTCTATTAAATTATTTTTAAATTATTAACTGTAAATGTATTTTAATTTTTAATCAAAAAATATACACAAAACTCACTGTCAAAAATATGTGCTACAGTTGACAAACGTTAACTTTCATATTATTCGTAAATAAATAAATTACGAAATGTATTTTTATGTGGTTTGGTGTATTAATAAACATTACGTGTCACTGATCAGGTACATTGACTGTTTTTAATCAGTTCTCTGAAAAGTTATAAACATAAAAATACCAGGTATCGTATATTTTGGAAAAACTACATGTTTTTTCCTTATATCGTTTATTTAGTTTTATATTAAAATTTAAATGAAATGACTGTGAGATATATATATATATATATATATATATATATATATATATATATATATATATATATATATATATATATATATATATATATATATATATATATATATATATATATATAATAGAAAATGAGATATAAAGAGAGAGAGATATTGATATTTTTAGAAAAAAATTGTGTATAAAACTGTTATAATTTCTTTTTTATATTATGGTTGATTTAAATTCATAAGTAATTATTTATAGAAATTGAATGCCTAAAATCACAACTTAGTGTTCAATAACCAGTTATTAGTTTCGTTTACTTTAATGATCATTTCAATAAACATTCTATCAACTTCGAAAATGTCGAAAATACCTCTTTGATATCTAAATCTGATAATAATATTTAAAATGTAAACAAACTCAATATTTTTCTTAAATCTTAAAATTTTCATTTAATTCTTTTTTTTATTTTAGACGAATATAAATTGTATTTAATTTTATGTATATTTCCCTTGTGAAATAACTAATTATATTGTTATAGGTACACATATGAATCCCTACAAGAAACAGCACAGTACCTCATGGATCGAGTACCATTCAAACCTAAAATTGGTATTATTTGTGGATCGGGAATGGGTGCGTATTGGAATGATGGTGAATATGTTCAACAAATTTTTTCTTAAAATTGCATTTTGTTATCTACAACGAGTTATTATTCAGATAAAAGTTTCAATTATATAAATTATATGGAAAATTTAAATAAAAATGTTAATAAATATTTATTGATATCAAACACCATATTGTAAATATTTATCTAATCATTTAATTTAAAATTTAAATATTTTTCAATATAAATTCATTGCGTAACATGACCATATTTTGCATTATTCTGAAGTGAAAATCAATTTTGAACCGTGTTTTTCAATCGATGTTCTATCAAACATTAAATGTCGTTTGAATTTAAATGCTCGTAGATTTAAAATTAACGATTAAGCTGTAAGTGTTTTTTTAGTACAAAAATATATTCTTGATATGTTTTTATAATTTGGAATATTTTAAAAATTAAAGAAATATTTTAAACATGATTGTTTTATGAAATACGTTTTCATCAAAAAGTAAAATAAATAAATAAAATAGTTAACCAGACGAAATAATTAGAAAATTGAATTGCTTAGTTGAAATAGATGTCTGCGGTCATTTGAATTATAAATAGCTATAAGAATTTAATATGATATTTATTTTTTGGCTTAAAGATTTTTTTAAGGATGAGGTTTTTCATATGAAAGTTTATAGCATTTTTTAAAATACTATAAAAATGTTTATTTGAATTTTTTGTTAATTATTTTATGAAGATTGTTACAATCAATTTTACAATTTTCAATCATGTTTTTATAAAGGAAATAAAATTAGGACACAAAGGTAATAATTGCAATAACTGAAAAAACTATAAATAAAGTTATTGAAAATATAGCCCATTTTTCAAATATCCCAAACAATTAATAACAAATCATATACAATAATTTTGTTAAATTATTTTGTAGATATTGAATATTTTTTTATTTTCAACGATGAAAGTCATTAAATAAAAAAAAATAAATATTTCTAATAATATATATATATAATTAATTATTTATTGACATTTTGCTGATTGTTTATAAATTATAAAATAACGATTACAAAAGAATATTGCAAAATATTAACTACTAATTTTTTTATCAATTACAAAATATCAGTGCAATTAAACTAATTAAACAGATTTTGCAATTTTCTAGATACTAGAAATAGATTCAGTTAGATCATCAAATTGGAATTTGTCCTATGATGACTGAAAAATTTTATTAAATATTTTATTAAATATTTGCTACTTATTGTCTTATATATATATATATATATATATATATATATATATATATATATATATATATAAATGTGTGTGTGTTTAGTAAAAAAAATCTGTTTATTTCCAAAGAAAGAAATATAAATAGCATACTTCAACTTAATATATCATTTATGTTGTTAAGTGTATAAATCATTTATTCAATAAAGAAAAAAATATTCGGAGATAATTTTGAACGAATTTTATAAATATGACAACTAGATAAAACTAATCAGTGTAAACAGGAGGTATTTCTATAGATACAACGTATCTACAAAATTTAAAAATAACCTTGGTAAATCTTAATCATAAAATAAAGAAAAGAGCGCGAATAAAAAAATGTATATGAATATAAATTAACAATCAATGATTTGTTACAGTTTGTCAAAAAATTATGATTATTCAATCACTGAACATATTTATTTTGATGTTTCTTTTTCTATTTACAAGTTGAAAAAAACTCTTTCTTGATAACCTTTCGTCACGTCATACAGTCCATGTTTTTTATATGGATATCTAACAAATAATACGATTTAAATAAGGATTTTATGTTTTTCATTGGAATTATTTTAAAATACGTAGAAAATTAGTAGTATTCAGATTTTCTTGGAAATATTGCACTTTATTTTATGCCGTTAATAATTTATAAAACGAATTTTAATTTCTTAAATTTCATTAAATTATTTAACGAAAAAAATGTTATTATTGAAAATTATTTCATTTAAATATGAAATCTATATTTTTTATAAATTAATCAGTGTGAAATATGAATAAAAATTCTGAATGAAAAAAATAATGGAAGAGTTAGGAATAATAAATAAAATTTTCCAGTCAATTTCCATTAAAGTAAATCACTATTTCATACACTTTAATATTTTCTTAACCTAATCATTCTTAATTGTAGTTTTCTGTTTTTATATTTACTATATTTATGTTTGTTTATATTTATGTTTTTTTCAATTGTACTTTCATCTCTGAAACCACTGTATTGTTTTATGTTCTCCTAGATCAGTTTTGATTTTAAATCAGTTTCCAGTTTTTCTTGTTTTAACTCTATTTATATATTTGGTTAAATGTCAAGGTTTTAGTTCAGGAATTAATTAAAATTAAATCTCATCATCTAATTAAAAATATAATTCAACAATAAAATAAGAAAATTCTAAAAATAGTTTTTAAGTCGAAATGGATTTTAAAAGTTATAGAATAATAAAGCTAAGTCCTTAATGAAAACAACAGAAAAGTTTATTTATTACTTCTTTTTTTATAAATGTAGTTACATACAATCTAGATAATAGCTTTATTATTAAAAAAGACACGAAAATGAGACAATCATAATGAGATGATAAACTGGTCACAGTAATTTTTTTTATTTTGTTTAAAAAAAACTGGTTTTTTGAAATAATAATTACGAATTCAGTGATGTAAACAATTTTAATTATCAATTAATATTAATGATATCTATAATGTTATATTATGTCTCAATTGAAAAATTATTTATATGTAATTAAAATGAATGAAAAATAATTAAATAAATATTAAATCGGAAAAATGTTAATTAAAATAATATTCGATCTGTTAATTTTCAGATAAATAAATATTAAATTTTGTATTAGGTGGTCATCTAAAGAGTTTATATCCAATATGATAATTAATTGAGTAAATTTTCTAATAACTTGCCCAATTAACTATTTAACGCAGATAATTTTTAATATTTTAGTGTTTATTATATTTAATTTACAAAATGTAGCTTTAAACAACGATTTTTTATTGATTTATTTACATTTAAATTTTGCAACATGTTTGTGTATCATGATGAAATAACATTGATATAAAATAAAAGTAAATTTTGTATTTTTTAAAAAAGGAATTATATATTTTATTTAAAAATATGTATTCAAGAATGTAAATTAATGTTAATTTTTGTTTACTGTTTGTAGTTTGATTTGTAAAATCTAGTTATGTTTGTTTTTGTAACTAAAGAGCAAATTATTAAACAAATTATAAAAATAGATGTGATTTAAACCATTAACATTTTAATGTTACAAAAATTGAAATAAAAAAAGTTCAATACAAATCGTGTTAAACTAAAAAAGATCAATCGTCGTTATCATGCAAGTATACATACTTTTTAATATTATTAGGAAACCAGGAAATATTTAAAAAAAAATATAATATAAATGAATCAATCAATTCAATATCACAGAATTACATAAAAGTGTTTAACAATTAATAATTATTAATTTTATTCCCTGATATTCATTTAGATGATTATACTATCATCATCTAACTAAATTACAAAATCTATTTCGTTTTATTTTTGAGAAAATATTCTAGGAATAATGGATGATTATTGAAATGTGCATAAACAAATAAAGTAAGCAATTAATAATTTTTGAACAATTTTTTTGAAATTTTGTGTACATAATTTATTTGTATTAAAATAAATTTGCATCAATACAAGAATAAATATATTTTGTTATTATATTTGCAATTTTCGTTTTTTTAAATAAATTATTTAATTTTTATACGAGGTATTTAGAGAGTAAGGCAAAAATTAACCGATTGATGACTAATGACTAAAATTTTAATTGCTTAAAATTAATCGTTTCAAGCGATTAATAAAACGATTAATTTGAAATTTTAAATCCATCGGTGGTTAACAATTCAAAAATTAATCAGTCGTGATTGATTTTTTAGTTATCAATCGTTTTAATTGATCAATAAACTGATTGATTTCAATATTCAAAATTATACAATATTAGATTAAAAAAAATAAAAATTATTTAAGATTTCAAAATCAAATTTTTTGTTTGAAGAAATAAATATTTTTTAATGTAATTTAATTTGTAATTTTAATGAAATATAGATTTAAATGATTATCAATATAATTTAATTTCCAAATTATTTTTATGGGAGTATTTAAAATACAATAATTAAAATAAAAGACAAATAAGGGTTTCGTTCACATTTTTATCCCATCTTTTAGGTGGTGAAATTGGATGATTTTTTTTAAACAAAAAATTCATTTCTGAAGAAGTAAATATCGTACATAAGGAAAGAAGAAAAAAATTAACTTAAGATTTTTTTTTATATTTATTATCCGATTAATTTTTTAATTTAAAAACAATTAATATAACATGATTATTTTTTTAGAAAATTTAGTTATTAGATTTTTAATCAAATTATGATTAAATTTCTAACTATATTTTTAATTGAATAAAAATTTAGTTAAATAATGCCTTATTCTGTTTAGTTGTATATTTGAATCACACGAACGCCTATTATAGCCCAACATTTATGTTTGTACAATTAGCTTATAGTTCTCTCATAGTTAGTATGCAGTCTGGAGTGGGTTAATATATTCTGTAGAAGCGCATTTTTTAACTTTGCGCAGTGGCGATATCGTAACCAATGAAGTTTAACTGAGGTGCGATTATTGCTAGTTGAAAACTTAAACCAATACCCCGCCATGAGGGCGTGCAATACCGCCCGCTACGGCAATTTTTGGAAATCCCTACGGGGATTGTTATTTTAATAAAAACATATTTTCACCAATTCCCATTTTTTTTAAAAAAATGTATTCCTATCGTTCAAGATTTTCCACTTTCTTGAATCAGGTTTTTGGTACATAAGTGTCTGTATCCCACATTCCTATTATGTATTTTTTTTTAAAAAAATGATACTGATTGGAATTTTTGAAATTAATTGAAACTTGTTTAAATTTACAACAAACCCATGTAACTTGCGTCTCTTCTGACATTTTTTGTGCGGCCCGCTGCACAGAATTAAAAAAATAATTTTTTTTAAAAAAATTAAGGCAAAGTGAATTGAGATAATTTATTTAGATATAAAATTTTATCTCAAATTTATTTCTATTAAAAAATATAAAAACGTCTTCTTCAACAAGATACACCACAATACGCCATTTCTTAGCAATACATATAATACGATATACAAATGTATAGGATCGTACAAATACGATGCCTAGATTTGTGTTTATTACAAAGAAACTATACACATGTTTCTCTATACACCAACCATCCTATACACATGTTTCTTTTTAATAAAACACAAATCTAGGCGTTACATTTGGATCATAATGACATTTTTATCCTATTTTTGTATCAAGAAATGTTTTTTATTAACTTTTTTTATAATAAAATTACAAATCTCTACTATACACATGTTTCTCTATACACCAACCATCCTATACACATGTTTCTTTTTAATAAAACACAAATCTAGGCGTTACATTTGGATCATAATGACATTTTTATCCTATTTTTGTATCAAGAAATGTTTTTTATTAACTTTTTTTTATAATAAAATTACAAATCTCTATAAAATTACCAATCTCCTATACACATGTTTCTTTAATAAACACAAATCATGTGTTACATTTGGATACACATGTTTATTTTTAATAAAACACAAATCTAGGCGTTACATTTGGATCATAATGACATTTTTATCCTATTTTTGTATCAAGAAATGTTTTTTATTAACTTTTTTTTATAATAAAATTACAAATCTCAAATTTCACGTTTTTGCATTTAATTATTCAAAATATCTCTGGTTCATTACATCTAGGGAACACCATATCCCTTGATAGGAAGTAGTGCGGTCCGTTAAGATTTAAAAAAAACTTTTAATTGGTCCTTTCGTTTAAAAGGTTACACCGGCCTGATTTACAGCATAACGCTCAAACGATGATGATATGGCCATCGAAACACTGATTCGTTTCTAAACAAATAAAGTGATTATTAGCAATTCTTATAATATTTTATAACGTTGGAACGGTAATTCATTTGTATTAAAATTAAAATTTTGTTATAAATGATTTCAGATCAAAATCAATTTAAAATATATTAAACATGATTTCGAAGTAAATTATTTATACGTGTTACTTATTTTTTAATATATAAATATTTTTTATAATTTGACTTATCATAACACTGATATAAGAATATTTTTATCAAATACTTTCATTAACACTTACTGTTTTTAATAATAACAGGGTTAATTACTTCGAGAAAAAATATAGATAGAATATAAAAAATATTATTGGAATTATTTTTTTTTAAAAAATTGTAAACACATTTTATTTGAAAAAAATAATAAATATAAAAAGTATATAAATCATTTATTTAACTTATTCAGTAGAATCTTTCTGTCAATCTTGTTTACCTAAACAGACATATACAATAATTATCATTAATTAATATTTTCATTTATCCATGATATATGTCACGAAATATCAGTAATTATTCTCTTTGACGAAAATAGACTAATATCAATCCGAATGAAACATAAAAAGGAATACGTCCTTATATATATATATATATATATATATATATATATATATATATATATATATATATATATATATATATATATATATATATATATATATAAAATAACTTCGACATGATTAATGAACTGAAACACATAAAATTGTTTTTACATGAATATAGAAAAAGCTCTGTAGTCAACTGGATAATCAATCATATTCTCTCTGAATACTTTTACTTATTTGAAACACGAAGATTATCTCTCGCGTGAAAAAAATCAATGAAAACATGTCCATCTGTTGACAATGAAAAGAAACCTGATAGATAACGTGATTATTTTTGTAAAAGAAAAATAAACATGTTTGGTGTTTTTACAATCACGTAAATTCAATCAGCTGATTTATATATATATATATATATATATATATATATATATATATATATATATATATATATATATACATATGTATGTATGCAAATGTTTATAATTTATGTAATTAAAAAACTACTGGCCGAAAAACATAAATATTAAATTATTGCTTCTAAATAATCTCAAATAATCGTTTCGACACGAAATGCGTCTTTTAATTTGTAACTTCGAGCGATTGGAGACCTTCAGTTGAAAAGATAAAAAAAAATGTTGATAATTTGATTCGAATCTTGTTCGATTGGTTTACGTATATGACAAAAAAAATATAATGAAAAACTATAATCATACGTTGTAAAAATTCAACATCTGATTTATTTAATAATATTTTGAATTTTTATTTCATGGTACAGAAAAATGTTTCTACATTGAGACGTAATTTCGGTTATTAAATTATAAATGTTTATTAAGAAAGTTCAGTTATGATAGTTTTTTATGAATTACTATGAAAATATGGTTCGAGTTACTAGTCATACATAAAATATGACTAATTTAATTTGAAAAGTTTTTGAACAGTTATTTTTATTACCAATTTTATTTAACTATTTTTATTATAGCATATTTTTATAATACTAGGTATTAAATTAAAATACACACAAATAAAATTATTTGATTAGCTAGTAAAAAATATTTTTTTGAAATAGTTTTTATAATCTTACTTTATCAATTGTAATTAGACACTGCAGATGGGTTTCATTATAATAATACTGATCAAATTGACAATTCAATATTTTGAAATATTTTCAAGAACTTCTTATTAAAATTATTAAAGAATTTTTTATATTCAAGATTTGTTTATTGTTAATTTAATCCCAATAATTGAAGGAAGGGATTATTGGAAAAAAAATTAATATAAAATATATTTTTAGTAAGCAATTATTATTTTCTAATTTGATTTATTCGAATTGATGTTACTAGTATAGAAAATTCATATATTATTAAAGGGGTATTCTAGTCTAGACGCACGAATTTTAGGTGTTTTTTCGCGCGCTATAAAAAAACAAATATTTTTGCTATCCATTTTTTATCAGTTATTTATTGACATTTTAAGAGTATAAAAAATTCATGAATTACATATTCAACATTTATTTTTAATGCTTCTGCTGTTTGCGATTTATCTGTATAAACCAATTTCACATAACCTCACAGAATTATCTTGGTGGCCAATTAATGGGATTTCGTGAAATAATGAACTCATTAAACTTGTGTTTCAATGAGTCTATTGACGTTTTTACAATTTTTAAGTGTTGTTAAAGTATTAAACGTTCCATGATAATTTGCCAAACTATACTAAGTTGAAATGTCAAAATGAATTAAAAAAATTCAAACATGACTACCACAGTTGTCAAAGTTTTGACATTTTTTTTGGAAAACCCTATATAAATATGTGTGTGTGTTTTTCTATTTATTTTTAATATGTTTTAAAAAATGAATTAAATATTTTTATTTTTTAAACAAAAAATCTGAAATAACGACAAATACAACAAAATGTCAATAAGCATGAAAAAATCAATAATAGTTCCAAGATATACTTTATTTGACTGAACTATTTGTTCCAGGTGCTCTTGCTGACGCCGTCACCAATCGCCACGTATTCCCTTATGAAGAAATCCCCAATTTTCCTCTAAGCACTGTCGTCGGCCATGCCGGTCAATTAGTTTTCGGATACTTGTCAGATGTACCTGTCGTATGTATGCAAGGACGTTTCCATTACTACGAAGGATATTCGTTATGGAAATGTTGCATGCCTGTACGAGTAATGAAATTGATGGGCGTAACACATTTATTAGCATCGAATGCTGCCGGAGGACTGAACTCGAATTATAAAGTCGGCGATATAATGTTGGTGAAAGATCATATCAATTTGATGGGTTTCGCCGGCAATAATCCTCTCCAAGGCCCGAACGACGAGAGGTTCGGACCGAGATTTCCGCCGATGAACACGGCGTACAATAAAGATCTCATCGTTGTCGGTAAACAGATCGCCAAAGATATGAATATAAGTGACGTGGTGCACGAAGGAGTTTATACTTGTCTCGGAGGGCCGAATTTCGAAACTGTTGCCGAATTACGAATGTTGAAGATGGTCGGAGTCGATGCTGTCGGTATGTCGACGGTACATGAAGTGATCACGGCGAGACACTGTGATATGATTGTATTTGCGTTCAGTTTAATTACTAATCAGTGTATAGTTGATTATGATTGCCACGGTGAAGCTAATCATCAAGAGGTCATGGATGTTGGGAAGATGAGACAAGATATGTTAAAACAGTTCGTTAATAGAATGGTTGATCACATTTCACGTTATTGCAAATAACTAATTGTTGATTGATTAGAATTTTTATTGTATTAATTGTCTATAGTTAATATTAAGTCATGTACGTGTCAGTAATTTCGATTATAAAATAGAAAAGTCGATTTAAATTTTTAAGTTATTAATTTTATAAGTTTTATTTCTATTTTAATAACGTAATTAATGAAATCGATAAATTATAATCAATTTTATTTAGCGATTATATATAATATGTAATGTATTTTTATATTGAACTGAATTTAATTAATTGTAAATATATATTTAATATACAAAAGAATAAGAGAAAGAGAGAGAGTAGTTTTGGTATAATTTATTTTAGATCACATTTTTTTAATGTCATGACCAGATTGAACTATAATATCATTTTCAGGTAATGAAACTTTTTGAATTATTTTAATTTCTTAAATTACATTTTTGAATTAAATTTCAAAATTTAATGTATAATGATTTTCAGAAATAAAAGAAACAAAATTTCCCAAACACCTTTTTCGAAAAATCCTGATATAATTTAATAAATTAAAATTCTATTATAGAAATGTAATTGGTATTTTTTCTTCAAGAATAATTAAAAAATATCAAAAATAGTTTCTGTCTAGTGTATTAAATTCATTTTTTTCTAATTGTTTGAGGTAAGGATATTGTATTCTATCAATCTAATTAAACTCTACATAACAGGAAAATTTAGGGTCAGAATATATTTGAATACAAATAAATCACTACCCCAATATCATAACATTTTTTTTGTTCGACAATAATCACTCCTTGTTTCTTATATTTGTTTAAATATATTTCGACCGTCATTTTTATTACATCTTGTGATGCTGAGGTAAATAATTTATTTTTTAAAAAAATATTTTGCTATAGTATTTAAGAAATATTATCAAAATATATACAAATATGTTTTATTTCATACTTTTTCATTAAAAATTTGTAATTATTTAATTGATATTTTACTACGATTATTTTCAATATTAGTTCTACTTTCCGATGAATTAAAACTTAAAAATTTATATTCAAGTGTCTTAATTGTATGTTTCTAATGTAAAATCATTTTAAATTTTAGATGTTCTGAAAGGATTTAGATTAGATTACATACATGTGCTTCTTAAAATAATATTCTGCGACATACATTAAACTTTTAATTTAATTCCTTCCTTAGAATAATAATTTCGAGTAGAGATAGTTTCATGGCAGAGAATCGAAATGTATGTTTTATGCAATGAAATTTCAAATGAATTGAACAACTTTTTCTTTGTACTTTTATGCATTTAAAACTAAGACAATTTCACAAGTTTTACTTAAATTGAAGTTATTTAATTTTTAGCGAAGTTACAAAGTTTGTCTTTATATTTTCGTTTATATATATATATATATATATATATATATATATATATATATATATATATATATATATAGAGAGAGAGAGAGAGAGAGAGAGAATTTTAGTACTAATAAAATAATAAATTGAGATGATTGGAAAAATTCTAGATAGATAAAAATTAGTCACAGAAATAATACAGTTAAATGTATAGTTGAAAAATTGATAAGTTTCAAGTATGTTTTTTTGTAATTGATTTTTTTAAATAATTAAACTGATTGTAGCAGATTTCAGTAAAAATATTTTTATCAGAATTTAATTTTTTTCGTATGATATATTTTATTTGGTATTACAATGGTTCGTATTTTTAATATTTTCTTTTTTATAGGAAGTATTTTTAACATATATATTTCTATGATATTTGTTGTATGATTTAAAATAATTGAATTGGATAAGTAAAAGTTTAAGTTACAGATATATACATTTTGATATGATTTATCATCCTTCATTTGGTACTCATTCAAGAAAAGAAAGATGAAAGACAAATTGCCTATATATAAAACTGTCAATAGAGCAGTCAATTTATCAGTTTTAATTACTTTGTGAAATATTATCATTAATTAAAGGGTTATATATATATATATATATATATATATATATATAATTCATTTGCATTAAAATAAATTTGTTATAGTATTTTAACAAAGAGTGGAAATAATTTTAGGTTTCTGTAAATGAAATCAGTGTAATTGAAATGATCCATAATAAGTAACTTTCAATTTCGTACAGAATGAGGGCCGTGTGGATGTTTTTAAATTTGAACTAATTTTTTATTTACATTAGAAAACATTTAAAAGTTTATTAACTTATTCTGAGTGATACTAAATTTTCTTTACATTTCATGGAAAATTATATATCATAGTTACTTTTTTAATACAATATTTTTAATAATCTGTATTAATTTAAGAATTTATAATATTTTTAAAAATTTTTTTTAACGTCTTCATTGTTATATATGTCTATTACTCATATCTATAATATATATATATATATATATATATATATATATATATATATATATATATATATATATATATAATACCAGAAGTTTCTTTCTAACTGCTGTTGGATGAATCCCATTTTAAAAATACTTCATTTTCATTGTTTTAATACCTTTCTTTTTCAATCCTGTCAAATTTTCTTATAACTGTCTTATCTATCTTCGAGAGTTTTTTTTTTGTTCTTCTTTATATATTTAGGTTCAAAATTAATCATATATCATGCACATCAGTGGCCTTTTCTCTTTGTTACATGACTGGATTTTTACTATTTTAATCTTTTCACTTCCTGTAATTACATCTGTAACTGCTTTTTTCAAACCATTAATTTTTTCAAATGTTATTCTTAATATGTATTTTCGCGTTTTCTGGAGTCATTATGTTATTTTGGAATTTAAGATTATGTTTAAGTACAATAATACACACACACACACACTATATATATATATATATATATATATATATATATATATATATAAGTAAATTTTTGATTTCGTTCGCTTATATGTACGACTATATGTATATTATACAAAGTAGGATGGCATTTAGTGGTTAATGTATTGAATTATGTAACTGAAATCCAATAAATTTGAATTTGATTTCTACGTTATATTTCTATGAATTAAATGTTTTTTTACAACATATATATTGAAATTGTCGTTAGTATGGTCCATTTTGAAAACAGTTTAATCGATGAAAGAAGAAATGAATAAAAAATAAATTGTAAATAAAATAATAGCATTTGACAAAACAGACAAGAAACCCACATATTCGAGTCAAGAACCGTAAATGGTAAGGTTTTCAATAAATTTCTAGATGTCACTGTATCGCCAGTTAGAACGATATAGGACGTTTCAGTTATCCCACTTAACACCGATATAGAGCTAGCGCTCACATCGCACAGCACCACTTGTCATGCTAAGCATTTGCTACGCAGACGTCAGACGTGTTGTATCACTATATCTTGTGTACCGTGTTTACGATAACAATGTTTCTACTGATATCATGAAATTGTAATTAAATTAATTACCAATTAATAGAGAATCGTCTGCATCTGTGATCCTGTAAATGACAGATCACGTCAAGATACTGTTTATTAGATCGTAGTGGGCCAGTTCGATCATATGCCAGCATAATAAATATTACACGTTCTCTTATTATGATGCACCGGTGAGTTGTTTTCATGTTTGTAATAACGTGCCGACTGGAATTTAAAATACATTTCTACTTTCGTAAATAGTGTTGTTAGTGTTGTAGAGTGTGTGTACAGAGAATATCCAGTTCGGATTCAATTACAGAAAGAAAGAAAAGAGTGTGTTTTTGTAGTGTGTGTAGTGTAGTGTAAGTTGTGTATTTTTTTCTTTTTTTTGAATGAAAATTATGAGTGAAATGATAAAATCAACAATGACTGGCTACGGTAAAGCAGGTATACTAGAAACGTATGTACGTGGACAATGGTTTCGTGTTTTCGTTACATTAGAAGAAGACTATTTGAGCATAACGTTGGACGAATCGTACGAGAACACGACCACGTTGAACGGCACGTTAAATAATAATATTGAAACACCTAGTGGACTGAACGATGCTCCGGACGTTCCTGATTCTGTTGCAAATCAGAAACGTAATGTGCGTGTCGTCAAGTCCGATAACAATGGACTGGGCATTTCGATTAAAGGCGGGAAGGAGAACAAAATGCCCATACTCATTAGTAAGATTTTCAAAGGCATGGCTGCCGATCTCACGGAACAGTTGTATGTGGGTGATGCTATTTTATCAGTGAACGGCAACGATTTGAGGGAAGCGACCCACGACGAAGCTGTCAAAGCATTGAAACGTGCTGGTAAAGTTGTTGAACTTGAAGGTAAGCGAAGTGGATATATACACCTGTTATGTCTTATGCATACACTCTTTCTTGCGGAATAATAAATACACATATGTATCAACTGTACATATTTTGAATACTGATTTTTCAGCATGAAAAACATTCACATACATATACATACGTACCCATACAAACACATCTATTTTTACTGTTTTATTAATTGTGGATAGCTAAATAATAAGTTAGAAATATACGATACTTAAATTATACTAAGTAAAAAAATAACGTTCTAAAAAAATATTATTGTTATTTTTGGAGACTAAAATGTAATTTGGCAAGTTATAAAAAAAGGTACGAAATTTGAATGATGATTTACTAATTCATATTCATTCACACTGTTAAAAAGATTTTTCCCATATTACATAATAATATTAATATCTATATATTATTTTAAATAAATATGTTCTTATCCAAAGAAAACATAAATACAACTTTTTTTTCAGAAAGTCTACTAATCGTATATGTTTTAATAACTTAAATAAATAAACATTTTGATAAATATATTAAGTGTTTATAAATGATTAATTCTGAATATATATTATCATTCAGTCGACTTCATGAAAATCTTTCACAATTCTCGTGTTAAGAAACTATCTACTTACAGATATATTAAATACGTCGATTGTTTGAAATTTTTCCTATATAAAAAAATATATGTGGAAACCGAGTTAAAATAAATGCTTATCTGTATAAATGTAATATTTTTGAAATACTAGGAAAAAGTTAATATTATTAGAAATAGCTCAAAGATTATTAGGTTGAAAATGATTTCAAAATTGAATTTATTTATATAATCGTTCGTATAGGTTTTCTTAAGTATTCAATTCCAAATACGTTATCAATCAAATAATTTCCTTATCTGAAGTATCACTTAACGTCATTCTCTTATCGTTTTAAATATATGTTTGCATTTCATAATTCTTTTATGCAATTTATTTAAAATATAATACGTAGTTGTTTTTAAAAATTAAGATGTACAATTTTGACTAGTATTTATAACAATGATTTTCACAAATATAAATTTTTTTTTCAAACCATAAGTATAATTCAATATTTAAAAAATGTATTAAAAAAGAGAAATAAATATATTAGGGATTTTATTGCCAATTTTTTTTTAAAAAAAGGGAGATGGATCGTTGAGAATTTAAAGAATTTGAAAAAAAATTTTTTTTCATTTAACTGTGGAATGATTGGGGTTGAAAATGATTTATTCGTATATATATATGAAATATGTAATTAAAGTATATTAATTATTTTCAAAACTATGGAAATATAAAAACAAAATCAAAATCAAGCATTTGATTTACGATGATTTTTAAAAGTAAATTTCTATTTTGTATTAACTATCCTAATCGTTTTAAATATCTGAGCAGGTAAGAAAATATATGTGCAACATAATACATAGTAGGTTTAAAATTTCAAGTTGCTGTATTAAAAAAGGTACAGAACAAGTTTACAAATGCGTATATAATTACATACACGTGATTAGGACTGTTAATGCCTGTAGTCACAATCAGACATTTTTAGAAATATAATTGAATATTTTATAATAACATATTTAATGTAATTGAATATTTAAAAATATCCTAACATTACACATACAATGTCTATCAAAAATCTATATTATATAAAATCAAAAAAGGATGATCTATTTCGTATAACTGATAGAGAAATTTTTATTTCCAATGAATTTTGATTGGTCGCTTTTATCACACTTTTAAACGTTACAAAATTATATGTTATTAATAAATGATACAGCTTTTTCAATTTTGTATAGTACTTGTTTGTAATAAAATACGTTTTTAATAAATATTTATATAATGTAAAGGCATCGTTAAGTTTCTGTTTGTATGTCGATTGGCGCCGTATGGTCTAAGACAGAACAACCAGTCGTCTGACGGGCTGCTGCATTGCTATGTTCCGCATGTTTGTCTTTTTCTATTCATCTTGTTTTTTTTTTCTTTTCAAATTTTGTCCTTATATATGTTATATATATTTATATAAGATCATCCAAATATGACATCTAGATTTGTGTTTTATTAAAAAGAAATAAAACAAACTATACACACGTTTTTCTTTACATCACTCTGTACACATGTTTCTTTTTAATAAAACACAAATCTAGGCGTCACATTTGGACGACCCCACCCTCTCACTCTATCTCTCTCTCTCTATATATATATGATATTAAGTTATATATATATTCTGTTATGGAACTGAGCCAATTTCATATATTGTAATAATTTGTCTTTTGGTATAGTAAAAAGTTTACATCTAATATTTCAACAATGTCATGATTGAAAAATAGAAAACAAACTTTCAGTGCAAAAAAAATGTTAATCGTTTTATTTCTTTATTAGTTATATACTAGTGAATAATTATTAGAAAAAACTGTTTCTATTAATACATTATACAAGTTGTCAGTAATTTTTATTTATGATTTATGAATTGCGGTATGATAAGTTATTTAATTTAATAACAAGGCAAAGAATCAAATCAGAATATAATTTTTATTGCAGGAAAAATAAAAATGTTTTATTTGAAATTCAAGTACGCTTTAATCGATAGAACATTTTTTTTCAGTTAAAAAATGCTAACATTTAAAGAATTAGTATTAAATATTTACGAAATTTTATTGACCTACATATATTTTTTTATACTGTTATAAATTTGAAAGTTCGTTAAATTGTGATTTTAAAAAATGATATTTTAATAAAAATACAATTTCGTTCAATATTAATTGTGTTTTATTACTATCTATGACTGTTCATCAATTTCGAACGGCAATAAAAGGTCGTAGCTGGTATCTTTATAATAGGATACATAGTGATTAAAGAAGCAAAAAGTAGTTTTTAGCTGTAAAATCTCGATGTATGTTTTATGTACTTTTTATATATCTATGAAGAACTGTAATAAAATATTCTATTGAATTTAACGATTTGGTTTTTTGGTGAAATTGATTTCGAGTTGAAAGAAATTTAATGTCGATTTAAAAATTAAAAAAATAAAAATGTCTTGCATTAAACAACTCTCTCTTTCTCTCTCTCTCTACATATGTATATATATATATATATATATATATATATATATATATATACATATACATAGATTATATATCCAATAATGAATTTCTATCAATTTCACATAAAAAGAGGTGTTTTTTTTTATTTAAAAAAAGGTTATAAACAAGAACTATGAACAAAAATTCTAGTAACGTGACTGAGGCGTAGTGGTAAGTCTTATTTATTTATTTATTTTCAATTTTCAGCATTAAATATTCTACATATACAAACAAAGTTAATAATTAACATTATTAAAATAAATTTCCATATGTATAGGGTTATCCAAATGTGACGCCTAGATTTCTGTTTTATTGAAAAGAAATATGTGTATAGGGAAACATGTGTATAGTTTCTTTTTAGTAAAACACAAATCTGGGCGTCACATTTGGATGACCCTATATTATGTATGGTCATCCAAATGTGACACCTAGATTTGTGTTTTATTAAAAAAAACTTGTGTTTAGAGAAACATGTGTATAGTTTCTTTTTTTGTGTTTTTAATAAAACACAAATCTAGGCGTCATATTTGGTTGACCCTATAAAAACAATTCTGCTATTAATTGTTAATAGTATAATTAAAATTTATTACGTATACATAGATGTTAATATGATTTCAGTTGAATTGAAAGTAAAACATGTTTTTAACGTTTGACAAGGCTAGTGGTTTTCAATATCTTTGACAAGCACTATGTAGTATTGTGTAACGAATTATTTTTACTTTTTTTAATTAACTTTCTACTTTGTCTTTTTTTTAATTTATATCAAACTTTCAATTTAAGAAAAAAATATCTATGATTGTTAAAAATGTATCGATGAATCAAATCACTTAAGGACGAAAATAGAAAAGGTCATGATTATTAAGTCGTTTGTTCTAATAAAAGTCTGATTTTATATCTTTAGTAAATTATTATCAACGATTTGGGAGGATTATATTATTTTTTTCTTATGATTATTAAATAAGGTATATTCAAAATCATTTCTTGTTTAAACATCATTTCAATTCTTGTTTAAACATCATTTCAATTCTTGTTTAAATTCAAATGATTTTCTATAATAAGAAGAGTTATATCTAGAATTTTAGTAATTATAGGATTTTTTAGTAGTTATAGGAAAGAGTACTTACTATTTTATGAAATAAATTTTATAATATCATTAGTAACTTTATTTTATTTAGTGTGCGTGCATATAAAAATTGTTATAAAATACCAGATTTAATTAATTACCACAATTTGATATTCGGTGTAATTAAATTAATCTTATTTAATAATACGAGATGAAATATATATTTGAATCTTATTTTTTAAAAAAAAAAAGAATAATACATTTTCTTTGATTTAACGTTTTTTTATATCGTGATGTTTTAAAATAATGATTAATAAAAACTATATATTTTTTATATTTAAATTTCTTATTCGTTTCCCTATAATTCAATATTAATCCAGTTTTTCCTCGATCCTGTTTAGATTGGATTATCGAAACTTCGAGTGGTTTCATTTTGAATTTAAGTAGGATTAAATAGAAAATATTTAAGTAGCTTAAAAATACCTGCGTGGAATTTATTTAAACAAATATACCTATATATATATATATATATATATATATATATGTGTGTGTGTGTGTGTGTATGTGTGTTTATATCTATTGTTAAACTATCTGTATATAAAAAAGCAGATATGAGTTCCACACGGAACTGTTATCTCGTTCTCATGAAAAGTTTCACGTCCAAAGCTTGAACGATTTTACGACTGAAGAAGAATAGAAAGGCTTTTAGTTTCGTAAATCCTGTTATTTGTCTTGTTTTACATTGAACAAATATATGAAAATTGTAAAGAAACTTACGGACGTCTTTCATTGTACAATATACGTTTACATGTTCGTCCATGTTTCATTTTTTTACACATTTTCTTATATACATATATTCACGATTCATTATTTCATAAAGACAAGTCTCGTATATATCACAACCTTCACTCTTGTCAACATTCTAAAATAACCTAAATAAAAAAAAAATGATTTATTGTTGTATTTTTATATGGCGACTCATCGTTCGATTCGGCGAATAAACACGTTGTATTTTTTTATGTCTCGGAGGCAGTGACGAAATCGTAATTAAAATTTATATAATTAGTAAGTCTTTTTACACTTCACTCGGTTAAAAAATGTAAGATAATATCTATGTACAGTACTGTTTAATTCATTTACATCCACAGTGTTTATATGTGTGGAAACATTAATTATATATTATCTTTATTTGATGTTCATAGTCACATTAGACATTTATAAATTATATACGAGATAAATAACGATTTATATTTCTTGTAGTAGGTAATTTTCTATATTTTTTTTAAAAATAATACAAGGTAACAATGCTTTAACCAGATTTAATCAATTAATTCAAGATTTATTTAACATTTATTCAGTATAAAAATAATACTTGCTTTCTAATATATACACGTTTTTAAAATCCTTACGATTTTGATTAAAAATAAACGTAGTTATATATGTAATAAAAAACATTATTAATGGTAAATAAAATTTGCAATTTGAAAATTTTTGAGAACTAGAATTTGGTTTTTATTTCTCAATATAATTTACATCATTTGTGGTATATTTTATTTTTTAAAAAAATTATAAACGATATTTTTCAAATGTAGATCAATAAAATAAATTTACAGATATTATTATAATGTTCATATAATCTGTATATATGTATATTGGAAGAGAAAGGAATTAAATAAGTTCAAGTGTAGTTTTGTGAAAGGATTTCACCTATCAGTGGATAGAAATATATATATATATATATATATATATATATATATATATATATATATATATATATATATTTCGTTTTGTTTGGCATAGCGAATTCGTTTAGTCCAATTTTTAGTTACTCTTTCACATAATTGTGGTCCAGTTTCGTGAATTAGTCGTTTAATGTTTCTGTTGTTTGTGGTTTATCAGTATAAATCAATGATTTCACATAACTCCACAAAAATTATCTATCATATGATCTTGGAGACCAATTGATGGGTACATTTCGTGAAATAATGGACTCATTAAACTTTTGTTTCAATAAGTTTATTGAAGTTTTTACAATTTCTAAACGTTGTTGAAGTGTTAAACGTTCTATGATAATTTTCCAAATTATACCGAGTTGAAATGTTAAAATGAGTTAAAAAATTCAAACTTGGCTACAATCAGCTGTCAAAGTTCTGATATTTTTATTGGAAAGCTTTATATATATATATAAGTCACTATAATATACAAATATACATTATAAGATATATAAGTAGTGTACAAAGTTCCTATCACAACTTTTATAAAAATTTAAATGTGGAATAACGAAAGTAAATTTTTTAATCGCTAGTTAAAAATAAAAATATAATTACTGTTTGTTTTTAAACTGTGGCAAATTCACTTTAACACAAATAAATTATCACCCTCAATTAAAATTGTGCTGTTGGGGGTGATAATTCATTTGTGTTAAAATATTTATTTTTTATTTTTTCCATAATTTTCCTAATTGTAAGTTTTATTTTTTTGTTGTAGTTCTAAAATTATATATATATATATATATATATATATATATATATATATATATAGGGTGATCCAAATGTGATGCCTAGATTTGTATTTCATTAAAAAGAAACTATACACATGTTTCTTTTTAATAAAACACAAATTTAGGCGTCACATTTGGATAACCTTATATTTGAGAAACGAGTAAAAATTATAAATTGAAGATTAAATCTAAATATTTTTTCACAGTAAACATATGTTACATATTAGGTTTTTGTTAAGAGCATTTTAAATTAGGACCAGATCTCTTTAAATACATTTGTGTTGTAAGTTAGAAATTATATAAATATATATATAAATTTCTTGTAGTTATATATTTTTTTAGGTACACTCAGAAATGAAAAATGAACAAAAAGGGTTATATAGGCATTTGATGTGCTGCTCTTCATTAAAAATTAACAAATATTTTATCTTCATCTCTCAGTGAAAATAATTATATTTGTATTTTATTTCATGTTAAATAGACTTTGATGTTTTATTTAAAAATATGATGATTTTTTGAAGAGAAATAGAATAGTAAATTCATTTACAACAAATGTTTAATGTAATGTTTTTTTTTTGTTTAAATGAGTTATGGAAAAAGTAAGAAAATTTGCTCTCAACTTTTTATATTTTTTTTCATTCTCTCTACGTATATATACGTATGTGTGAAAGAGAGTTGAAGCTATATTTTAAGAGATTGAGCTTTTTGTATTTATTATCAACTAACAACATTTTGAAGTTGTTTTACTAAAATGTTATGATTTTGAAGTATAATGGAAAATGAAAAATTACGAAACATGGGTTTTATATATAAAATTTGTAATTTTTAAAAAATCTTGTATTTTTTACTAATCATTGATTTTTTATTCTATATTATTGAATATATAATTTTAATAAATATTTTCGATCACAAAAAAAATTTGTTATTTATACAAATTATATGTTGATATTTGAAGAAATGTTTTATATTCTTTATTAAATAAATACTGATAAAATCAGTCTTGTATTTTTAAATATGTTAAAAAATTATTTATTTTTTATAACAAATGTTAATTAAAAACATAACAAATATATCAAAATTGTAGAAATAGTAATATTGTAATTCAAAAATAGCTTTTATACTTTTTTTTATACGCCATTAACACAATAAATAACGATTATGAAAAAAATAAAAAATAGTTTATTGTTGTAAAACCCGTTTATATTTTTACAAAAAGTCGTTGTAGTTTTATCACAGTCATGACGTTTAAAAAAATAATAGAAAAAATTATATAACATTTTCGTCGTATATAAAAAAGCACCGACTCTATGAGCTTAGTTTATATGCTTTAGTTTATGTATGTTTTAATTGTATGTCTTTTATACAACGTTTGTAAAACAAAGCAGTTGGCAGAAAGTAAGAGTGCTATATTATGCTTGGAACGTATTAAAAGTACGCATTGTCTGTAAATGAATGTAGAAATAAACGAAGAATATATTATATCGATGTGACTCATATAAAACTCACAACAATACGACGAAATGCGTGTGAAGTTGAAATGAATAAACGTGCATTATGTAATTTAACAACTCTTTTGTTGAATGCTTGTTTGTTGGGAAAATATATTAGAAGTTTTTTCAAATAGAATTAATTTGAACAATTTTCATATAAATATTTGGTTATCTCTCTAATTTATTAACCTTTAGTCAGTCTATTTCCCAAAATACATTATATTCTAAGTTTTATGTTGCTGATTGAGCAGAAATTTCATTTCGTTTGTTGTATCTCATAAAATAATATAATTTTTTACAGTGAGACAATATTTTTTTTTTATTTTATATAATGAGTGAATCATATTTTTTCTCTTAGCTTATAAAATGAAAATTTGAATAGAGTATCTTGAAAAATATAAACTAATTAAGAGTAACACAAATATCTCAAGTTTAATATTATTCGGATAAGGGTGTATAATATAATTACAAATATTAAAAACGAAAATATATTGAAATTAGAAAGTACGTATATTAAATTGAAACAGTGAAATAAAAAATGATTTAAAAAATAATTATACTCCAATCGTAAATTAATAATTAGAATAAAAAAGGCTTGTTTTTGCATATTAGAGGTTATGAAAAATTTTAATGAAAATAGAGAGAGGACTGTAAATAAATATACGAATATTTAATAAATAATATATTTTTTTCCTAATATATTTCCATTTAACAGACAAGCAAAAAAATTATTTTTAAATGTTATTTTTGATAAAAAATTCTTTAATTTCACGTTTGAAATTGTTTTATTTTAAAATGTAAAATATGCGAGAGAAAGTCTGGATTGTTTATCGAACAATGTTTGAAAACATTTATCACAATTAGAGAACAGTTGTGTTCGTGTGGAATTAATATGTGATAACTTTTTATTTATTAGAACCTTAGATAACTTTAATAACTTTGTACTATCCTTAGAGTGACCTTCAAGTATTAGTAAATAGAAAGTTTTCAGGTAGCAAACGGGAACATTGGAATGAAGTCAGAAATTATTAATATAAAATTGATATATAGGTTTTTTTTTAAGTTTGATAGAACTTTAAATTGAGTCTCTATTAAAAGTACTATTTAACCTAAAAAACACTCTTTATATAATGTATGCATGTGCATATAAAGGTATGATAAAAAATTTTATTTAGGTTAAATAAAACTTTCGATAGGTATTAAATTTAAAATTCTTTCATCCTTAAAAACCACCCTATATTTGTGTGTTATAAGAATTTAAAAAAAATTAAATATTTTTTACTAATTTACTTGGAAGAAGAACTATATATTTAGATAAAATTTATAAATATATCAATAGTTATAAATATTAATTTATTCAAAATATAGGATTATCAAAAATGTGAACTAAAGTTTGCAACAAGTAATTATTTTCAGTTTTTCATGTATCCCAAAAATTAGAATGTAGAAAATTTGATTTACAATAAATTGTATTTTTTCCTAGGTTTTTAGCCTGTTTTAATATCTTTTTTCCTTATGAGCTAGTTATAATTGTTTATGAAAGGGTAACTAATTAATCATAAAATACCAACTTGGAAGGAAACGAAATTTTTTATCAATGTTTCCTTCCCATAGACTGATTATCTGACAAAACTGTAAATTCAGTCTATCCTTCCTAACTACTTATTTTGGTTTTTCGGCCATTGGATTTTTATATTTTAATCTGTCTTAGGAATTGCTGTAACTCCAGGAAAAAAATTTCACTATGTATTAAAACTGAAAACAGCTAACCCCATGTTTTTTAATGAGGTCGTTACTTCTCCATTTTTATTTCTTTGGATAGATACAGACCACGTTGAAATTTAATTATATTCAAAATTATAATATAAAATCATTAACAGTAGCATACAAAATAATCAATAATATTTCAATGACTAATTAGAAAATATGTATTTTTTTTATAAAATATTTAAAATTTATCACACTAAAATTATTTAAGTGTTATAGATTTTCTATACGATATATATATATATATATATATATATATATATATATATATATATATATATATATAATTTAAAATGGTTTTCTAAAATGGACCGTAAATCATTGAGTAATAAATAAAAATTCTATGAGTTTTGTCACGTTCTTTTAAGATGAAAATTGCGTTGTACTTAAATAAAATTCAATATTGGAAATGAATTTATGTATAAACGTGTATATATATATATATATATATATATATATATATATATATATATATATATATATATAAATGTATATGTATTAATGGAATTACATTTTGTTATATTTGTATTGAGAGAACGAAATTTGTTATTATTTAATAAAAACGAATTATATTTGTAAATGAGTTTATTTTATCCTGTAATATATATATATATATATATATATATATATATATATATATATATATATATATATATATATATATATATTTGAAAAAGAACGAAAATCCATTAATTTCTATCATTATTAAACATCGGATGACCTGAATTTCAAAAAAAAAAATATATTCGAGTAATGATTATTTTGATCCATACACCTCATTTATAAAATACATATCAGCTGGTAACAAATTGCTAAGTTTATTATTATTAATTTAACTCGTAACATATTTTAGATTAAACGAATTAATCAAATGACATTTTTGTGATTGCGATTGAAAAAATGTATGCTACCAATTTATTTTCACAAGGGAATATTTTGTGTTTAACACAAATATTATATTTGAATCCATATAAAGAATAAAATAACTAATTGCTCTAATGATCAACTAAATAAATTGGAAATAAATATTAAATCGTTTAATACTAATAAATTTTACATATAGATTTTCGTTTATTATTAATAATATTTTTGTATTTTTATCAATTTTAATTATTTTTTAATCTGTATATTTTTTATGTACATCTGTAATGGATTTATAAGAAGCTTATTTAAAAATATCAGTATTGGTTAACTGTAACAGATTTTACTTTATATATATATATATATATATATATATATATATATATATATATATATATATATATATATATATATATATACACATACACACGAGTGTCGTTTGATAGGTATGGTAAATTAATTTATTGTTTAATTTAAATAATTAAATTAAATTTTTCAATTTAATTTTTCTTATTTTTTTATCATACTTATCAAACAACCTCTCGTGTATATATATATATATATATATATATATATATATATATATATATATATATATATGTATGTGTGTGTGTGTTATTAGTGTTTTAAAAATGAATTTGAATTCGTATAAATATTTTTTTTAATATTTAAAATTTACTTAAACAATTTAAATATATTTTAATGAGTTGGAATGAATTTTTTATGAGTTATAAAAAATTGTTTCACATTGAGTAAATTGTTTAAAAAAATATTATGAAAGATATTTATTATTTTCGTAGTGTATTTAAAAGATTGTTTAAAAATAATTTTATTGGTACTATCAGTTTGTTAGCTACCTGAATTTAGATTGTTAGATGTTAAAGTAGGTATAATTAATCCCTTTGTCTGAATTCATTAATTCACTACAATTTAGTCCTTAAAAAGTTCAAATTGTTAATTAATGTAAGTTTAAATTATGGCTCTAAATCTAATTATTTGTTTTTGTATGTTCAATATAAATATTTTTGATATTTCTGTTCTTATACTCGTTTTAATTATTCTTTTTTTACACGATTGACATTGGATTACATTTTGTTATAAGTTATATTTTGTAACTTTGGTTGAATACCGAGATTTTAAGTTGAATAATTGAATTTAATTTGTGATTCTTAGTAAGGCCACTTTACGATGATTAATCAATGAAATTCCACGATTGTTTTTAAAACATTAAGTTTTGAATCTTGAAAGATTTCTCTCTATTTATATACATTTGATAAGAAATGATATGCATTTTAATGAGTAAAATATATAATAAGGTAATTAATTTATGTTTTTTTTTTGTTCGTTTAAAATATATTTTATTTATAAATGTTGATTTTTAAATAAATATAATTTATATCATATTTTGTATATTTAGATTTTTGACAATATTTTCAGTTTTAATTATTTTTATTGTATTAGTAATATATTTATATCATATCTTATTTCTATTGTAATATTTGTTTAGCAAACGTACAATTGGTTTTGTTGTTCTTTATACAATTTATTTGTTTCTTTATCATGGAGTTTCCACTTCACTTTGTCAACTTGTTTCTTTTTATAATCTTTATATATATATATATATATATATATATATATATATATATATATATATTGTATATAGGGTTTTCCAATAAGTGCTTCAGAAGTTTGATTGGAAATAAAACAAAATAGTGTTAAATTAATTAGTTATTTATTTTTTTCATTTTTAATCATATTTAATGATATTAATGATGGCACACAATTTCATTTATATGACGACCACCACGACTTCACTTGACATAGTTCGTTCGTTAAGTTCAATTTTTAGTCACTCTTTCACATAATTGTGGTCCAATTATATGAATTACACGTTCAGTGTTTATTTTTAATGCTTCTGTTGTTTGTAATTTATCAGTATAAACTAATGATTTCACATAATCGCACAGAAAATAATTTAGTGTGGTTAGATCACATGATTTAATGAAATAATGGACTCATTAAACTTTGGTTTAAATAAGACAATTAAAGTTTTTATAATTTCTAAACGTTGTTGAAATGTTAGGCATTGTATGATAATTTGCCAAACTATATTGAGTTGAATTGTCAAAATGAGCTTAAAAAAAATTCAAACATGGTTGCCACCAACTGTCAAAGTTCTGACATTTTTATTAGAAAATGCTATATAAAAAAGGAATAATTTTCTAATTTTATTATTTATCTTTGGATTATAATTATGCAGAGAAATAAAAATAATAACTTCACAGTAAAAAATATAAAATAAGATTAATATTTTAAACCCGAACAGCATTAAAAATTAATAAAAAAATAATGAGTGAAACTTTTAACACAAAACTCATTCAAATTAAAAATATTATTTAATTTTGAAAACCCTGTATATATATATATATATATACATACATACACACACACACATATGAGAACTTATTTATTAGAAATAAAAAAAATGTTCAATACATTGAAAATTGTGTTATTAAAAAAGATTGTTTATTTTCAGAAAAACGTATTAATTATACGTTTATCTTGTTTTTCTATTTAAGCCAGTAATTGATAGATATATTATCTGGTTACATGATATTATATTTGTACTAATTCATACTTTTATCTTTTTTTTGAGTTATTTAATAATGTTTACATAAACTGTTGATAGATTTTAACAGAGGTGTTTCTGATAAGAAATATGCAAGTCATTGAAATAAATGTGATATTTTAAGCTATTACTCATCAACACACACCTATCTCCCACATATAGATTAATATATATATATATATATATATATATATATATATATATATATATATATATATATATATACATACATATATATACATATGTATATATGTATATACTTATTAATTGATTTCCGTCCAAATTCTGTCAATTTGTATTGTCTTTTTTTATTAATTGTGTATTTGACACGAAGCACGTGAATTTGACACGAGAGCAAATCAATTCGGCTTTCGGAGTTCAATAGACTCTATGCAGACAATGGAGATCCGATCGGTAACAATTAGTCTGTTCATGTGTACGAATAAACTACGACCGTGTGTGCAATTGTGTGCTTTTTTTTTCGTCGAACGAGTGTTTGTGTATGTTTGTATGATATTGTGTGTACGTACATGTGTGTGCATGTTTTGATGCATGCCTGTGTCTATGTATCAATTGACAATCGAAAATGCTTCCAACAAAGATGTAATTATATAACCGCAAGTTCGTGTGTAATGAGTGTGTCACGAGCTTTGTTATTGTTCAGTAAAATTTGATATCGATATGTTGGTACTAGTTTGTTATTGTTTTCAAATAAACATACATATAATACATATATATATATATATATATTATATAAAATCCTTTTTTTTAGAAAAAATATTTCATAGTGTCTGTTGTGTGTGGGAATATAAGAACGAATTGGTTTCAATGAAAAAAAAACATTTTGAATTTATTTTACCAACACACATTCATACACACACATATATGTATATATATATATATATATATATATATATATATATATATAAATAATTTTATTTCTATTTTTTTCTATGTATGGAGATAAAAATTTAACATTTTTTGATTTCATTTTATATTAATGTTAATTGAACGATTTTATAATATTCTATTAATGACTTAAACTTCAATCAAATTAGGTAAAATTTTTTAATATATTAAACAAAAATAATAATCAAATAAATGTTTATAATGAATTTGGCAACATATATATATATATATATATATATATATATATATATATATATATATAAATTTAAATGTTATAGATCTGTGATTAAAACAACAATGTAATTGCAATCATCAGTTCGTTGTAAATGATTTAATATCACAATGTAAAGAGTCATCCAACTGTGACGTCTAGATTTGTGTTTTATTAAAAAGAAACATGTGTATAAGGCGATGTATAGGGAAACATGTGTATAGTTTTTTTCGTTTCTTTTTAATTAAACACAAAACTAGGCGTTACATTTGGATGATCTTATATAACTATGAGTTTAATTCTTAGAATTAAATATCTATATTATTTTTTACATACATATTGTATATATATATGTATTTATATATGAAATTTTTTTTTTATAAAATATGTCTATGGTTTTAACTTGTTTCATAATTTTTTAATATAATGATAGAATAATAAATAGAAGTCTATATTTTTATTTTATTAAATAGAACGAGTAAAAAATTTGTTGTATAATTACAATTTTTTTAAAATAGCAATTAATATCTACAATCGTATTGTAAAATAATAATTTGTAATATATTTGAATAAAAAATGTGCATGTTTTCTTTTATAAAATATTTATTTTAGTCGATGAATAAATTTCAGTTGATTTACGTATTAAAACAATAGTAGATTGGTAGTTTATAAAAATCAATTTCTATTATCATATCATTCGATATTTTATCGTTCTATTCCACCTACACTCCACCACACATCGTTTCAATGAAGAAAAAAACTTTCCGAGCGCTAAATTTTACAGCTGAGCATCACTCAGACGAATAAAAAGAAAGTTAGACGACCAGAACAGTTATTTCTGAAGCTCGGAACATCGCAGGAATTCAAAAAACTTAGCAGTACGTGGTTATGTCTTCTGGAAACCGTAAGTTCCTCGTGCAATGGTCACGTCACTGAAAAATACTGTTGACCTTTTGCTACATCATCACTGTTTTATTATTATTTGCCTAATAACATAAAATTTTTACAGTTCGATATGGCAGCCAAAGGACAGCCCATTTCCATATTTTATTATTCGACTTTTTATTCGTTTTATGATATATTACAATAGTTAGTTATGCTGATTCGGCGGTTTCGGTTCTGCAAATATTGATCAAATGAATTAAAACCACTATTTTATTTATGGGTTCGTAAAAATGTGTGAAATTATTATACGATCATTTTGATTCCATTACATGGAAAATACGTCTATAATTTATTGTTTATTTTTTTATGTGATTTTTATACATTTTTATACAAATAAATTTATTTATATATATATATATATATATATATATATATATATATATATATATACACGGGTATACATGGATATAATTTCAAAATATATCTAACTTTTAGTGGTGAATAGCAAGATCGTTTACTGGTCGAAAGATCATAGTTCATAACGCTTGGTCGAATATCTTGAAATAAGTTTTTGGAAGTTTCCGCCTGAAAGCAAACTCTCATGATGATTCTTGTAATGTTCACCACAAACGTTTCCCTTTAGTTATCTCCTCATTTATTTAATTTCTTCGAATGTTCTTAGTCGATGTTTTTTTCTCAATACAGAATAACTTCGATGAAATTAATATACAGATTTTTTTTATCAACAAATATTTTTGAAGATTCCAATTCGATTTATAAATATAAAATTCATTTCAAAAATTAAAAACTTTGTGAAAATTATTTTTTTATCATTCTAAAATTATTGTCGAAATTTGAATCTGGATTAATGAATCGATTTAGAAGCAGGTATTATTTTTTATTTTGAAAATTTATATATTAATAAATATCACATAAAAACGATCAAAATGTACAAAATTTTTTCTTATTTAAAAATTTTTTTTTAGAATTTAAATTCATAGTAATTTTTTTGTGAGCAATATAATTTAAATATTCAATAGTTTTATATCTCTCTTTTTTCTGAACGAATTTGTCTCATTTCAGTAACATATTTGTGTAAAAGTGAATTATATAGTGTTAAAAAAATATTACATCGTTATCAAAATTTTATATTATTAAATATAGTCATAAAAATAATAATAATATATCTGCTTTAAATTGTAAATTTAGAGGAGAGTTTTATTTTGATTTTAGAATATATTAATTAAATGTTATTTTTTTATCTGATTTTAATAATCTTTACCAAAAAAGGTGAATGTTTAAAAATAATAGAATAAAAATTATTTTAAACTAAAACACTTGTATGAAGGATTAAATTTTTATTAACTTGTTTTTCATAATTCACAAATTTAATTTTTAATTAGAAATCATTTCCACCATTGAAAAAAAATGATAATTGATTAAAATATTTTCTACTCGTGCTCTCCAGAAAAGTTTTAAAAATGCAAATCTAAAATCATCTCTTTCTTTATTTTCTGATTATTGTTCTATTATGTTAGTAGAATTCTTGAAATGTTTGTTTGGAATGAAAGAGGCAGCTTTTCTTTGAATTCGTTTTTTTAAAAATTTTTCATTAATGAATGTAGGTTTCATCTACTTTCAGAGAAAAATATAATATAATAGAAAAAATATTAAAAAACAATAATTTGTGTGTGTAATTTTTAAACACAGAAAATTGTACTTTTAATTATATTACATTTTAGAGAAAATTAATTTCGTTCTAAAGTTTTATTTATATTTTTTGACGACTTACAATTAAAATTTATTTAACATACCAACAAAATTTGCATGTTAGATTTTTATCATTTATTTAATCTCGTATGTTTTTATAATTTATTTTAATATCTTTCAAATTCATTTGTAAGATATATAAAATGTATATTTTTCTTAACTTTATCATTCAGAATGGTATATCAAGTTAGAGATATTTATTGGTTTTTCTTCTTTAACACACATTTATTAGATTTTATACATCAATATATTTTTTTGGAAATTCAGTAATTACTTATTGCTCTACTCTGAATGAGTGTATATTAAACATTTATTTTCATTCTGATAAGTTTAAGACTTTTGTTGGCATACATCAAATGAGAAAACGAAATTTTCATAATATATTGCCAAAAAATAATTTGATACGAAATATATATTTAAATAAAAGTGTTGTTTAAAAACTTGAATATAATGTATGATATACAGAAATGTTGACCTATTTTTTGTATATTTTGTGTTTTATTTTTAATTTTTATTTTAGAATAATATTTGTATCAAATAATTCTTTAATAAAATTTTATAAACATTTTTTTATTCTCACTTGAGACATGTTAACAAATATTTATGAAATTTATGATGTGTAATAATGAAAATGTGATTCAGATATACGTTTATAAAAATATTAATATGCATATATATATATATATATATATATATATATATATATATATATGTGTGTGTGTGTGTGTATATACGTGTATGTGTGTAAATATGTGTATTTACAATATGTAACATATTTTTAATATTAAGGTGCAAGTGTCAAACTTTCACAAATGTAAAATTTCCCGCCGGGACCAATATACATACATAGGTTGATCTCACATGCTCTAAACTCGTTAAAAAATAGATTATCGAGCAGGGAATCATAAAACACAAATATCCGTTCATGATATAAATAGGGATAGATAAAAAGTTATAAAAAATATTGTTGTCGTTAAAATTGATTAAATATTTTGTCGCTGGTGGTATTAGGTGTCTATATAGCAGAGTATTTTAATTCATTAAATAAAATTCGTATATTTATAATATTTATATATATATATATATATATATATATATATATATATATATATATATGTGTGTGTGTGTGTGTGTGTGTATTTATACATTTTTTTATTAAATTTATTGAAGGATTATACATTTTTATATTTTTTATATATTGGTATAAATATATTTTTATATCAAGCGAAATATTATTAAAATATTACCACATGGAGCTGTTAAAAATGTGTAAGGAATTTCAATTCAAGTTAATAAAATATTGAAATATTTTTTTGTAAATAAATTAATTTTGTAAATATTGTCAACAGCAGAAATCCTTATCAAAATTTTATATAATTTTCCTCATTTTAATTGCCTATTTATATTTTACTATAAATTTTGTCAGTTAAGAAAACAAATAGAAAATTTGATAAATATACTTTATAATAAACTTTTATATGATATATATATATATATATATATATATATATATATATATATATATATAATTACATATAACAGTATAATCTCCAACAATAAATAAGTCTATTCACAAAAAGAAAATAGACAAGTTGAAAAGTATCCTTCTTTTTAAATTCACAAGCCATCACTGCTACTCGCCGAAAAGAAAAGATATGACAGAGAAACATCCGCACAGTCGAAAAGATTCATGATAAAAAAAAATTGGGCAAGCTCTCGCTTGGCAATACAATTATTACAATAAGCGCACGAAGAAAGCACACTATTCAACATAAAGAAGATAAAGGTCATCACAGTGGTCGTTCGTGTAAGAGATGTTACGAGGATTGGCTTTTATGGACGACAGTTGCATCGTGCAAAACATTGTTCCGTATAAGAAAAATGGAAATAGCGCAGGGTTAGTCGGAAATTCAGTCTCGCTCGACAATGGACGAAACTTTAAAACGAGAGACGTACTCGCGACTTAAAAATCCCTAAACGACGCGTACCGCTCGACAATAGCGTGTAATTTAAATTTTTATGATCTGCGTCGAGTTCGGGAAAGTGTATAAGAATAAATTCATTTTAAAATAGCCTTGCGTGAAAGAGTTGTAAAGTACTCAATGGAAATAAAGTAAACAGGCAGATACGTGACGTGAAGTAGTAGTATCTAGGACACATGCCGCTTTTTTGATCAATATTTAAATATTTTTCAACAGATTGTAAAGTTTTTATTTGTGAATGTTTTTATACAACTCAATGTCTTAATCTATACACAAGTCGATTAATTCGTTTTACCGTAAAATTTATTTTTTTAATGTATACATATTTTTTAAAAATTAACCTATAAAAAGTAAGCAACATTTTTACAAAATAAATATTTATTTATTTTTTGGGAATAATTGATTATAAATTGATTTTTTTTTGTATTCACTTCACTCTTCGACCCCTAAATTTGTTACTATTAAACAATATAAGTAAGATACGAAAAATAAAACGTTTAGAAAACTATGTTAATTTTTCTGTGTAGACTATTTATTATATATATATATATATATATATATATATGTATATATGAGGGTCGTTTGATAAGTATAGTAAATTTATTTATTGTTTAATTTAATTAAATTTTTCAATTTAGTTTTTCTTATTTTTTACCATACTAATCAAACGACCCTCTTGTATGTATATATATATATATATATATATATATATATATATATATAATAGCCATGCATTAAAATTTATTTAGTCTGAAAATTTTTTCAAAAGTCTGCCTGAACATTTATCTTTTTTTTATTAACTTTAATATTTCATAAAATTTGTTTTTCGGTAATTTTTAGAAAACATTAGGGAAAGTTCAGAAACGAAATTTTCACATCAATTTGGAGACAGAACTCCATTTTTTAAAAAATATAAATAAATAAATAATTGAACTTAACACTCAAAGATTTTATAAAAATGTTCATTTGATTTCCTAAATACAATTTTAATGAATTTGGTAGAAATAAAAATCCATGGAAAAATTATTAAAAAATATTAGGATTAATAATAAAGATTTCTAAGTACAGAAATCGATTCGCAAAAATTTTGTTTGTTAATGAAGATTATTTTGAAATGCATTTCATTTAATAAAAACATGTTTATAGAAATATATTTGGTCATCCAAATGTGACGCCTAGATTTAGAAAACACAAATCTAGGCGTCACATTTAGATGATCGTATAAAAGATAATATAAATGTAATTTTCAAAATTGCTAATTACAATCAAACAAGAACATTTTCTTTCTTATAAAATATTTCCAATTTCAGAATTTTTATTCTGCAACACCCAAAATTTGTGTATAATTCGTTTTCTTTAAAACTCAGTAATCTGTGTTTGTTTGTTTTCACTTGAAATATTTTTCTAAATTTCTATGTGTGGAGTTAACACTTTTTGAAGCTTCCTTTTGAACTGTACAATGAAGTTATAATAACATGTTTTTTTCATAAAAATATCCTGCAAGGTGGAAATATTACAATAAAATTGTATTGTTTATGACATCTATTGAAGGATCCTCATTGATTTTGCACTTAATATATTATTATTAATATGAGAAAAAATATAATTTATTGTAGATCATGAAAATTGAAATAAATTAAAACAGACTTTCATCTAGTATTAAATTGTCAGTAACTGAGAGTACAGGGATGTTGATTTGAAATAAAACTTTAATATATTATAATTAAAAAATATATTAATTTTTTTTTGATGGTATTTAAAAACTTACGAATCTACAATGATTAAATATTATATTTTTATTTTGTTGAAAAAAGAAATTTTATTATATTCATAAAAAATAGAAATAGAGCAGTAAGTAAAATATATATGAATTTCATTCGTTTTTATATTGTCTAAAATAAAAAGAATTATATATATATATATATATATATATATATATATATATATATATATATATATATATAATATATTATATAGCATGTATTATCTAGATAACCAGAAACTGTAGTAAAAGATACAGTGATATATATAATATTTTTTTCTAAAGTTGAAGATACAGGTACACACAGTGAAGTATATTTAATTCTCGTAGATCATAAAATTCTATTTAACTGTCACAAATTTCGGTACGTATTTTTCATTGCGCGGTTCTCCGAGTGATCATAAAGAAACAAAACGAGCAGGAGGCGAAAAATCTGAGGTGGAGCGTGAACTATTCTCACACAGGAAATATATAGCACATTTTTTTCTTTCACTGAAGTATCTACGTGTCATCTCTCTACCTCAAACGTCTGATACCGGTTCTTACTGCAAGGTGGGACTTACGACCTCTATATAAAATTGAAGAAAAATACACATCTCGTACAGTTATTTAATGCTATGAAATTTCCGTGCTTTTATTTTTATGAAGATTACACGTATCAAAATGAATTCTTTGCGTTCGGGGCAAAATAACGTTCAGATTTTTTTCTTTCTTCTTGCTTGTGGTCGTTTAACATTCTTTACTTCGAAACGCTTTTCTATGCTCTTTGGGTTACTCTTTTTTACTTTATTGCGTACTTTATAGTCGTTTCGGTCGAATGCAGTGGCCGGTTTTTGATATTTGAATTCGAGTTTACTGGATGTAAATATTTTGTTGCATACGAATCTTGTTTTATTTACAATAAAGGACTTTTTTGTACTATAAGATTTTGTAAAATATGAACTTGTTTTTGATAAGCCATGAAATTGTGTTTTTCAGTATTTTATGTAATATCAAAATCAATACTTATTTATCATATACAGCCATATTTTTGTTTAAGCGAATTTTTTTCAAATTATAAATTACCTATTTTTTTTTGAATATTTTTATAATCATGATTTTCATATTCATTATAATAACAATTTGATTTTTTTTTGCTAATACAATTTATGTACTCTCATCTCTTTCACTTTTAAGGGGAAATATTTTCAAATTATTATTTATTTTGTAATCATCTGGTATATTTTATTTGCATATATTTAAATTGTAAATATACAAATATAAAATAATAATATTTAAATTGTAAATAAATGTACGATTTATATGGTATATATTTGGATTTATTGTTAAATGAGCAATTGGTTATATATATATATGATATAAAATTAAACCATCTGGATTTCTGGTTTTCAGACATCAAAATTCTTTATTAAATACATTTTTTCTTGTGATAGTAGATCATTGTTTCTTTTATTTTTCTCTTCTAGGATTTATTTCACCAGTTTTTCTTTCGATTTTTCAGAAAAGAATCTAAAATATTTTTTGAGTTTTTCTAATCGTTCGTATATACCAAGCATCTGAGCCATTTTAGTTTTTTTTTGATTATCATTTTTGTTATGCTTACTCTATTTTCAATTCTCTGATATTTCTTCTAAGATAGTTCATCTTGATTATCTGCAGTGTTGTTTATTTTACGTTTTTTCTTCATTTTTGATACTTTGGCACTTATTCTACAATAGCCTATTTTGTCTGTTTGTAGTCTTTTTATATTCACTGCTAATAGCCAATGTTTTACAACTGTAATACAGGATATATTCCATCATTGATCTTTTTAAATACTTTTTGATATTTGGAGATATGTGTTTATTCTACCATATCAAATTAAGATACCCTAACACTTTCTGACTATTCTTATTATGGAATGTAACTTCATCTTGTTTTATTTTTTTTGTTATTGATGTACCCAGTTATTTGAATTTATCAATTTGTTTAATTTCCTATTTTATTCGAAATCTACTATTGCATTTATAACTAAGTATTCGGTTTTATTTAGAGTCTCTTTTTATCCACTGCTGGATGAATACCTCTCACAATATTTTACATTTTAGCCTGTCTAATGTTTTGCTTTTTCAGTTGACGAATTTTCTTATATTTCTGTTCCTTCTATCCATGGGTCTCTTCTTAGACCTTATATATTTAAGTTTCCAATCAATAACTTCATTTATCCATCGGTGGCCCTTCTTCTTACTTTATGACTGGCTCATTTCCATTTCAAACTTTTGTTTATATATATATATATATAGAGAGAGAGAGAGTGAGAGAGAGAGAGGGAGTCGTCTCATCCAGATCGTATCCTCATCGTTTAAAAAAACATCATCGTTTACTCAAAAACATGTATTTTATTTACAAATTAAGTTACGTATTTCTGATAGGACACCCTATATATATAATATTAGATAACATAATTTTTTTCTCTTTAAAAATTGTAATAATGACAATCATTTACTTAATTACATATATTTTCATATATTTTTTTTTAAAAAAACAGGTAGAAAAAATCTGTTTATATACTGAGGTTGAAAATATTGTCATTGATTTTTTTATAATTAATTATGATATGAAGCAATTATTAATTGATTTAAAAAAGAGATACTTATTAATTTAGTAATCTGATACATTCCTGTCATTTTAATCTCATTTTTTAAACAAATCACCATTCGTCTATATAAAAATAAAATAATTTTTGTATAGAAAATATACGAATTATGTTGTTTTTGAAATAAAAAAATATATTTGTGGCAATAATATAAATATTTATGTAAATATACAACTACATAAATATATTCAACTTTCGACTTTTTCCTATTATTATGTAAATGAAGTAATGTTGAAAATGTTGTCAAGTTAGTTTGAAAAATCATATCACTTTAATATATATATATATATATATATATATATATATATATATATATATATATTTATAATGTATATATAAACAAAGATATATTACAATAAAAGTAAAACTATATGAAAATAACAACAGTGTGAACTACGTGAACACATTAAAAACTTTATAAATAATGATCGACTATAAAACTGTCTCTATTATGATAGAAGATGATGATGTAATAACTTTAACGAAAAATAATAGAAAAAGTACGGTCGAAGAAAGTTTATAACAATGTAAAGACGATGGTTGTTTTCTCGTTTTGTTGTTGTAAAGACAGACAAGGAAAAGTAATTGTACACAAGTGTACACGGATTGTGGTTTCTTTGTACATAAAAATATTTCAGTCAATGTGTAATATGCTTCTGTACCTATAATAAAAAACATATTTAAGATTTGTATTTTCCAATTTTATTAACTGAATATAACTTGTTTGTTGAAGGGTTCTAATATTTTGAGTGATACATTTTGGTTAATAATTTGTTACTATCGATAGGTATTGATTTTTTTTTAATTAAATGATATTTTTGATTTGAATGAGATTTGTGTTAATAATTTCACTTATTAAATTTTTAATGCTAAATATATTTTTTTATTTCAAAAACAACATAATTCGTATATTTTCCATATAAAAATAATTTTATTTTTATATAGACGAATGGTGATTTGTTTAAACAATCAGATTAAAATGACAGGAATTTATCAGATTACTAAATTAATAGTATCTCTTTTTTAAATCAATTAATAATTGCTTCATATCATAATTAATTATAAAAAAATCAATGATAATATTTTCAATCTCAATATATAAACAGATTTTTTCTAATTGTTTTTTATTAATCTTTTCTTATTTTTTTTATCGTCATATTATTATTTTTGTTTCTCTGCATAATTATAATCCGAAGATAAATAGTAAATTAAAAAAATATTCCTTTTTTATTTAAATTAATTATTAAATCTATTAATAAGAGATTTTATAAAAAAATTAAATAATCATATATTATTTTTTTGAGCGGATTAAAAATAAGAAAATGTCAATTTTAAAATTGTTTACTTTGTACTTGTGGTTCTGTTATTATTTTCATTTTTTATCATTTATATAAAGATGATCCTACCAATTTGAAATATTGTTTTAATAATGGTTAATAAAAAAAACTTATTGAACTAATTAATATAATTATCAATTAAAAACATCTGCTGATTATTGAACAAAATGCGTTAAATGAATTTTATTGCATACTTTGTAATTTTTAAACAGACATTTAAACAATATCGATATTTGATTTTTATCATCGATATCAAATTCGGATACTATCGTCTGTATACGTAACTTCCTAATTGGTACATTTATATAATTCGTTGTTTTGGAGACGGAATTACTGAACCGCTAACCATCAAATCGCTGAATAATTATTTACATTTAATTAAAGTTTCGATCGTGGCTTTAATTATTACGAATCAGTAGGGATATGTAGCGGTACCAATTTCTATGTCCTCTTTCCAACATATCGTCGTATTATTTACCTGCGAGCCGTTATACATACTCGTTTATACATACCAATATATATATATATATATATATATATATATATTTGTTTGTTTATGTGAAGAGGATTCCTTGTAAATTTAAACATGAACTGTACTTACAAAAAAGTTTAGTTTTATGTAACGTTGTGAATGTTTTAGTCGTCGGAAATGTCGGAAGCAAACTGAAAAAATATAAATATATAAACATTTAAATGTTTATATATATATATATATATATATGTGTGTGTGTGTGTATAAATTTCGATAACTACAATTTGTTTTCTTCTCTGTAAAATGTCAAAAGATAAGATTTATTTTTCTGTAATATATTCATGTGAGATGGTTTTTATTTTCAACATTCTCTTTTGTTGAAATGTGTAAAATGTTTATTTATAAATTATTACATATTTGTATTCTTCCTTCAACTTAATATACCATATATATATATATATATATATATTCCATCGGCGCACACTTATCATTGCTCAAAAAAACATCATCGCTCACTCAAAAAAGTGTTTTATTTAAAAATTAAGTTGTGTACTCTTGATAGGACATCCTATATATAGGGTTATCTAAAAATGACTCCTAGATTTATGTTTTGTTAAAAAGAAACATGTATAGTTTCTTTTTAATAAAACACAAATCTATGCGTCACATTTGGATGAGCCTATATATTAGGTTGGCAAATATCTCCCTTCCGCCTTCTGGTCTTTTGAATTTCGCAGCTATGTAATAAAAAAAAAAAAAGCGGAAGGGAGATACTTGCCAACCTAATATATATATATATATATAGAGAGAGAGAGAGAGAAATACAGATGTAGCTATAGATAGGTAAGTAGATATAAAAAAATCGTCAAAATGGAATGGAAAAATATTGATCGGTCGAAGTGGAAAATTTTAATTTAGAGGCTTTAATCCAGCATTAGGTAGTAAGAGGCTGATGATATATATATATATATATATATATATATATATATATATATACTTAAAACTGAAAATTATTATATTTCAGTTTTAATTAACATACTGTATTATAAAATTTTCCAATACTAACTTTTTGTAAAATTTATTTGTTTAGAAGTTGATGCCCATTTTAACTGTCATGTTTTCTCTGTCAAAGTGTTGTATTATAAAATCTAGTTTTTATAATGCAGAACTATGATTTAGATGGCATGGCTACTGAAATGTACATCAGCTTTTAAACAATTAAAGTGAACTCATAGTGATTTCACTAGATAGTGAATTAAAGTGATCTCATTGGAAATTTTTACAATGTTGGGATGAAAATTCATTTATCTTAAAAAGGAGTTAATCTTAGTAACAGCCTTTTATTAATGACAATTTAATACTGTAAGATGAAATAAAAATATAGATTGTATAATTTACTCTCTTAACAGAAATGTAAATTAACAAATAAAGTGAACAATAAGTGATAAATGATTTTTTTTTAAATATTTTGGAATGAATGATTCATTCGTGTAAAAATGAATTGGAAGTCAACAGTTACAAAAATCATATTAATAAAATATATTGATTTTTGCGGTTTACAAAAATATCAAACATGGTAAAATTTATATAGAATATTAATTGCACAACTCGTTGTTATTTATTTTAAAAATTGTCCGTTTGAATAAACCCGAACATGTTTAAATGTCGTCCAAAACAATGTTTTGCTTATATATTTATTGCGACAAGTTTGAATCGATGCTGCGAACTTTTTTCTGTACATTTAATACAGAGATTGTACGCTTGTCTACAGTCCCCAAATCTGTCAACAAACAATTGAGAATTTAGAAAATGAAACCATGCGTAACCAATCTTATTCGCCACATTTAACTTCCTGTGAGAAAGGATCTGCATTGCTGTCATTTTGATACCAATAATGACGCAAACAAAGTTACGTTAGCTATTTTAAATAGGGTAGCAGAATTGACTTCTTTGCTGTCCTGGTATTTGATATAGTCATGTTATTTAAACATAGACGTACGTGTACGTACATATAAACGATATTGATGGTATCATTTTCGGAATTTCGAATTGAAAAAATTGACGAGGGTGTGATTTTTCTGTACCATATTTATTTTCAGACAATATATTTTTTAAAAAAGAGATTTCTTTATATGGGTAATGTTTTCATTTTTTTCATTGATTAAAATTATAATTGGTTTCTTTCATTTAGATTTATACATGATTTTTGACTTTTTTATAAAAGATTTAAGTGTTATTAATTTATTGTGAAGTTTTTATAGTCATTTTTAATTAATAACATAGCTCGTTTTTGTTCTTAATTCATTGGTTTTAATTATTTTTTATAAAATGTAATTTGATGATTGGTTTATAGGAATGATTTTTTTAAAGCAAATTTTTCAATTTTCATTTTTTCTACAAAATTGAAACGCTTTATATATTATATTATTTTTTCACGAATATTTTATTGATGATACACAGCTGGGTCTGTTTTTGTGCGGATTATTTTAATGCGATTTTGAAGTTATGCGATTCATATTTCTTCTTAGTATCTTTTTATATGAATTGTTTTTAAGAATTCTTTTAAGCGGTTATTTAATTCAACGAACAGCTCTTCAGTTTTATGAACAAATGAAGGAATCAAAGCCATTTACTTCCGCTTCTCAAACTGATAAGGAATTTTCGGCTAGCAAAGGATGGTTAACCGGGTTTTTAAAAAGGAATGCACTGCATAACGTGAAGATACGGGCGTGATTGCATCGGCAAAAAAAAACTGCCAAATTTTTTTTAAACAATATTACGTTAAACACACTTTTTAATTTATATTGGATAAACTAGAAAATGAGTCAATAACAGTAACTGACACTTGGAAAAAAATTTCTATCTTTGACTGTATAAATCATATTGCATTTGCTATTATGCAAATAAAACCACACACTTTAAATGCTTGTTGGAAAAAGGCTTGGCCTACATGTTTTGAAAACAGTGCAGGTCTTCACTTTCTTTTTTATTTTCTTATTTTTATTCTAAACAGTGCAGCTATTATTGCGATGATGATTAAAATATGTATGAAAAATTCTAAAATAAATTACACATATGTACATATTGCTTTGAATAAAATTAAATAGTTAATTAAAAAATAAAGTAAAAAGCTTTGTTTCGTATCAATTTTTTGCAGATATTTGAAATTTTTTTTAAGCATTCTTTATTTCCTGATTTTTTATGCGAATTTTAGAGTAATTTCACTTTGTAGCATTTAAAATTATTATGTGGTTTTTAAAAATTACAGAACGTAGCCCTAATTTTTCAATGTAAGTTAAGTCTTTTTTTTGTGCGATTTTTTTTAATGCGGTTCTGCGAAACGTATCTACCGCATAAAAACATACTCAGGTGTAATTATAATTTGTATTAAAATGTTTTGAATTTCTTTAAAAAAATAAAAATTTGAATTTTTAATGCAAAAAATGATGTTTGATTTCAAAATATCCCTCTTTATATATATATATATATATATATATATATATATATATATATATATATATATATATATATATATAGGGTGTTCCCATCAAGTCCGCACAATTAATTATTAAATAACATGCATATTTTTTTGAATGAGCGATGATGTGTTTTGAATGATGATGAGTGTGGATTTCTGATGGGACACCCTATATATGCGTAAATGCATTTCATTTATCTGTATTTCCTTAGAAAATGTTATTATTGTCTGTACAGCTTTAACGAATTTAATCAGATTCAGGTTTAATTAAGTAATCAAATACACTTCACGCATGCCTATATCCGCCTTAATAGACCCAATTATTATAGACGTTCGTAATTTCTCAACGTGCATTTGGATCACAGACGTTAGATTTGTGCCAAGTTCGACCACACGTTTTAATTAAACAATCTCGTACGTCTCATTACTCGTAGCTCTAAATGCTCTCACCGTGGACGTGCATTCAAAAGGAATTCATTATCAAAAACATATATGCATGTACAAAATGTCTGTCTGTCTGTATGTACGTACGTATGTTGGTTTATACTCGCCGACCGTATTTTCTTTCGAAATTTCGTATTCACATGCAGTGGAGACAATTTTCCGCCACATATTAATTCTGCACGTACATCAGATTTGTGTTTTGTATCTGACATTTGTATGTGCGGCGAGACGTGCTGTAAATTAAAAATAAATAAAATAAAAAGCCGCAACAACAACGGAAATGGTGCACAGGTCGGAACAATACGCGATACGGATGCTTCGGCTAGTTTTCTATAGTTGTAAATGCAAATCGCTTGCATAGTTTCGGTTTTAACTACTAATTAAACAATTATCAAAATGTCGCTAGTGGTTATAGGGTTTTCATACGACGTTGAACATAATTACATGTTACGGGTTTTAGAATGTTTGTAGACACGTATTTAACTTTAATGACAGCAGAGTTTATATACTGACTTTCTGTTAAGCATTTTAAACTGACTTTTTCATAATAAAACGAGTACAAAATTATTTTATTGCACTGAATTAAACCATTTGAATTCAGTTTAATATTTCACTAAATTATTTGTTACTAAACTTTCATCTATAATTAAACATTAAATTCTATTCAAACTTTTTCACTCGCTGTGATGTTTATTAATTTAAATAAAATAACTAATTAATTGTGAAGTATTTATTTTACATACACTAATTGCTTTTAAAACACAGTAGTTTTAGTTTTAATCTTTTCATTTTTATGTAAATTTATCTCTATTTATTTTCTATCCATTTTTCATTTCCCTAACTTTAGAGTTTTTCTAAAAATAATTTTAAAGTATATTTCCATACAAGTTTGTTTAATGTAATATTATTTTATTTTAGATTCAAATAAATTTATTAAATACGAGGATTTTATTTTTAAAATATAAATATATTTTTCGATTTCTATACATTGAATTTAACTCATGATGGTTTTATTGCGTTTATTATTATTATTTATTTATTTAGATACTTTTATTTATTTTTACTTTTATATTTTGTATATTTTAAATATTTGTTAAATTATGTATTATATTTGATATTTTTTTTTGATATATTATTTTATCATTATGTTTAAATACAGAATAATATTGTAATATTTGGTCATCCAAATGTGATGCCTAGATTTGTGTTTTATTAAAAAAAAAACAAGAGAAATTATACACATGTTTCCCTCTATATCACTCTCTATACACATGTTTTTTTAATAAAACATGAATCTAGGCGTTACAATTGGATGACCCTTTATATTTAGGTGTTTATTCTGTGATTAATATTCGGCTACAATATTCAATTTTAAAAAATTAAATATATGAATTCTACACAAATGATAAAAATTCGATATAGAAAATGTATCAAACTCTATAATCAAAATTAATTCATTTTTTAACAGAAAAATTATTTCGTTACACGAAAATAAAGTTTGAATTATTGATTTATGTTATTGGAGTAAATATTTGATTTAGTTTCGATATGAAATTTTGAATATTTTTTAAGACTTAAATTGATAATTTTAAATTTTGATAAAATTGATCTTTTTTTTACTAGAAATTAAATATTTTGTTACGAAATAACATTTTTGATAAAATTATTATTTTTATGAGAAAAGAGGATTTCAGTGCACGAATATTGATTTTATTATTCTACTTTTTTTACTCAAAATTTCAAAAATTGGAAAAAAATTTAAGTTTATTTCAATATCAGATTTTGATCAGTTTGGAAATAATGGATTTATTGTATGAAAAATGTTCAAAAATACGTATATGATTTTTTTGATTAAAGTTTGATTTGTTAAATTTTAATCATCAATTCTCCTATTTCGTATTCAATTTTTGATTTTATCCAAAATAGTTGAGTCTGGAAAATTCGAATTTTTTTTACATATTTTTCATATTATAGGTAATTACTTTTAAAGTCAAATTTTAAAAATTGAAAATATTATGATTTAACATTTATTTTGCTAGAAATTGATTATTTTAATAGATAATAAATATTTTTCAATGAAATAAAATTTGTTAATAGAAAAGACAATTTTTATAGACAAAAGTTGAATTATAACTTTTTTCTTGCTTATAAATTTCAAAAATGTTATATATATATATATATATAAATGTAAATGTATATATATATATATATATATATTGTGTGTATGTATCTTTTTGAATGAAATTTTTTATTTATTTTTATATAGAAAAATGAATGATACAATTCTTATTTGTTATACAGGTACATACATACGTACATATATATATATATATATATATATACCTACATACATACAAATGTATGTGTATGTAGGCGTATTATATGTTAAAATATGTATTGATATAAGAAAACTTATAAACTCTTATAATAGACCAATATACATGTTGTATTCATCTCGAAAATAACAATATCGATTGAGTTCTTATGTTACAAGCATGTCAGAAACCTTCATCATGGAGCTACTATAAACTCGATGAACTTTTAGGTATCCACTCAGTTATAACCGCAGCAACGAACTAATTAGCTACTCTACCGACAGATCGTAAATACACGTTGATATGAACAGCTCCATCTCTATATATCCATCCATCCATCCATCCGTCCAATCCATCCATCCCGATTCATCCATCTACGCATCCGGACTTCGAACGTACGACGGACCCTTTTAGATTGTATCGAAGCCATATTGCAATGTGTCTTTTTAGTGTATAATGATAACAGAGCGGAAATAATTTTCGTCGAGGGAAACAGTAAAATGAAATAAAGGATTTAGAAGGAAAACGATTATTGCATCAACTGAGTTCTTGTTGTTGATTGAAATTTTTTTTCGGTGCGAGAAGTGCGTCAGTTATGAACCTAAACAAGTCATAATGTAATGTTATTTACTCAGTTATGTGCAAATGGGCTTAATTCGCCATTTATACTTATATATAACATATATTTAAATAAAATTATTTATTTATATATTTTTTTTTATTGATATTCTATTGAGATATTTGATTATTAATTATCTGTAATATTTTTTTTATATCATGTAATATTTTTTTAATAATTCATAGTAAATAAAAATACAATAATATATTTTTATTATTATGTTAATTTTTAGTATATAAACAATTATTAAAAACTTGGATTTATATTATAATGTAAATGTTTTTTAGATATTTGAATAAAATTCATTTTTTTAAATTTGGTCTTTATTAATGTTTAGGAACAAAAAAATTTTAGATCATTACTGAACATGAAAAATGTTTTTTTCCAAAAATTTGAAATGGTCTGAACAATAAATGAATATCAAATAAATTTCAAAATATACACCTAATTTGCCATTATATCTAAGAAAGATTATCAAGCTTATCTAACTCAAGAATTATATGTAATAACTGATATTGTCAAGAAATAAAAATTTATTCAAGAAAATATACAGGTATTTTTTAATTATTAAATTAATTTATAATTTTTTGTATAGGTTTTACTTCTTGAGAAAAATCTAACATCTCATTTAATCAATAAAATACTTAAAATCAATTTTAGAACAAATAGCAGTTTGACTATTTTATAAGACCTATTTTTACTAACTACCACCAACAAACTACCTTTTATGTTAAATATATACTATATCGACTTTTATGTTCCATAAAATGAACTAAATTAAAAATCAGAACGGACTTTACGGACAACTCACTATATATATGTATGTGTATAAAATAGATAAAGCTTGGTAGATAATTGAACTAAAACCTGTATAATAAAAATCTCTAAATAAATTCGTTTACTTTGAAAACAAGCGATTAATTAGATTAAAATCAATTCGAATATAAAAAAAATATTGATAGAATAACAACGGCTGTTATTTATTTAAAATTTCAATTAAAGTTAAATCGACGTCGAGGTTATTCATTACTTTGTTAGCACGACAGCGTTGATTACGTCGAAATTGGATTATTATATATCAAATAAATTCTTAGTTATCGTGACAAAATCCATTGTTCAAACCTGCCACGTTTTTAATATTTTCTGTATTGACGCCTACGCCATGATTCCATTTTCTGGCTATTTTAGTGGCGGTAAAAACAGTCGCGCACACTTACATTTATACATATATACATTTATATATATATATATATATATATATATATGTATGTATGTATGTTGGTATGGTTTTCACACACGGTTTCCATTTTCATTAAAGATTTTACTGTTCGTTTTATTACCGCGGCAACCAATTTTAACAGTTTGGCTGCCCGCAGAATAGATTGTGGCGTTTCGATTTCGCCGGCTAGAGTTCGAATATTCGTTTTCCCGTGGGATATATTCGAGTTGCAATTCAGCTATAAAAATTCCAATAACAAAGCGGCATTTGCGTTCTATAAAAGTTTTAAAACGATGCGCTTGAAAAAAGTTACATGCGTGTTATAAATGTTTATATTTTCATCGAAACGATGCATTATTTATGTTGTACAGTTAATCGAATAACGAATAAAAAATATATCGTGCGAATTTATGATACGTTATTTATTTGTATGGAAAAAATGGACGTTTTACTAAATGACATAAAAATATTGCGTAGTTTCGAATATTGCAGTTATTAGTTTTTTTTTTTTTTGTTCGATATGTTGTAGTTGGAAAATGTTATAGTTTTTTTCTTTATTAAACAATAAATTTAAAAGAATGTATTTACTAGTTTTTCAATAAAAATATTGAAAAGTTCTTATTGATTCTCTTTTTATTACAAAATTGTAATTTCAAAATGGAAACGATAAATTGTTACAAAATATTGCATTGTACTAATATTTATGAATTTATTTTGCTCATAAATCTGTTATATATTTTTTAAAATTACAAAATTTATATATATATATATATATATAAAGGAGGAATAAAAAACTCATGAATAGACTGAATAAAGACATAAGAAAAAAGAAAGACATTGAATCAGTCGAAGAAGAAAATTTTGTGAGAAATCTTCATTTATCATTGGATAGAATTATAAATGAAATTGTTGTTGAAGATGATATCAAAATCATCAACAACAGCATTTTTCTATCCATTATTGGTTGAAGACTTCTTTTAAAACTTTCAACAATATTTTTTTCTTATTTTTCTAGACCAGTTAATTTTCTTATCTTTCTGCCCAAACTATCCATCTTTTTATCTTGTTTCATTTCTGGATTTCTAATCAATAAATGATATTGTTCATCGATGGATTTTTTTACTACTTCAGCTCATTTTCATTTTAAACTTTTCATTCTTGTCATAATGTTTGTAATTTTGATTTTCTTTCGAATTCACTCGTTTCTTTTCTCTACATGTTTCTTAAATGATCTCTCTTTATGTTGTCTGATGCAATTATTCTAGTATTTACTACTACACTAATGTGGTATTTACTTACACTAGTGTAAGTAAAAATATATTCAAAAACTGTTTTCTTTAAACATAGAAAAATATTTGATTTTATTGTTTTAATTTACTGAGGTGTTCCGTAGGAATAATATGAAGAACAAACGTCAAAGTTACAATATATTTACAATAACAACTATACACATACTTAGATTAATTAATATATACAATATACTTTACATATATGATACTCTATTCGACACTACACTGTTCCGATACTACGACTGATATGCAACTCTATATGATACGACAACTCTGGCGCTTGACACTACAATTGTACACACTGCTCAACACTGCTTGTTGTACACTGCTTATATACTGGCTCTTATGTAATAACTTATACAACTGATTCTTACATCAAAGATGAATCATTACCACATTTTAATTTATGAATGTCAAATGTATTATATATCTAACACGCCTCCTTACATTTATATTCATAACAATCATACTTTAATTTATATTTATTAACTTTTCAAAAAAATTTTCAAATTTAATTCTATCTTGACAACACCAAAGTTTTATTATCATTTAAACTTTTCATTTCTGCATCCATAGATTCAATCCATTTTTCACTTTAATCACAATTTGTCGCCTCCTCAAACGAATTTGGCGTACAAACATTTACAAAATTTACATAGATAGAATATGTTATAGGATTTCCGTATCTATCTATAGGATTTCTTTTCCTTTGTGGTCTTTGTTCAATCATTAAATTTTGTTCATTTTTATTATCAATAATATCATTTAAATTCTCTTCATGTTTTTTACCTTTCCTATTTTCATTCTTAATCTCGTATGTTAAGAACATTTCATTATTATTTCCATCATCAATATCATCATTATTCTCTTCAAAACAAATCAATTCATTTTTATTTTCAATTACTTTAACATGTCTAGCATTTATAATTTTATTATCTACCAAAACTCTATAGCCATTTGTATTGTACCCTACCAAAATTCCTATTTTTGCTTTATTATCCCATTTACCTTTTCTTAAAATTTCCGGTACTCTTACAAAAACTCTACTGCCATAAATTTTTAAATGTTTAACATTAGGTTTTTTATCAAAAAATATTTCAAATGGGGTTTTATTTTCTTGAGTATTGGCTATTGTTCGGTTTTTTAAATAAGCTACCGTTTTTATTATTTCTGGCCAATATCTATAATTTATTTTCGCTTCTCTAGCTAAACATCTCCCCATATCCATAGCTGTTCTATTATACCTCTCAGCTACTCCATTTAACTCGTGTACGTATGGTGGACACGGTAAAATTTCAATCCCTTTCTTTCTTGCAAAATCATACATTTCTTTATTCAAATACTCTTTTCCGTTATCACATTGTATTTTCTTTATACATCTACCAAATTGATTTTCTACTAAATTTACAAAATCTTTAAAACAAGTTACTGTTTCATCTTTACTCTTAATACAATATATTTTTGCGCATTTACTATAATCATCAATGAAAGATAAAAAATATTTCTCTCCACCATAACCTGTGGTTCTATGTGGTCCATTTAAATCCGTATGAATTAATTCTAATATTTCTTTAGAATGTGTTCTTTTATTTTCAAATGGTACATTAGCCATTTTACTCTGAATACAATTTGAACAAGTCATGTTATCATTTTCTAATTTTTCAGGTAATCCATCAACTAATTTATCCCTTACTAATTTATTCAAATATTGAAAATTTATATGTCCAAGTGCTCTATGCCATTTTTCTTTCTCTGTTATTTTTACTACATTTGTATGAATATTTTCATTTAAATAATTACAAAAACTTTTCATATGATATAAACCATTTATTTTTGATGCTACTGCTGTCAACTTTCTATTTCTATTATAAATTTTCGCATAATTATTTCTAGCTACTATAGTATTATTTTCAGTAATTTTAGAAAAACTCAATAAATTTCTTTTCATACCTTTTACTAAGTAAACATTCTCTAAATAAATCTCTGTCCTACCATAATATGTTTTAAATGTTGTTTTAACAATACCAACCTTAGTCGCTTTCAACAATTTATCGTCAGGCAAAATTACATCAACAGGTTTTTCTAAGTTCTCACATTTGTAAAAGTATTTTTCATCACTGATAATATGATGTGAACACCCACTGTCTAACAACCACTCGATCATGTTAGGATTTTTACTATTATATTCACTTAAATTGTTTACATTCACTACCTGCATTAACCAGGCTTCATGCAATGTCTCGTTTTGAAGCTGTTGTTGTGATTCTCGTTGTTGATGGTTTGGTCCACGACCATAACCTCTATATGTTGCACTTCTACCGTAGCCTCTCGATGACCCTCGATGACCTCTTGGAGTTGACTGCTCTCCTTGTCTTTGGCTCTGCGGTGCTTGCCAACAATCTTTAATATAATGTCCAATTTTTCCACATCTGTAGCAATTTCCTTTTGTTTCAACGTTAAACGTACTTGCGTTTGTTTTGCTTCCACCTTTTTTCATATCTTTTTCACGAATTTTCATTTTTACTAAATCAACATTTCTATTTTCTTCTGGTACTAAATCAATAAAGTCACCAATATAACAGTATTCCGACGGCAATGCTTTTATCATATATCGCATTTTTTCGTCTTCTGTTAGACTCGCTCCTGCAGCTATTAATTCATTACATGCTTTTTCAAAATCAACAAAAAACTCATCTACAACACTATAATTTTTCAATTTAATCTCATCTAGTTTGCTTCTATTTATTATCTGTAACGTCGTTGACTTACTTGAATATATTTTTTCCAACTTTTTAATCATTTCAAAAGTCGTTTTACACTCATTTATATATTCGAGCTGCCTATCCGAAATTGCACTAATCAAAATAGTTTTTGCTTTTAAATCCAATTTTTTCCAAACACTTGTATCATCAGTCTCTTCTTTCATTCTTTGAGCAGGTTCATCACACTCTTTATATTCTAATAAATTTAATAATCTATATTTCCAGCTACTAAAATTTATACCATCAAACACTGGAATTGCGACATCATCTACTTTCAAATATTTCGCCATTTTAAACTTTGAAACCCTTATTTTCACTTTAACAATATTTTCACTATATTCTTCACCAAGGAACCACGCTCTGCTACCATGTTTTAATTTACTGAGGTGTTCCGTAGGAATAATATGAAGAACAAACGTCAAAGTTACAATATATTTACAATAACAACTATACACATACTTAGATTAATTAATATATACAATATACTTTACATATATGATACTCTATTCGACACTACACTGTTCCGATACTACGACTGATATGCAACTCTATATGATACGACAACTCTGGCGCTTGACACTACAATTGTACACACTGCTCAACACTGCTTGTTGTACACTGCTTATATACTGGCTCTTATGTAATAACTTATACAACTGATTCTTACATCAAAGATGAATCATTACCACATTTTAATTTATGAATGTCAAATGTATTATATATCTAACAATTTAATACAATTTTTTTTCAAATTAACAATTAATTTTTATTCTCCTGTTTACTTTATTTTTGTGTTAACGAGATGTTATAAATGTATTTATTTTTAATTTTTATTTCTTCTAATTTGATTTTTCTCTGATCTACAAATCAATTTTATATTACTTTTTGCTTATTATGGTTTACAAAAACAATTTTTCGACTTTTTGTAATTTTGATGTATTTTTTCAAGGTCATCTAAACTAATTGATGAAATAATAATATCAATAAAATTTAGATGATTAAATATTTCATTATTAACTTTTATTTTTTCAGATTTCCAGTTTAATTTCTTAAACATTTTTTTTGATAACGATATAAATAGTTTTAGTGGTATTACATCACCCTTTTTTCCATTTTATAATTTTAAACGTAGATTAAGAATATATGAAAATTATATTTTTAATATAAATATAGTTTTGTTATTTATATTATTTACATGAAAAGGAGATCTTTGTTTTTAAATTCAGTAATTATTTTTCATATGATTAATTAATTAATTATGTTATGATTTTTTAAATTTATGTTTTTAATTAATGCCTATAATTATTGTTAAGATTCATTTTATATGGAGTTGTGAAAAGTTTCTAATTTATATAATCTGAATTGTTAATGTCATTTTTCACACATAAAATAAAGTATATTTTCAACTTTAATTAGAATTTTTAATTATCATATATTTTTATATACAATAATACAAAAAAACTTGTAATGATATATATAAAGTATTTTAAATATACATATAGATAAGAATAAATACAACTATTGATTTTCTTATTAAATTCTGAAATTGAAAAATGTATTTTTCAAAAATTTTAATGGTCACTAGATATGAAAATACTTTTTTTTTCAAATTTTATATGAAGAATATTTTGTAGATTCCTGAAAAATAAATTAGGTATATATTATGTTTAATAAATAAAATATTTGGAAAGTTTTGAAATAATTTAAATTAACACAAATAATTATAAAAATATTATATAACTTTTATACAGATAATGTCAGATCAAACTTCTCTCTATACAATTATAATAATAGTTTATTTTATTGAAACCTCTCATCAGTTTCTATACAGAATATCTTTTCAATATTGGGAAACACGACCGTATAGAATTAATCGTTCTATTTTGAATTTGTATCATTTGAAATTTGGTAAACGTCAATAGCGGATGATATTACAATACAACAGTTTCCATTTATTAGACAAAACATTGAATTATAACAATGTATTCGTTAACATACACTGTTTTCAGGTTTGTTGGAACAATATCAATTTACGGAGTTAATTGTTGAAAACATGCAGGTTAAAAACGACAAATATAATGGAACAAACCCTATTGTTCATTTCGATTTTATGTATTACAGAATAGGTTAAGTGAGGTTTTTCACAAAACAGTACAAATATATTTATGAATAATTATTTTAAGTTTTATTCTTAAGTTAGATAATATGAGAAGAAAACTTTTTATGATATGATAACAAAATATGATAATAAAAATCAAACTTTTTTGGTAAATAATAATTATTATGATTGAAAATAATAACATTTTAGTGAAAGCAACATTTTTCATTAAAAAATATGATTTTATTAGTCAAAAGTCGTTTTTTTTGTTTTTTATGCTATAATTCAAAAATTCAGAAAAAAATATTTATCTCTATCAGAACATTATTTTTGATTAAAAATTTATTATGCAATTTGCTAGAAATATTTTCAGTGAAAAAATAGCAATTTGTTTCACCAGAAGCACTCAAAAATGGAAAAAATGAAATTTTACTTGTTTCACTGGATAATCAACTAAATCGAGTTTTTTACAAATATATTTCGTTTCATATGTAAAAATACGATTTCAATCATTGATTATTTTCATTTTATAGCCGATCTTGCATAATAGATGAAAAAAATTGATTTTTGAGAATTTTGAATTTTTATGAAATTTTGCATACTATAGGTCGTTGTTTTTTTGAGGTAAAAAATCGAAAAATTATAAAATTATTAGAAACGAAATTTTTTTGATAAAAAGTAATTGTTGTGACAGAAAATAATTGTATTCTAGCAAAAATAACACTCTTTAATAGCAAATATGATTTTGGTAGTCAACAGTTGATTTTTTGATTTTTTATCTCTTTTATATCAACATTCAAAAAATCAGAAAAAATATTTATCTCTATTACAGTAATGAATATGGGTTGAAAAAATATTTTACATTTCTCTAGAAATATTTTTAGCGAAAAAATATAAATTTTTTTTCACTAGAAGCAGTTAAAAATGAAAAAAATTAATTTTTGCTTGAAGCAGTAGAGATAATCGGTTAAATCGAATATTTTTCAAATATAATTTTCGTTTCGTATTCAAATATGCGATTTTAATTATTGATTCGTTTCATTTTATAGTCGATCTGGGTTTTTAGATGGAAATAAATGATTTTCGAAAATTTTAATTTTTTATGAAATTTTGCATACTATAGGTCGTTGTTTTTTTGAGGTAAAAAATCAAAAAATTATAAATTCATTAGAAATGAAACTTTTTTGATAAATAATGAATACTATGGCAGAAAATAATCATATTCTAGTAAAAATAACATTCTTTATTAGAAAATATGATTTTAATAGTCAAAAGTTGTTTTTTTCTTTTTTATATCAAAATTCAAAAAACCAAAAAAAAATATTTATCTCTATCAGAATATTAGATATCGATTGAAAAATTATTATGGGATTCTTTAGAAATATTTTCAGCGAAAAAATTGAAATTTCTTTCACCAGAAACATTAAAAAATGATTTTTTGCCTTAATCAACTGAAATCAAGTTTTCTGCAAATATAATTTGTTGAGTATTCAAAAATATAATTTTAATCATTGATTTAATTCATTTTATAGCCGATATTTGATTTTAGATAGAAAGAAATGATTTTTGAAATTTTTTATTTTTTATAAAATTGTGTATACTATGAGTCCTTTTTTTGGGGTAAAAAAATGAAAGTTTGTAAACTCATTAGAAATAAAATTCTTTTGATAAAGAATGTCTACTATGGCAGAAAATAACATTATTTATTAGAAAGTATGATTTTATTCATCAAAAATCGATTTTTTTATCATTTTACCTTTTATATTAAAATTGAAATAGTAGAAAAAATATTTATCTCTATCAAAAAAGTAAATTTAAATTGAAAATATATCATAATGTACTAACATTATGATTTTGTACTAACAAAAAATTTAATTAAAAATATTGTAATTATAAGTAATTGAATAAAATTTGTAAAATGTCCTTTTGAAATAATTACATATATTTATTCAATTTATATAATTGTGGATTTTTCAATTAAAACAGTTCTTTTCAAATCCAACAACTCGTACAAATCGAAACTATAAAAAATGTTTCTGTACAAATGGATCACACTGAAACGTGATTAAAAAAGTGACTTTATGTGGAATATTATTCAGTTACTGTCAGTGAAAAACATTGTCAATATCATATGAATACTTGTCTGATATTCAGTGCATATTCAATGAGGACCGGATGCAAAAAAATGCTGATGTGGCAGACACTATACAGTATTAAAGGATTAATATCGTGTTGTACATGATATGTTGCTATAGTCGATGAACACAAAGATATATGATACGGTTTGCAAAATATCAATAATTTGGTTATGCATGAAATACTAATAAAGTTTTTTTCCCAAATGAAACATTTTGCAGATAAATTTTGTGGATATGTATGTACATATATGGAACGGATTGTACAGTTTGAGAGAATACTAGTGCGCTAAATATTTTTTTCTATATTTAAAACAATATTGACGCACGTGCTGCGGTTTAATTGATATGTAAATATGTTTATTAATAAATTACACAAAGTTTATTTTCAAATTGTTGAAATATAATTTTGATAAAATATCAGAATTAAATTATATACTGTTTATTCAACAAATATCAGCGATATCTTTCCATGTTCTGAACTGATTTTTTCATTATCATTTTTCAAAGCAATATAAATACCAGAACTGATTAAATTTAACTTGTATCTTATATTTAAAATTTCATTAAACTCATAATGAAAATCAACTCAATTGTATTATAACACGAAAACTTTTATTTACCCTTTATAAAACATTTCGTTATTTAAATTGCTTTACCAATTTTATTATGCGTTATACAAATAAAAAAGTTATTAATTGTTCATTTCGTTTAAATTATATTTTTACAGTTTGATCTTTAATGAAATATTTTTTTTAATATTATGCAAATAATTTAAAAAGTAAATTTTCTAAAAATATATATTGTACATACATACATACATACATACATATATATATATATATATATATATATATAAAATACCATCATAAAATTAATGTCATTTACTCCAATCGTAAATAATTACCTCCGAAAATTGACGAATACAATTGTGAAGTGTTATGGTGTATTGAAATTTTCACATCACTCGTTAATCTTCGGAGGTATTCGTTTACATTCGGAATAGTATGAGTATTAATGGCATTAATTTTACTATGAAATATTTTTATATAGACAGAAATAGAGAAATTTTGTTTTTAAATTTTATCGAATTTTTTTGAGAATTACCGAAGTACAAATTTTATGTCATTGAAATCAATAAAAAAATGGAAAAAGATAGATTTTCAGGTAAATTTTTCGGATAAAATAAATTTTAATTGAATTCATATTAGATTTAAATCCACATCAAACTACCAATTTATAATAAACGTCGTTTGCATAAAACCATATAACCTTTTAAACGTTTTATTTTTTATAACTTATTTATTTTATTTAATAAGAGCAAATTTGGGGGTCAGATAGCGAAGTGAGTAGGGGGTAGAGCCTCTTAGTATATATATATATATATATATATATATATATATATATATATATATTAGGATGAGTAATGAGTCATTAAAACTTGCTCTCAATAATAGAAATTATTTATGACTCAATCCAATGATGATTCATTTTTTTTTTGAAATTTTTCCTTAATCACAATAGAAAATAAACACAAGTATTAGAAAACAGCAAAGAGAACTTATGATGATATATGATGGGCGACAGGGGTGACTATGAGAAACTTCCAGAGTCATTTGGGAATGAAAGAAGAAACAAGAAACAGAATTTAAGAAAGAATAAAACCTAAAAAAACCTTTAATATAGTTAAACCTTTAGCAGTAGATTTTAACAGAAAGGCTCTGATGATGATGGCGACGCCATCGAAATGCATCAACCGATGTAATTATAAATAATAAGTGATTATTGAACAGTTTAAGCCATTGTGGTGTTGGAGTTAAAATTCATTTGTGTTAAAGTGAATCAACCACAGTTCTAAAACAACAAATAATTAAAAAAACTTATATTTGATTCATTTTTTTGAATTTTGTACATAAAACTTTTGTTGCGTTAGAAAATATTTTTTTAAATAATAGTTATTAAAAAATAATGTCACTTCTCAAAAATACTATATATATTTATTGCGTTAATCAGAAAGTCTTCAGTTTTGTTGTATGAAATAAAAACATATTTTTTCTTCATTCGATTGTAATCTTTTAATTATTTCTTATGATTGTATTAAATTTTTAAAAGAATTTTATTTATTCTATCCTCATAAAAGGATTCTGGTTTGAATATAAAAAAATGTCAATATATTTTAGTATATTTTTAAAAAAGTGACATTAAATTGTGCATTGAAATACGTATCAGTTAATGAAAAGAAAAATATGTGATTACTAAACATTTTTTTAAAAATAAAATCGTACGCTGCTGATTTGTTAAATTAGTTTCTGTGGAAGATAGTGTATTTTTTTGTATAAATTTTGATTATTTTTCATGAATTTTTAAATGTCCCATATTGATTCGAGTTTATTAATATAGTGTTTTTTTTTTAATTTTCAATCCAAGTTTATGAATTTTAGGTTAAAATTTAGGTTAATTCTTGGTATAGCAATATAGTAGCATACTTTGCTAATTTGTGTACGTTCATAGCTATCGATTTCGACGTGTTTATCTTTATTAGATTACGAGCTTCTTTGCTAAACGCCGTTCAGTAAGAAAGTGTAAAAATTAAAATATGCACTCGACGATAATTTCATCTGAAAAGGTTGTGTATTCATTTATTATTAACGCGGCTGACATCTGCTATTCGTTTCGGAAGCCGACGCTCGAGCGACCGTTTCCATTGCCACTGCTACTACTCTTTCTGTACCACGTTTTCGTTTATTATTTATGTTTGTTTTTATGTGAAATTTCATTGTCATAAATACATTTGTGACGGCCATTTTACATCGTAAATCTGTTATAGCACTTTTGATTTGTATCCGCGGATTCCGTGCACTGTACGTCGTGTCGTTTTCATTAAACACTTTCGAGTAAAACATTTTTAATGTTGTGTATATTTATTTGTAACGGTATCAAATAACGCGCGCGTAATGGCCGTTGCATCGGTTTCGAATACCAGTTGACGATTTTTGCGAGTGCACCATTTCGGTTCGCTGGAACAGCGCAATAATGATTCGAATGAGTTGCTTTTTAATGGTATTGTTGTTAGAGACATTACTTCGTATAGCCTTCATTAAAAATGAGTTTATGCGTGTAAATTTAAACACTGTAAAAATATTTATAAATTTATGTAAATTATTATGTAGTGTACATTTTTTTCAAAAAATAATTACCACTTAGGCGAATTACATGCAAGGAAGAACATACATTTGTGAAATAAAAAATATATACGTATGTAAGACGAAATACGAGTAATTGGCTCATTAAGAATTTTTCTTAAAATTGATTTTTTAAATAAATGTCATAATTAAAAAATATCTACAATCTCTAATATATGTATAGCGATAATGAAAATAATAAGCAGCAATTTCTAATTTTTTAATATAATATTTTATTCCCATTAAGATCACATCTAATATTGATAGATGTAATCACTTATTTAATTAGTATAAATTTGTTAAATTAATTCATACAATTTCTAAATATGATCAGAAAGTTTCTATGTGTATAAATATAATAACGGTTTTAAAAATAGGTGTAAATTATTTTGGTCTGGAAAAATTAAAAAGTAAAGTATTTACATATTATATTTGTTTTATTAAAGTAACATAAAATTTATATAATGAATTATAGTGTTTCGATAATAGTATTTAATAAAAATACATAACTGTACAAAAATATTTTTAGTAAATCAATTTTTAATTAATTATTAATTTTTTTCTTCTTATACAAGTAATAATTTTTTGATTACCTTTTTTCATGTCAAATTATGTAAGTTATACATTTTTAAAATATTTTTTTTATAAAGTATATGATCATCCAAATATGACGCCTGGATTTGTGTTTTATAAAAAGAAACATATGTATAATTTCTTTTTAATAAAATACAAATCTAGGCGTTACATTTGGATGACTCTGTATTGAATTTAAAATATACGTTATTAGTTTTCTTTGTATTAAATGTTACATCTGTTAAAAAATATTAAATACATCCGAGACTATCATTTTTCAAAGAAAAAATAGTACTGCGTGGCATACATAAACCAACTTTAACAGCATTTATTAAAAAGAATTAAAGTCGGATAAAAAACATATCTTTTTCAAACATACCTTTTCGACTGTCCATTCATTTTAATTTGATCCTTTTATGCCATACATATCTAAATATAAACTCGAACCTTTCAACGAATCTATTATTTAACTGAATCCTTATTAGTGGTCAACGTTACCATAACTAGATGGATTTCATTCTCAGAAGAATGAAAGAAGGAAATCCCTACAGTTATGGCAACGTCGTCCACAAATAAGACCACAGTCAGTTAATACATCTGTTTGTCGTTGATGTATAAAATGAGCAACACTGAATTGAGAATATATTCCTCAAGTACTTCACTTTGCAGTGGTTTCCAAGCGGAAAATATGTTTTATTTATAAGTATGCGTTCGTATCTTTTTAACATATAAAGGGGAGAGATTTCTGTGTATGCGTTGTTAGTGAAGTGTGTTATCTGTTTGCAGAGTATTCGCATAGATGTATTTTAGTTTGTGATTATTATATCTTAATATGGAAAATAGGAGTGGTTATAATATTCCGTTATTTTTATTGAGTATATAAATAATTGCCACCAACGAACTAATATAAAAAGTAGGGTAAAATATACTTTAGTTAATAAACTATAAACATAAATTTAAATAAAGTTGTTTTTTTAGGTTAAATAGAACTTTCGATAGGGATTCAATTTAAAGTTCTCTCATGCTTAAAAAACATCTATATATTAAGTCTAGTTCGTAGATACATAGAAAATAGACAAACATACTAACGGATGTATAAGAGTGAATTTTTTTTTTGATAATAAATATTATGATAATACATTAAAAATAATAAATGTTATGATACAATTTTCAATAATAAAAAATATTTGCTTGACAAATAAGTAATTGCAGTTTTCACTAATTTATGGAAGGTATCAAACCTTATTCTAAACTGAAAATTCGTTATGAAATTTGATAAGTGATAATGCAAATTTGATTTAGAAGAAATTTTGAGTGATTTGGTTAAAAATTGTTTGTTTGAAATCAAATTGAAGATGGAAAATCAAACGAGCATTATCGTCATATTTTGCTTTATTATTTCCATAAAAAAAATGTAACGAAAGCTCATAAAAAGTTATCTGCTGTGTATGGTGGTGATATCTTAAAAGAACAGTAGTATCAGAATTGGTTTACTAAATTTTGTTATGGCAATTTTTCACTTGAACATCGCTCTGGTCATCCAGTCGAAGTTTATGATAACAAAATCAAAGCATTAATTGAAGAAAATCGTCATAGTATGACTCAAGAGATTGCAAATAAGTTAAATATATCACATATTTGCTTTGAAAATCATTTGAAACAATTTGATTACGTTAATAAAATTGATGTTTAGGTACCACATGAACTTAAAGAAATTGATCTCATCAAGAGTATAAATGTCTGCAATTTGCTCATGAAACGAAAAATGATCCATTTTTGAAACGATTGATAACAGAAAAATGGATTGTTTAAAACAACGTTCAGCGAAAAAGATTGTGGTTGTAGCCTGGCGAACCAGCTCAAAGCAAATAAAAAGAAGATTTTGTTTTTGTTATCAGTTTGGTGGGATTACAAAAGAATTGTGTTTTTTGAACTGCTTTCAAGACACCAATGTAATGTTGGTGGTAAACCAAATTAAACGATGCATTGCAACGGAAATGTCTAGAATTGACGAATCGTAAAGGTGTGTTGTGTTCCACAATGTCAATGTGATACCATATATATTTTTGGTCATTTGTCAAAAATTATTGGAACTTGATTGGGAGTGATGCCACATCCACCATACTCACCTGATTTTGTACTATTAGATTACTATTTATTCCCTTCCTTGCAAAACTCTTTGAATGACATAAATTTCAATTCAGATCAAGCTATCAAATCGTACTTGGATCAGTTTTTCGTCTAGAATGATGAAAATTTTTTTGAGCATGGAATTATAAAAATGCCTATAAGATGGCTAAAGGTAGTGGAATAAAATGGTCAATATATTTTTTATTTAATTAAAAAAAACTATTAAAAAGTGAAAATGAATAGTAGAGTATAAAAGATATGAGAGCAAATTTTTGTTTGTAATTTAATTATAGAAATACAAATATAGGTTTTATAAATAATAAACATATACTCATTTATTAATATTATCGGTAAAAAAAGATAAAAATGACCCAATATATATTTTTATATAAAAATGAAACGAGGATTTGTTATTTGTTATTCAAACGAGTAATTATACTTCATAAATAATCCACTTCATTAACGAATTCAAATATAATAATATAATCAAATTACATTAACGACAATTACAAACTTGTGTGGAATGTACGTGGAATGAAAGCACGTACACACATCAATATTTTATAATTCCAGAGCAAACAGATCCACGTAATTTTCGTCTGTTTATCGTTACGTTCTTCGAATGATTTTTAACGTTTTCAAATTAAGCTCGAGCTTTGTTACGGATAACGCGATGTGGGGATGGCCGGCCGGACGAACGGGCGTACGGTACGAGGTATCCTCTCTACGAGATAGAACGGCTGTGTATGTATAGTATGTATTTTTTCCGTGCATGGTATAAGAAACATTTTTCGAACGGAGATACCACGAAAACGTTGTCAGGGTAACAAGCCGTGAGTTGAGTTTGAATTAAATGTGACCTTCTAAAATATGACCTTCCGAATAGAATGCGGGTTCTGTAAATGACTGTGCCGCAAATCACAGTTGAATTTAAACAAAACTCGGTCACTTTTAAACTCTTCACATACAGATGTTAAAGTTGAATGATAAATAAAAATGTGTACATAATTATGTTTAAACATTTTGTTTGCAAAGAAATAATGAAGAGATAATTTTCATTTTTTTAGTTCATAAAAAGGTATTAAATACATTTGAGTACTTATATGAATTTATTTTTTAATTATGTCATATGTTTTAAAAAACTACAAATTAAAATAAATTTACTTTAATACAAATGAATTTTTTATCTCAATGTTACAATATTTTATAAATGTCAAATAATTACTCACTTTTCATTTTATTCATTGAGATGTATTGTATTTATAAATTTACAATTTCACTATAAAAGAGCATTTTTTAAATTAAGTATTAATGAAGTTAATAGTAAATAATTATTGATTACTTTAATAAAGTTTTGTGTTGTAGTAAGTGATTTATTTGTGCTAAAATTACTATTAAAATTAAATTGATTAAAAATGATTTTATTAGCAAATAATCATTTTTTTAATCGAATACATTTTCATTTAATTGAAAAATTGTATTTTCTATAACTAGTGTTAATTTGTAAATAATACTCAGATTTTTTTTGGTTTTACGATTGTGCATTGTATAGGGGTTTCCAATAAGTGCTTCAGAAGTTTAAATGGAAATAAAACAAAAAGTATTTAATTAATTAGTTATTTACTTATTTTCATTTTTAAGTATATTCCATGGCATTAATGATGGAACAAAATTTCACTCATATAACCACCACGACTTACTTGACATTGTGTATTCGTTTGGTCCAATTTTTATTCACTCCTTCACATAATTATGGTCCAATTTTTTGCAATGCTTCTGTTTTTTATGGTTTATCAGTATTATCCAATGATTTCACATAACCACACAGAAAATAATCTAATGGACTTAGATCACATGATATTGGTGGCCAATTGAATGCCCCATTTCATGAAATAATGAACTCATTAAAATTTTGTTTCAATAAGTCTATTGAATTTTTTTTACAGTTTCTAAGCGTTGTTGAAGTGTTGAACGTTTCATGATAATTTGTCAAACTTACTGAGTTGAAATGTCAAAATGAGCTTTAAAAAAATTAAACATGGCTGCTACCAGCTGTAATATTTCTTATATTATTATTTTGGAAAACTCTATATATTTGGTTAATTACTGAAATTTTAAATACCTAAAATTTCAGTATTTGTCAACATATAATTTTTAATAAAATTAATTTGATCAGTAGAATGTTAAATGGAATACAAGAAAAAAAATTAGCTTAATATATATTTTTTTATTTAATATAAAATTTTAAAAAATCATCATTTTAAAGCATGAATTAAATACTATTTTAAATTTAAAGAGAAGGTTTTAAAAAAAGCTCGTGAACAGAATATCATTTGATAAGTACTTTGGATAAAATTCCTTTTTTTTGTGAAAATATATTCAAATTTCTAAAACAAACAATATAAATGACGAACAAAATTAGTTATTTTCACATTGAAAATATATTTATATTAAAAATAATAAATTCTCAAGACTTGTACGAATTGTTTACTCGCCGCAAGTTTTGTATAATTTTGTTTACATTTTTCCCCACACGTAAAGTATATACTTTTACGCCATTGTGTACAGAATATAGTGACTGTTGGCTGATGAGAGAATGATTGATACTATTTTTGCACTGTTCATTTTCCAACTGCGGTATTGTATCACGTTATTGTGAATTTTTCAGCTCTTTGTTCGCAGTACATTTTTTATATAGTGCAGTTATATTAATCACGGTTTTTTAAATATCATGAATGGTTACCTTAATCTTTATTTATTAGTCATATATTTCTGAATTTATTTAATGACCTTTGTACAGATATGTATATATATATATATATATATAATTAAAATGTAACAGTTAATATATTTTTATGATTCAATTTCATTCCAAAAAACAGTATACAATTTATAAAGATCACGTTATTAAAAACCGTCCATTTTTAAAAATTTGTACTTTTTAATTCCATAGAATAAAATTATTTTAATTTATTTTTACTATAAATTGCATTCATTTACTATGAAACCTTGTTAAGTGTACAGCGGAAATTATACATTTTTATTAAAAACATAATAAAAACTTGACTGCATTTACTTGATGCAATTAAATTTTTAATTAAAAAATACGATTTAATTTTAAATTAAGCTTCTTGCGTACTAATTAATTTCGTAATTTTAATTTATTATAATATAAATAATGAAAAGTTTAGCAACAGAGTTTATATATTTTGTAAGAATGGAGAATCAGTCAATTTCATTTTTTGATTCATATAAACTTGTTTCTGGGGTTTGAAAAAATTAAAATTACTTCTCTGTAAAATATTTATTGTATTATTTTTACAGATATGTCAAAATAAATTAGAATTTTTTTCTTAAAGAAAAATAAAATGAAAAGTGTGTATTTTTCCGATTTGTTCTATTCTATAGGGTCATCCAAAAATGACACTTAGATTTATGTTTTATTTAAAAGAAACTATACACATGTTTACCTATACACCACCCTATACACATGTTTCTTTTTAATAGGCGAATTACAATTGGATGAAGAATGGAGTCAGTCGATTCAATTTTTGATTTATATAGACTTGTTTTTGGAGTTTGGAAAAATTAAAATTATTTTCTCAGTAAAATATTTATTGCACTATTTTTAAGGATGTTTTAAAATAAATTAGAAATTGTTTTCTTTAAAATAAATAAATAAATAAAATGAAAATATGTGTATCTTTCAGATTTGTTCTATTCTATAGGATCATCCAAATGTGACGTCTAGATTTGTGTTTTTATTAAAATAAACTATACACATGTTTCTTTTTAATAAAACACAAATGTAGGCGTTACATTTGGATGAAAAAAGGAACCCAGTCGATTTAATTTTTGATTAATATAAATTTGATTCTCGGGTTTGCAAAAATTAAAATTACTTTCTTTGTAAAATATTTATTGCTTTATTTTTACGGATATTTCAAAATAAATCAGAATTTTTTCTTAAAAAAAAATAAAATAAAAATATGTATATCTTTCTGAATTGTTCTATTTTATAGTGTCATCCAAATGTGACGCTTAGATTAGTGTTTTATTAAAGCGAAACAAAAAAAACTATACACATGTTTCCCTATACACCACTCTATACACATGGTTCTTTTTAATAAAGCACAATGGAATGGAATCAGTCGATTTAATTTTTGATTCATATAGACTTTTTTCTGAGGTTTGAAAAATTTAAATTACTTTCTCTATTATTTTTACAGATGTTTCAAAATAAATTAGAAATTGTTTTCTTTAAAAAAATTAATAAAATGAAATATAATATGTGTATTTTTCCGATTTGTTCTATTCTAGAATAAAATTTATGGTTAAAACAAAATATTCAAGATGTTAAATAAGTTACTAAAATGTTTGTTTGTCTTCAAGTCGTATACTTTTTCAATTAAATATGACATTTATATTTAATGATAAAGTATTATTTTTATAATATAACTATGAAATATGCTCTGAAGATATTTACGTATATTTCCTCTCGTTTCTATTTCTTTAAATTGTATTTTATGAAAATCGTCGTTGTTTCGACAGTTCCTTATTGCCAGTTGTAACGGTAGCGAACGTATGTAATTAGCTGAACTTTATGCGCTCGTAAAGTTTGATTAGAAATAGATACGAGATGAGTGCTCCGTCTGTATGAAGTAGGTGGGTGCCAACGTTTCGGTCATAATTTACAACTTCCTGCGTCTATAACTTCAAAAACTGGTTAGCGACGCATCTAACCAACCCATTTATACATCCACTTACCTATCGCGTATCGTAACGATTCACGACGTCTGACGTCCATTTGGCACTATTTCAGTAGTCGACGAAGCACACGCTTTTCTATATACCGAAGTTCTGTTATCATTTTCTTGTTATCGAAGGCGTGCCAGCTGACGTTGTTTGTAAGTCAAGGAAACGATGCACGGCGTCGACACTGACTGCTCCTGTTCTACAACAAAAATAATATTTTAGTGTATATTACTAGTCTGTTTACTTTTTTTTCGGTAGGCGGATTTTAATCGTATACGAAATGTGGGCGTGGATTGATTTACGAGACTCGAACGAGAGATTTTTTTCTAGTTATTTATGTGTCAAAGTATGTATGTACAAGTTTGGGTTTTATTCGAGTTCGAATGTTTCGAAGTTATTTAATAAATGTATATCGGAATCCATGTTATTCGTGTTCTTGATCAGTTTCTTGAATATTTGAGTTATCCCTTGAATTTATTTTATGAGAAAAGTATTTTATAGATATATTAGATACTTTTTTCCATATTTTCTTTTTTTGTAATTCTTTAAATGTAAATAAAAACATCTATTTGTTTTTGTTATTTATTTTCCAATACATTCACGATAAAAAAAATTAAATTAGTTTTTTTTTTTAAAAAAAACATTTATTTTTGTTATAAGTTTTTTAAAAAAATGTTATTTGTTAATTTTCGACAACTGATGTTCATAGAATCCGATGTGGAGTATTTTTATACGCCAATTTTTCATTAAATATGGGGATTTAAAATAATACTAATTATGATTAATAAAATCATGGGTGACAAAAATACTCCACGTCGAGCAGTGTGGGTTAATTACTAGTCTAATATGGAATTTTCTAATATTATTTGTGATACAATGATTTCTATTAACAAATATCTTTTTTTTTTGTTTGATTATTTAATTGAATTTTTCATTGTCAAATAATGAACTTTTGAATTTATGAATTAATGAAATTTCAAGTACATATTAAGAAAGATACCTTTTATTAATTAATAATAATAATTTTTAAAATTAAAAATATTAACGTCAATTAAATATCAGTAAAAATAATATGTTATAATTTTCCTCCCAGTTTGTTACATATAATAAATAAACATCATTGGAGAGTATACAAAAAATCTCAGTTTTCAATTTTAAAACGTTCATATAATTGATTATGGTTATCCAAATGTGACATCTAGATTTGTGTTTTATTAAAAATAAATGAAAAAAACTATACACATATTTCTCTATACACCACCCTATACACATGTAAAATTAGGCGTCACATTTGGATGATTATAAAGAATGATGATCTTTTAAAAAGTTAAATTTTTTATTTCGGATACAGATTTTTTTTCCTCAGAAAAAATACCATTATTAAAGTGTTGTTAATTGAACAAATTGAAGATAATAAGTGGGATATAAATTTTAATCCTCGAAAAATAAATTCAAAATAAAAAAGTCTTCAAATTCTTGTAGATAGTTTTGAAATGTTTTAATTATAAGCTTTATAAGAAAACAGCGTAGACGAACAACTTTCGAAGTTGAGTTATGACTGATTTAGAAACTTTATTTATCAAACTTTTCTAAGAAAAACTTGTTCTATACTTGTATGAAAATTTAGAGCTAATACCAATAGTTAAGTTATTATTAAGTTATGTGAACCTTTATCAAACGTTTTCATAAAATTGAAATTTAAACCAGGTATTTACCTTTACCCTTATCATTAGTGCACATACACACACACGCATATATAATATATAGTATTGATATTAATAATTATAAATTAACATTGTGTTACTTTGAAACAATTTAAGAAAAATAAAGTTATTTAATATGTGATAATCTGATTAATAATTTTGAAATAATATAACATTTAAAAAGAATTTTTATTTAAATTATATATAGATATAATTAAGGGCTGAAAAGTTATTTTTATTAATTAAAAAAATACATATTTTGTAACGGATTCGCTCGACGTCTATAGAAAAAACAATTCGAGCGCAAAGTTCGAAAGTTTCACGAGACTAAAACCGTTTCTTTCGTAAAATATCGAATGTGAGAGTACAAAAGCGAGTTGTGGGCGCACGTTGCGTGACGGGGTGCGTTTAAATGGACAGACAGCGTTGTTACCATGGCCACGTCGGCCTGGGAAGTGAACTGGTTGAACGGGTTGAACGCTCGTTGCCTGCCTGCCGCTCGTATTATCGAGGGTTTGATGCTGCGTGTATGTACATCTCTTTAGAACATGTATGGGCGATTGTCTCTCCGTTCTTATGTAACTTGTAACTCTATGTGTTCTATTGTAATCCGATGTTGTACCCCTTAGCTATATCGTTTCACGTCACGTTACAAAACCAAAGCTTTGATATTTATGTGCTGTGTGTCAGGATAAGCATCTTTTCTACAAGCTTCGATAAGTGTTACACACGCGTTTGAATCATTTATATACTCAAACACGTGCATATAGAATATAGACACCGACACGAACATATATTCATCCATTAATCCATACATACACACACATATGTATACATACATATATATTGGTCATTATATCTCATTTACAAAAAAACAACAATTAAATATACAGAGTGATCCAAATGTGACGCCTAGATTTGTGTTTTATTACAAAAAATATGTATAGGGTGGGGTGTATAGAGAAATATGTGTATAGTTTTTTTTATAAGGGTGGTGTACAGTGAAACGTGTATAGTTTTATTTGTTATTTTTAATAAAACATAAATCTAGGCATCACATTTGGATGACCATATAAAATATTTTTGTAAAGTAAAAAAATGATCATTTTTAAATCAATTTTAAGAAATGATTAGATAAGCTAATTGTATTTTTACTATTTTCTATTATCTACGGATGTTATAAATAAATAAAACAGATAATTTGATTCAGGAAGGGCTTCTTTCCAGTTTACAGAAATAGAAAATACAGATGTTTATTTTTTTACTTTAGATTAAATTTTGAAAATTCATAAAAAGCCTACAGACCCAGATTAGAAACTTTACTAATCGTTTTTAGATACCGATGGACCATTGAATGGGTGGATTAGAGATATTCGGCTAATTCTTCTACTCTTATATTTAAATGTAAATATTGCTTTATTTATTCTGACCAACTATTTACGAGATGACTCAATATTTAAGATCAAACACAATTAAAATGCAGGCAATAAAAGTATGGTAATTGATGATGATTTAGATAAAACCTGCTTGTCTGTTTTTAGTTATATAGTAAAAAATTCTATTAGGATTTCAGTGTCGAAAATTTTTTTATAACTAATATCTAAATTTATTTTTCTGATCTTATAAAATCAGTTATTATATTCTAATTGATATTTCATTATAACCCATTTTGAATAATGTCCCTTTATTATTTTTTAAATTTGTTATTTTTTTATTTCTATAATTATTTTTTTATTGAAACTGATTTCTTTTTTAAAATATATTACGAATTAATATTCAGTACTAGTTTATACATTTAATTTTTTTTAATTAAACTGACAATTATAATATTTGAATTTATAATAAACTACCCTAATAATGATAAAACGGCTATCAAAAAAATATTTATAATATAGTTATTGTTCAAAAAATAATTATGACTCCAGTATTATAGGTGTTTTTTAAGCATGATAGAATCTCTATCAAAAGTTCTATCTAACCTAAAAAAATACCATTTATATATATATATATATATACATGTGTATGTATGTATATATATAAAGGTGTAGTAAGAATGTTTTTTTAGGTTAGATAGAACTTTTGATATGGATTCAATTTAAAATTCTATCATGCTTAAAAAACATCTATACAAAATTTCATAAAAATGCATAGTTATTATTATTAACCTTATTTTTATTAAGTATTTAATATTTTTTGTCTGTTACTTTTGGCAGTTTATTTACATTTTAAAATATGTATATGAAAAGAATTAACTTTTCAATTGACTATGAAACTTATTTTAATAAAATTGAATTAAATTCTTGTATGGAATTGAATCGTTTGTAAATTATCTTAATATTGTTTATTTATAATCCAAAATTTATCTTTCTATTCTACTTTCTAACATGAACATATATTTTTTTAAAAAAAACTGCATTTTAACATTCATTATTTCATAAAAAAATTATCACATTTTTATGTATCCATTTGTTGCAATTTATTTATTTTCGGAAATAAAATATACTATTTAAATGTAATTACTTTTTTTTATAAAAGAACTAAATCATCACTGAAAAATGTCTTCTTTTTAATATTTAGTTTGAAATAGAAAAATGACTGGAATGTAAGGTTAAATAATGATACTTGTACTGCTGTTTTAAATTAATCTTAAACATGTGCATTTGACTGATATGAATTTCAAGTATATATTAGAAACGTAATGCACACATTACTTCATGTTCTCTTAATTAAAATAGTTTCTTGCAAATGCAACATTTTTTTCTTTTATATATATATATATATATATATAATTTGTCTTTATTTACAACCATGTCACAGTTCTCGTATCTGTTCATTATCAGTACATTTCGTTAGTTAGGTGAACGTGGATCTTTGAACTAGTATGAATTATTCGATAACAAGTACAAAGACTATGCATGACAGACAATCTCAATGTCTGCAAAGTAATTATTGTCATCTATGTAGTTTTGCTTAATTAATAAACTTACTCCTAGTGTCAAAGAGACGAATGACGCCGTGCATGCAAGAAGTCAATGAGCGTGCAAGCATGAAATTTAGTCTGGTTAGTTAGTTGGTTGGTGCATTAAGCTGTAATTGCTTTGGAATTAGAGCTTGGACAATAAAATTTTACAGCATAATAAAATCTGACAATTCTGTTCTGTAATATTCTTTGTCTCACGTACACACACATACATAAATATACTTATATATATATATATATATATATATATATATATATATATATATATATATGTATGTATAAATTTATCTACATTCTTGGTTGATGAGTATGTTTTCACAAATTTTAAGTTTGATTTGTTAAAATATGAAAGTGTTGATTTTCAAAATGTTTCAGAGACAAATAAATCATTTTTATCCTTGCTATTTTTTTAGAAGAAAATATGTTTATAATATGAAGATATTTATATTATTTTGAAGGGATTGAGGTTTAAAGATATATGGGATATTCCAATAAGTGCTTCAGAATTTTAAATGGAAATAAAACTAAAAGTTTTTTTTTTATTTTTAAGCACATTCTATGGCATTAATGATGAAATATAATTTTACTTATATAACCATTACGATTTCTCTTGACGTAGTGCATTCGTTTAATCCAATTTTTAGTCACTCTTTCACAAAATTGTTGTCCAATTTCATGAATTAAACTTTCAATGTTTATTTTTAATGCTTGTGTTATTTGTAGTTTTCAACATAAACCAATGATTTCACATAACCCCACAAAAAATTATCCTATGGAGTTAGATTATATGATTTTGGTGGGTAATTGATAGGTCCATTTCGTAAAATAATGGAATTATTAAATTTTGGTTTTAATACAGTTTCTAAGCATTGTTGAAGTGTTAAACGTTCCATGATAATTTGCCAAACTATATTGAGTTAAAGTGTCAAAATGGGCTTAAAAAAATTCAAACATGATTTCCACCCACTGTCAAAATTCTGACATTCTTATTTGAAAACCATATATTTTGGACCTGTATTGATCAAACAACATTAATTAATATTATTTGATAATTTTAATTCGATCAATTAATTCCACTACTTACTTTTATTGAAATCGAAAATATAATAAGGTTGTTTTTTTCAAAAAAAGACTAATTTTTTACACAGTATTATATTTTTAACATTATAATGTTTAATATAAATTTGATCTGAGAAATATACGCACACGCATTTATTATAAGGATCTGAGAATTTAATACTGGCAAATTTACAAGTAATTATAATAAAATTTATATTTATTTTACCAAAATCGACCGTTCGTATACATAATTTATATGAAATACACCGTTTCCGTTAATTATGAAATTAAAAATATATGTTTATACATATAAATCCATTAAATTTACATTCATAAAACATAAAACCCAACATAAAATATAATTAGTACTTCCAGGAAATAAATATTTAATTATGACTGTTTGATCGAAATTCCATAATTTAACGGTACAATATTAACAACACAGTTATCAATAGAAGCCAATAAAAACATCAATAGGAATATTTTTGAAGATATGTTATTAGATGAAATATTTATAGCGTTTTACGTTTTCCTCATTGACGTAAAACGAGTTCTTTCGTGTTAATTTGTCCGGAGGAGATGTTTTGTTAAAATTATTTCAAGTTATGTGAAATTAATAATTAATGAAACGTGTTAAATGAAATTCTTTTTGACTATTTAGAATATGGTCATTAGATGAGTCAAGGACGTTCAATGGCAAGGACTTTTTATGTGTATTTTTTTTCGTAACTAGTTTTATGGAAAAATTATGGAAACACGTTTATGGTAATTTAAAAATGTTGACTTTTTATGCATATTGTAATTTAGTCGATAAATTTTATTATATTATTTATTACGGAATACTAAATAAGGTATAATCTGGTCATAAAATAAATGAACATTTTTCTACTCGTATTATTACCAAGTATTAAGTTTTCTATTTGTCTACTGCGTATTGAATTTTTTTGAATTATTAAGAATTTTATACGTATAATTTTTTTTGTAAATATTTTATTATCATTTATTTTGATATGATTACACGTATATATTTTTTTATATATATTTTTTTTGTAATTTATAACATTTAAGTATTTGGTTTTAAATAGTTATACAGTTGCATCATTTAAATATAATTATTAAATATAATTTTATATTATTTTATGAAGTTTGATAGAATTGACATATTTTGTATAAAAATGCGGCAACAGGTTTTATTGACCGTGATTTGAACTTATCACTGATAATAAATTTTTATGACTTGCCTTTTTTGTGATATTATATAATAATATCTTGACAATCGAGATGAGTATTAGTGAATAAAATGAACAACTTGAAATTACACTGAATGCTTAAAAAATCGACTCAGTACTCTAAAATATTTGATGTTGTTGTGAGTGACTTATTTGTGTCAAAATGATTTTTTACAGATCCAAAACAAATAATGATAAGTAATAATTTTGAAAAATAAATGTTTTTTTTAAAAAGTGAATATTTGAATAAAAAAATCTTGTTTAAGTTTAAACGTTGTAAACAATTTTTTCAATATTTTAATGTGATACAAAGATCTTAAAAATGCATTCAAGGACAAACAATAAATCAATAAGTTATTATTAAATAATTTCAAAAAGTCAATTCGTGTTGATTATTGATTTATTTATAAAAATGTTTTTTGGAAATCATTTAATTTAATTTAAGTAATTCAAAAAATTGATGTATAAAAGTATATTAGTAACTAAAAAGACATTTATTTATAATAATAATTTATTTTAATTATTGTTTAATTATTTTTTCTTTTACAGGTAAATATTTCTTCATTTCTCCTTTTTGTATCCTATTATGTAAGTAACACAATTTTAAAATAATAATTTATTTATTATCATTTTTAAAAAGTATTCATTTATTTATAGTCACTTTTTATTTATATTATAAGTAAAGGATGTTAAAAATAATGAATGTAACTAAGACTTTGATCTTTCTTGAAGAGCATTTTTTATTTATTATTTAAAATCGTTTTGAAAATATTTCTTTTTTAAAGTTTATTTTAATCTTCTTTGAAAATTAAATTACCCCTTCCATTAGTGTCCTCAATATATATATATAAAGTTTCTCTTTTTTCATAAAAATTAATTAAAATCAATTAATGGCATTTTTCAATTATAAAGAAGATTTTATTTTCCAAATTATAGTTATGTATATATATATATATATATATATATATATATATATATATATATGTATGGGGGGAGGGGGTGATAAATATATATTTTGATATTTATATCTTCTTAAATATTTTAAAGTAACTAAAAAATATATTTAAATAATTAAAAGAATTGATTCAAAATTGGAAAACCAAAATATTGTTCATTGCATATATTTTCTAGAAAAAATTGTAGTAAAATCAGAAAAATATTGTTATTAGGTGTGTTTGTTTAGATTAATTGATTAACAAAGATAAATAATTGATTAACAAAGATATTAATGAATAGTAGAGAAAAATTATTATGTATTAATTAATATTGGAATCAAAAATCTTACTGATATTATTTTTCGAATTTTTTATTTATTATTTTGATGTGAAAATTATATTGATACAACTAAATTTTATAATTGAAATCATTTACAATTAGCAGAATTCAGAAGCATTTTCAGGTTATAATTATAATTTATTATATTCGAACATTCTGAATTAAATAAAATAGTCTGTAGAGAAAAATAGAAAATATATTATTGATTGGAAATATTTTTTTTGATATTTTCTAAGAATATTTCCTGGAATTTTTTCTTTATATTTTCTTAAAAAAAGTTTGACAGAGTAAATTATTCAATTGAAATAACATAAAAAAACTTTTAATAATGTTTAATATATACAAGTACAGTATCTGAAAACTGATAACAACTTTACATAAGTTTTTTATTCAATGAAATTTTATTAATTATTTAAACAGAAATTGAACCTTTAAAATGAATAATATTATTGAAAGAAATAAAATATATTTCATTTCTATATTTGTTATACAAAAAATTGTCTAACTTGAAAAAAATATTACTGAATAATATTTATAATGACATACATACAGACCTCATATATATATATATATATATATATATATATATATATATATATATATATATATATATATAATATGTACGTACAGTGATTTTTTACTTCTAGTTATCTTTCTCGCCATATATATTTTCTTTTCTCAGTCTGTAATCCTTGAAATTGGCATTTCCAGTTCCTGATACAGAATGATATAGCTTTTGACGTAGTAAGTTACGCTTCGTTAGAATTAACTCAAGTAAATAATATTTGATTATAACAGAGCAATCGATTTCATTCGCTAAAATCAAATATGTAGTTAGTTAAAAATTACAATAGATTTTATATTTCCGAAATAAAAAAATCATCGAATTATTTACGTTGTATCAATCAATTTTATTAAATATAAATATTTATTTACATTTTAAAATAATACACGATATTTAATTAAATAACCACTATCGTCCTCGAAATTATATTTTATAACTAATTTTTATTTATATGCCGAAGGGTAATTCATTGTTGAAATTAACAGTTTATATAAATATGTTTTGAAAACTTCTATTTTATTAAAAATTATGTATAACATTCATTGGTATCGATTTGTTTGCGTCTAGTGCAGAGTTTGCGGTTTTTAAATTGGCTCGTGTACAAAAAATAATCATCACTGGTTTCTGCAATATGTGAAACATTTATAATAATTTTATATATTATTTTCGTGATGTGAATATATATTTTTTCATCCGCAGTCGGTTAATATGTTGAAACATATTATTTTACATACACGAGGGTCGTTTGATAAGTATGGTAAATTTATTTATTGTTTAATTTAATTAAATTTTTCAATTTAGTTTTTCTTATTTTTTTACCATACTTATTAAACGACTCTCGTATATATATATATACATGTTTTTAGATAAAATATATTTCTTTAATATACATTCCACATGTTTTATTACAATTATTAAAAATTTAATCACTTATAGCAGATGTTAACTGTAATTTATGTAAATTTGAATTTTATCTTAATTTTTTGTACGTAAAAAACACACGTCAGGTGACAATTTAATTCATAAAGGTTATCTGCTTATTTTATTACAAAATGGCGAATCAATTCTTAGAACTACAAGAGGTTTTTTATTCAAAAAATATTATTATTTACTTTATGAGAACATAAAACATAAACATAAAATACGATACTTTTTCTTGGTATTCTTTATAAACAAGAAAAATTATATATATAAAATCATGTCTATTTCTATCAGTTGCTAACTCAAGGCCTCTTCTAAAACTTTTCATTTTGATCGATTTAATGCTTTTCTCTTTAATTTCTTTTTAACGATATTTATTATTTATTTCTCTCTCTCTTTCTCTCTCTCTCTCTATATATATATATATAGAGAGAGAGAGAGAGAGAGTTTTCCAATAAGAATGTCAGAACTTTGACAGTTGATGGCAGCCATGTTTGATTTTTTAAATATCATTTTGACATTTCAACTCAGTATAGTATGGCCAATTATCATGAAACGTTTAATACTTCAACGTTTAGAAATTGAAAAAAAATGTATAGGTTTATTGAAACAAGAGTTTAATGAGTCCATTATTTTACGAAATGGACCCATCAATTGGCCACTAATATCATGTGATCTAACTCCTTTGGATTATTTTTTCTGGGGTTATGTAAAATCATTGGTTTATGTTGATAAACTGTAAACGATAGAAGCATTAAAAATAAACACTGAACGTCTAATTCATAAAATTGGACCACAATTATGTGATAGAGTGACTAAAAATTGGACTAAATGAATGAATTATGTTAAGCTAAGTTGTGGTGGTCATATGAGTGAAATTGTATTCTTTTATTAATGCTATAGAATATGCTTAAAAATAGAAATAAGTAATAAATAAATAATTTTTGTTTTAATTCCATTTAAACTTCTGAAAAGCTTATTGGAAAACCCTCTCTCTCTCTCTCTCTCTCTATATATATATATATATATATATATATATCTTTTAATGTCAAATATTTTTTTTTAATTTTGGAATTATTTTTAGGCAAAGAAATGAATTCCAAAAATTAAAAAATATTTATTTTTTCGATTTTATTTAGCTGTTCTAGATCATTGACAAAAATAATAATGTCATGAACATTCGGTAACGCTTTTCATCTCTTTCTAAAGTTTCTATGAATAATTTTATAAAAGTTACTTCCATCTGTTTCAACGTCTCTATTTTGAATTATGTCTATTTTTCCACTTGCGATTTTTTTGCACGTATGCAAAATGTTCCTCAATATCCCCATACGAATTTCCACGGCCAAGTCCATGTCCTTTGAACATATTAAAATTCATATACGTTTCTGTAAAGAACAGAGTAGCTGATTTTCGATGATTTCGAAGTTTCGTAGTAAAATTCTGAAAATTAATAATACGAGCTTACATCCATTTGTCAATATTCCCACACGCTGGCGACAAAGTAAAACTTTTGCAATATGGAAGACAACGCGTTTACTTTATTGGAATCGCATGAATGATTTATAATGCAGCAAAAAAGGTTAGACGTAAAATGTATTCTGTAGGCGCAGTGTGAGTGGAGTTGTATTTCGCTTGAATTGCCTGCTGCACTCTGTCCATTTAATAAATTCCATTCGATTTGAAATTTTAATTGTTACAATTCGACGTCGTTCGACTGTGTACAGCCTTGTAGACAACGCTCTTGAGATTTTTTGTTTTCTTGAGTTATTCTTTCTAATATTCAAACGATCGTATATATATATATATATATATATATATATATATATATATATATATATATATATATATATATATTCATGTTATTATTCAGTCGTTCCATGTCTATTCAAACGTTAAATAAACAGTATATTAAATTTTGTATCGTAATATAGAGGAGCAGTTTTATTAAATTTACAATTTCATATTGTGTTTAACAATTCGTTTTAATAATATTCACGGCTTTCAGTCAATGAGGTCATTGTGATTTTTTTCTAGAACAAATTTACGTTACTTCTTAGAATTCGTTCAAGCATTCAATCAAAAACAGACTTGAAAGTTTTTTTAAATAAATTTTAAATGTCATTTCGATCTATCACGCATCAACTAGTATATATATATATATATATATATACTATTATATATTGTTACACAATATTTGATAAAAAGGTTGTTATGTGAATCCAATTTTTTAATATTGTTATTTTTTCAAAATAAAAATATCTGAAAAATAAGATTAGTAAATATTATCAAGATGGCAAAATAAACACAACTGTACATTTGATATGTTTATTTATTTTTTAATCATAAGAATAAAATAAATAATGTCAGTTTTAGTTGAATTGGAAGACTTTATTCTCATATATACATTAAAAAAATTAAGTTTTATATTTCAATTGATATAAATTATTTTTTTAAATTGTTGATTTTCATGCTAAGATAAATAACGATCAAAAATCAATTATCGACTACTAACGTTATATTTTTTAATAAAGAATATTATTTTTGCTTGAAAATCGATTTATGGTAAAAATAACATTTCATAATAAATTTATTTTTCTAATTTTTGACCAAAAAATAGTATGAAAAATTTCATAAAAAATTGACTTTTGTAAAAATCACTTTTTTCGTTTAAAATCAGAGACTGGGGTGTGAAATAACACGAATCAGTAATTAAAATCGTATTTTTGAACATAAAACGAATTATATTTACAGAAAGACTAATTAAGCTAATTAATTGTACAGCTTCAAGCGAAAATTCACTATTTTTATTTTCGAACGCGGTTTTGAAACTAAATTCCTTTTTTCATTTTAATTACTCACTCGAGATGATAATTTTGAAATAATTTATACTGTTTAACACGAAAAATATTTTTTTCAAAACCAGAAAACATTTTATTCATCATTAGATTTATCTTTCTATGACGAGTTTTGGTACTTGTGCTATTTTTAAAAATTTTGTGGATATATTAACGTATCTATAAGATATTTAAATATGATGATCATAGTAAAATAGTATAAAAATATCGATTTTTTTGATTTGGATATATAAATATAATTTTTTGATACCAATAACCATTACATATTTTTTTAAGTTAGTGTAAAATGATTAAAAATTAATTTTAGATATCAAAATCGTATTTTTAATAACAAATTTTATTTTTGTGTAATAATAATTATTTTTTATTAATTTGATCAAATAAAATTAAAAAGATTGTCTTATAATAATTTTTTTTTAAAAAAATATTGGCTTGTAATATAAAAATTACATTAAATCAAAATTATCCAAAATTTATTCGTTTGTACAAAATGATAGACAGATATAAGGTGGCCCAAATGAAACTGAATAATAATAAATGATAGTAAGCAAGTAAATGTATTTTTAAAACCTTCAATGTTATCTGGACCATCTTGTATAAATGAATCAATGATTAAATCACATTTTGAATATAGATCAAATTTGATTTACATAGAAGTTTTTTTAAACGTAATAAAACTTTAAACTGAATCCTTATCGAAAATTCTATCTAACCTAAAAAAACATATTTTAAAAGTTTGTGTGTATATATATATATATATATAGGTTATATAAATAATTTTAGTTTTTATTTCTTGTATTAATTTTTTTAGAAATATAAAATTTCATAATATAGGCTCATCCAAGTGTGAAAAAAAAACTATACACATGTTTCCCCCATACATCATTCTAAACACATGTTTTTTTTTTTTTTAAATAAAACAAATCTAGACATCACATTTGGATGATCCTATATAAAAGAATATAAATAAAAAAGTACGAAAATAATTTCATTAAATGAATGAAATTATAGATGAAAGTCGAAGAAGTGCTAACATTTCAAAAATCATTTTAGAACCATCTGTAGCAATTCATTACACACCCTTAGACACATCTGTCCGGAAATTATTTGAGCAGACCTCATATATAAATGAGATTTGAATATTATTTATGTGCTTTATAATTTTCAATTTCCTGTATGAGCGAACAATGCTCGTTATTAATTTTCTATCGCGCCGTTATCCGTCGAGATGTTCTTTTAAGAAAAATATAATTACGTATCGTTGTACATTGCGTTAATAGCAATTAGTAACGGACACTTTGCTTATCTCCGTTTTTCTTGAAGTTTAATATTCGATGACATGCATCAAAGTCCGTGCACATCACGCTAACCTGTCGTCGTCTTTTATACGTCACATTCAATTCATTGTTCCATGTCTGCGAAATCTGTGTGCATCACGGCAACAACAACTACACCACTACCACCGCCGTGTCGTGCAGACACCCCGACCCGTCCTCTCGCGTCGAACGTCTGCCTTCATTCCCGACCGACCGCCCGCCCTTGTCGACGTGTCCGAGTTCTCGCCTCGGCACGCGCACCATAAAGCATTCCCGTGTCGCTTCCACCGACGCAAATTGCCGCCGCGATGCCGGCGCCGGGTAAAAAGTCAGCGTCGGTCGTCGTTGCTACAAACGACCTGCCCGGCACTTTCGACTCTTGCTCCGCGTCCTCCCAATCGTTCTGAGCACTCGACGTTCTATATACACTGTTTGCACGTTTCTGTCCCTTAGTGTATGAGTATGGATGTATGTTTTGCGTGTATGCGTTTTGTGTTCGGTCTAATATTCTCGATGTTTTGTAGATGGGAGCTCTTCATGACGTATAATCAGGATTAGAAGTAAATAACTGCTGTGAATAGTACAGTATTAGAGAGACGACAAGAATATAGATCATTTTTTTTTTCATTTATCTTGTTTATATATTGAACTATATACTTTTTATGTTACATTTATTTCTCCTAAAATTTTTATTAATTGTTTATTACATTTTTTCTTTAACAAAAAATACACAAGCTAGAATTCATACTTAACAAAAAAAATATTTTACTGAAATGTTTTTTGCATTAATCTATTTAGAAAAATAAAAATTAAAACAAAATACTTTTAGAAATTATATAAAAAATACTATTATTCTATTTACTGTGAAGTTCTTCAAATAAAATTTAAAAAATATGTATTATATAAAATCAAAAAATTAAAAAAATCTGCTTAAATATATACACACACATATACATACATACATACATATATATAGGTGTTTTTTAAACCTGATAGAACTTTAAATTGAATCCTTATCGAAAGTTTAATCTAACCTAAAATTAGCCTTTCTAGTTTTTTTAGGTTAGAGAGAGGATGTTTTTTTAAGTTCTATCTCGCTTAAAAACATCCTCTCTCTCTCTCTCTCCCTCTCTCTCTCTATATATATATATAGAGAGAGAGAGAGAGAGATTGCTTATTTATTTATTTATCATTTCATGAAATTTATTGATTAATTTTTTTTTCTTATTTTTCTCAAATTCTGTTCTGAAATATTGATTGAAAAATTATTTCTTTGCAATAGATGTGCAATTTACTTTTTTCTTCGTATATAATTCTCTTTTTTTTCCTTATTTAAAAAAAATAAAAATATTCTTTAATATATCTGAAGGTAATTTTGTCTCTTTTTTATTTTCATTTTTCATAGATTTTTTTCAGAAATATATGATAAAAGATGAAATGTATTTCAGAAGATATTTAATTAATTTTATTTTTATTCTTTTTATTTCAATTGTTATTTACTTTTTTATATAAATATAATTCTTTTTAATAGCAAGTGAATTTTTTTAAATTATTTATTTAACTTGTTTCATATTTATGGTATGTTTTTAAATTATCAATTTAATTACATTATAACAATTTTTAAATATAATTTATACAAGTTAGATTCTTTTAAATAATTACACATACATACACACACACATACATACACACACACATATATATATATATATATATAGGATATTTTTTAAGCGTGAGAGAACTTTAAATTAAATCCCAGGGGAATTTCCCTATCGAAAATTCTATCTAATCTAAAAAAACATGTGTATATATATATATATATATATATACATAACTTATCTAATTTAAAAATAGATATCTAGATAAAATCTAGTTTAAAGATACATCAAGATTATTGTAGATGAAAATCAATAATTGTTATAAAAAGAGATTACACACTGTAAACTCACACATAGATATAAATGAAAAAAGTAAATTATTTCCATAAAATCTTCTCTAACGATTTCACACGCCGTTTCGTCATAATCTTAAAAATCATTACCATAATAATAAATGTTCAAATAACGTCCGCGTTCACCTTATTTTAATGATCTTTACAAACGATATAACGAGTAAAAACGTAGTGTGTTTTATGAATTCAAGGCCAGTAATGTATTCATTAAAAGTATTTATCTGTACAGAAGCACTTCATGTCAATCAGATATTCGTCGATGCAAATATGTGGCGTATTATAGTGAAATAAAGATAGTATATGTAGTCGAATAAATTAACTTCAAATGAATATCAGATGACGACATACATTAAATTTGATGCTAAACATGTTATGTGACTTACTGTGTAAGGTAAAAGTATGAAATACGTCTCATTGTAAACATATTTTTTAACAATTATAAGTAAAGAATATAAATGTTTTTTCTTATTTTCGTATATAATATTTTAAATATTTTTAAAAAGTGTTGATTTTACAGTACTAATTTTTATTTATAAAGTATATAAAAATAAATCTTGTATACAACAATAGCTATATCCTATCAAATTACATATAGTGAGAAACTGTAATTCACAGGATAAAGAATTAGTACAAAAATGTGATTAATGAGAATAAAAATAATACTTTTATTTAGGATTGTAATTCAGTACAGATTTAATTTTTGGAAAAGTGTTTTTTCTTCGAATTTGTTCTATACTTTTTATTTTTATTACTGAATTTCAATTCTGTACACTCCTACAATCTTTAAGCATACATCTTGTCAAAGTAAAGAATACTTTTTCGAAATTAATTTTTTATAGAATTTCCTTATAATATTTGAAATATATTCATCTCATGCTAAAAATAATTGTTATATAATTTCAAGATATTTACATAAATAAAATATTTAAATTTCCATTCCTTTGAAAGGATATGATGAGTAGATACAATTTTTTTAGTGCCAAATCAAAAAATGTACTTTTAAAGGATTTAATTTCCTGGCATTATATTTTATCCAATTAGTAATTTTGTTATGTCCAATCGTGAATATCAAGCTGGTACTCTGATATAATTTTCCTATAAATAATGCAATTATTGGCAAATAGTCGAAAATTTCGAATTTTCTAATATAGGGTTTTTCAGTAAGTTGAAATGAAAATAAAATAAAAATTATTTAGTTAATTAATTATTTATTTTTTAGCATATTCTGTTTTCATTTAGACCATCCGATATATGAACTCATAACCCCCCAAAAATATATATTTAAAGAAATATATATGCGTTGTCAAAGATCCTATATTTGAAAGTTACAACTGTTTATAATCATTTTGCAATTAAAAAATAACTATAAGAATTAATTATGTAGTATAAAATATTATTTTAAGAAATAAAATGAATTAAATATTTCAAATAATCAATTATATTATATTTACTTTTTTTATTATAAACTAAAATTAATAAGTATAACATTTTTTATTAATTAAAACATTTTATATTGTTAATAAATGTGAATTGTTTTATTAAATGAAAATTAGAATTTACGAAACAAATTTAAATTTTAGTAAAAATTTTAAAATTACTACAATTTTACTAGAAGCAATAAATATAAATTTTGTTTAATTCTCGGTTATATATCATGGCATATATATTTTATTTAAATACAGCAGTATAAGGCTAAAAATACTCATTTTAATTGCAAAATTATTTTTTTATTAAAGCTATAAAAAAATAATAAACAATTGAGGTAATCGTAAAAAAAATGTTAAAGAAAAAATAAAAATGTATGAAACAACTCTTTAATGTCATCACGCATTCAAATATCAAAATTATACATATTTTTTTTTATTTGATTTTTTTTAATACATTACACGAATTTCTAAAATTCTAAATAATCATTTGGAATCATATTAATGACACGATTATGAACTTTAACGATTTCAAAGAAGAAGAAGTTCATTATTTGGAAAATACTTTTAATTAACATTTTCGAGTAGAGCTGAGATTCTAATTTACTGATATTCAATTAATCTTAAATGCAATTCAGTTAGCAAAAAGCCGACTTGAACCATCTTCTATAGTTAATTCTGAATTATATAATGGTCTGCATCAGCTCTTAATCAAACATATCTTCAACTTGATCTCAAATTACATGGCCAACGAAAAATGAATATAAATAATCTAGAATTAATTTTCTACGAACGGTTTTCTTTTATCTTGCGAGAAAACATTTTCCTTGTGTTGCGTTTGACAAGATTGGATTAGACAGTTCGTTCGTCGAGTGGATTGATAACAATCAAATTAAATTTCCTTATTTAATTTGTTTTGTTTTTTTTACTGAATTTTTGTACACAGACAGAAAGGCGCACACATACTAACGTACATTATCTGACATAGTGATATCAAATTTCATAAGTCGTTTATTCAATTGATACTATTTTTTAATAAAAATAAAAATTTTTTAGAACTATGAAAAAAATAAACCCAGATAAAGACTATTCAATATTTACCAGATATTCTCAATTAAGAAAAACAATGTATTTTTCTAAAATCTTTTATAAAGCACTCAAAACATAATCACAGAAAAATTAAATTATCTTGATTTTGAAAATAAATAATTCAATAAAGTTTATCTTACATGCAAAAAGACTTAATGGATCGAAATTCAAAGTACGTAGTTAAATAAAATCAAAAATACATATTTCTCTTCTATTTATTATTTTAAAAAATAATATACTGTTTTCCAATAAGAATTCCAGAAAAAGTATTTAATTAATGAGTTGTTTATTTATTTTATTTTTAAGGATATTCTACGACATTAATGATGGAACACAATTTCACTCATATGACCACCACGATTTTGCTTGACATAGTGCATTTATTTAATCCAATTTTTAGTCACTTTTTTACATAATTGTGGTCCAATTTCATGAATTACACGTGCAATGTTTACTTTTAATGTTTCTGTTTGTGATTTATCAGCATAAACCAATGATTTTACATAATCACACAAAAAATAATCTAGTGGAGTTAGATCACAAGATCTTGGTAGTCAATTTTGGGTTCATTTCGTGAAATAATGGACTCATTAAACTTTCGTTTTTGAAGTTTTTACAATTTTAAAGCATTGTTGAAATGTTAAACGTTTTATGATAATTTTCCAAACTCTACTGAGTTGAAATGTCAAAAGAGCTTAAAAAAAATTCAAAAATGTCTGTCACCAACTGTCAAATTTCTGACATTGTTATTGGAAAATCCTATAATATAAATATCAAAATTCAAAAAATAATTAGAGATATTTTTCAAAATGAATTATAATTGTGAAGTTATTATTAAGAAAGAAACGTAACCATAAATCTTTTTTATAATACTTATTCGTTTAAACCTGTATTAACATTTTCATTCATATTCTTTAATAAATTTCGCATTTCTCACGTTTAAATAATTTCAGGAGATATAGGTTCAAAAAATTTACATAGAATGTGGGCGGAAACTTTTTCTTGATGTATACTTACATATATATATATATATATATATATATATATATATATATATATATATATATATATATAATGCATGCGTATGTATGTGTGTGAGGGTATTTTAGGAAAACGGATAGTTCTGTTGATATATTTTCGACTGAAATGTGTACGTGTAAATACACGTCAGATGTGAGTACGTGTCTACAACGTGTAATCATATGCGGTATGTTAGGTAGTCGTTGGGGAACGGGAAAAGATATCTAGCCGACACACAGGGTCGATGGTACATAGTAATAGCACGTCACGTGACATGGGGCCACGGGTTGAGAATCCATTCCGCAGCCTAGCAATATGGAAATGACTACATACCACGAACTTTGATGGCAGTGACGGCGAAGCTGACGGTATAGCGCTTTTTATTCTTCCTGTTGTAATACTATACAGTGGTATTTGCCGATGCAGACTTTTTGCGATAACCTTTGGATAGCTCGACGATTTGCTATTCTGCGGAAACAATTAACCGGTCGAATTTGATAGTTGATTCTTTTTTTATGGATGCCGAGAGGATGTTTCAGAGAAATTTAGATGTTTGTCTTGCGAGGTCGATGTATCCGGTTGTAATAGTGAGTTTATGGATATTTTTCCGTTTCAAGCCTATATTTTCGAACTTTCAGTTGGTATGTAATTGATATGTAAAATAAATTTATCTTTTAATGTACTATTTAGACATTTTTTCATTATAAACAAATATGACTTAAGTTTTTGATTTATCTCATTTTTTTAAAGAGAAATAATTTTTGTTTAATTAAATTTCTGTGAGAACTTTTTTTTAATATAATTTTCTTAAACAAATCTAATTTTTTTCGATTTTTTCATTCTAATATTTTTAAAACTCCGCCTTTTTTAGTTAAAATTTTAAAAATTAGATTAAGAAGAGTAAAACATATAGGTTCATCCAAATGTGACGCCTGGATTTGTGTTTTATTGAAAAGAAACATGTGTATAGCTTCTTTTTAATAAAACACAAATCTAGGCGTCACATTTGGATGACCCTATATTAATATAAAAATTGAAAAAAATTCCATTGAACTCACTTTATTAATCAAACGTAATATTGTCATTTTATAATGCAACCATTTAACAATAATGGTATGCCTAATAAAATGCATATTATCAAATAAAGTGAATAATTGATTATTAAAACGTTTTATAAAATTTGATGGTATTGAAACTTTTCAGTATTTTTATTGTGATATTTTTAATGATTTTAAAATTTAAATCACATGATAATTTTTTTTGATATTATAAATTTTTGTGAATTTGTGTTAAAGTAGATTAATTCGAAATTAATTTTATATGAATATTGAGTTAATAATTTATTAAAAATTGTTATGTTAGGAGTTTAGCTAAAATAACAGTTACTGACTTAATTTTCATTATAAAAAAATATATATTTTGTATTTATATTTTACATTTAGAATAAAATGTTTTATTAATGAAATAATGTAGAATATTATATTTCATTTAATGTATATACAACAAAATTTTGTTATATATCCATTACATAAAATCCATTTCGTATACTTAAAATATCGACTAAATGCAAATAATGCTTAAAAACCTGCCGATTATTATACATTTTTTATGTAAAAGTCGAACATTGTAAAACTGAAGAACAATAACGTGAGAAAGTAAGTACAGAGATCGGTTCTTATTTTCTAGAACAATACATCTGTGCACAAAAGCATGTATTGTTCGTTGTAGAAATACGAATAGAAGGAAATTAATTATTTACATTCGAGTCTAATTTATCTTTCGATAATGAAATTTTATTTACATAATTAAATAAGTACCGAATAAAGATATAGATTTTTAAAACGTGTTGAGGTTCAATGTTCCAGTAGATAGACTTGAAGTTTAGATAAAGGTTTGGTGTTTTATTTCGATCGTTAAGTTTAATAGAAAAGTTTATTCAATAAGAGAAACAACAAGAAACTATTTTTAAATTAATGAGAGGTTGCGGATGGTTGAATTCAATAAAAGATTTTTTTGTTTTAATTTCATATCAACTTTTTATAAATCAATTTTAATTTTTCATCTTTAATTAAATAATTCAGTTAATATATGAAATAACCTAATTAGTTAAAAAGATTTTTTATGGTTAATATATTTTTATATTTCATTAAATTCCGACAAAGAAATATCTCTGTAACTTAAAAGTGAATTTGAAAAATTATAAAATAAAATAATATATTTAATTATCTACAATCGTTTATTTAATTGACTCAATAAAAATAATATATTTGATTAAAGAAATATATTTTTTATTAACATATATACTTGTAATGAATTCAAATCTATTCTCATATTTTTTAATATAAGTACAAGAATAAATATGTCTCTTGAAAGTTTAATGAACTTTAAATAGGTTTGAGTCTTAAGATGAATTAAACAAACTGAATATCTTTGAATAAATATGTAAAAATGTAAATGGTTTATTTGATGAAATATTGATTTGTTTGACTATTGGTTTATATATCAAACTGGATTTTAGATTATATTTATTTGGGATATATATATATATATATATATATATATATATATATATATATTATATATAAAACAAGGGAGAAGTATCATATTTTATGTTCACATAAAGTAAATAATAAATATATATATATTCTATGATATATATATATATATATATATATATATATATATATATATATATATATATATATATATATATATATATATATATATATATATATATATATATATATATACACACACACACAAACACCATAAGTAGCTTTCTATCCACTGTTGAATGCAGGTTTCTTTCAAAATTTTATTTCAAGCAATTGAATACCTTTCTTTTCTATTTCATTCTGATGATTTTTTCATGTTTCTGTTCCATCTCTGAAAAGATCTTTTTCTGGATGTTTTATATCTTTAGATTTCAATCAATATTTTTTTTTTTGTTCATCGATGGTTTTCTCTTTTTGTTATATAACCACCCTATTTCCATTTCAAACTTCTCACATTTGCTATGACACACACACACACACACACATACACACATACACACATACACATATACACACATACACACACACATCCACAAACAGACATAATCATATACACATACACATACGCACACACATTCACATATATTTTCCGTGGTCTTAATGAGATTGAAGGGTTTAGACATATATTTACTTGCTATCATTTACTATTCTTTATTATCCTTTATTTTTATTTGGGCCACCCTATATATATATATATATATATATATATATATATATATATATATATATATATATATTCACAACAAATTGCATTGCATATATATATATATATATATATATATATATATATATAAATAAATATTTAAATATTAAATTTTAAATTTATTAGAAATATTTTTATTCCATTTATTTGTTTTGTTCTTTCAAATAGTTATCAGAACTAAAATGTAAATTTTATAAAAATGATTTTTAGTTATTAAAAAAATCAATTAATTACTTAAAAAATTTTTGAACGAATAAATTGTTATTTTGTATAATTTAAAAAATATTATTAATATTTTCATTATATAATATTATTATTGTTATTACATATTTAAATGGATATTCGTATTCATTATAATTTATTTATTAGCAGTAATTTAATTATACCTATTTTATTTATTTTTATTATTTTATTTAATGAATTATTTATTCAATATCGAAAGACATAGAATGTTATTGTAAAAATAATATAAGTGACTTTTAAATTATATATATATATATATATATATATATATATATATATATATATATATATATATATATATATATATATGTAGCAGTCAGTTACGGATAAATTATTTATAAGTAGTAAGAAATGTTAATTAAGTTTTTGTCAGTTTTAATTTTTAATTAATTTTAGAATTTTCTTAATTGATGAAAATTATATATATATATATATATATATATATATATATATATATATATATATATATATATATATATATATATATATATATATATGTATATATAATAAAATACATGTGTGTGAATGCAAATAAAATCCAGAAATAAAAAAGGTAATATCTAGATATCGTTAAATATTTATTACTGTTGAATACCAACTCCATATAATGGATTTATACGTGTCGTCGTCTTCTAAGTTTTAGCTCGATTGCTCTTTTTGCAGCCACTGAAAATAAAATGTCACTTTAAAACATTATTTAGTTTGGAAGTTAGTTTTTAAAGTTTATCTTTTATGATGAATATTTTATCAAATGTAATACATATAACATTTTTGTGTGAAGTTTTTCGTACAGACCGACTATAACTTTTGCAAATTTTATAGAATACACATCGACGATGAATATATCTCTTATGAATCGTAATACATTTATATTTTTTAATAAGTTCTATGTAACATAGCTTTTTTATTAAAAATCAATAGTTATATTGGTTCATTAAATAGAATTTGGATTTTATAAAGGATTAATTTGAAATAAAGATAATTTTGAAAGTTGTACTAAAGAGTTAATGATTTAATTAAAAAAATGTTGTAAATAATTTTATATTAAAAAGTAAAATTATATTTTTTTCGTTTAAGAAATACAGTCTAATTTTATAGATTTTTCCAATAACAATGTCAGAATTTGGACAACTTATGGCAGCTAAGTTTGATTAGTTTTAAGCTCATTTTAACATTTTAACAAAGTATAGTTTATCAGATTATCATGGAACGTTTAACACTTCAACAACGCTTAGAAATTGTAAAAACTTCAATAGACTTATTAAAACAAAAATTTAATGAGTCCGTTATTTTAAGAAATGGACCCATCAATTGGCCACCCAAATTTTGTGATCTTACTCCACTGGATTATTTTCTGTGGGATTATGTAAAAGCATTGCTTATGCTGATAAACTACAAACAACAGAACCATTAAAAAGAAACATTGAATGTATAATTAATGAAATTAGACCACAATTATATGAATGAGTGATTAAAAATTGGACTAAACGAATGCAGTATGGCTTGGTGCTCATATAAATGAAATTATGTTCCATCATTAATGCCATAGAATATTCTTAAAAATTAAAATAAGTAAATAAATAACTAATTAATTAAATACTTTTTGTGTTATTTCCATTTAAACTTCTGAAACGTTTATTGGAAAACCATAATTTTAAATATTTGTTTTATTTTTGTAAAATTTAGGATTATTTATATTTTCTAAAATTAAAAATTAATTCTACCATTTCTTAATCAACTTTGAGTAGAATTCATAACATCATTTAATTTTTAATGTTTTTTTATTCTTAATTATTTATTTTCATTAATAAATAATTTTTTGAGTTTATAATCATCATACTAGCCAGTAGTTAGTATTTATGTTAAATATCAGCAATTTTGAATAATACGAAGCTTTTCGTTTTTATTAATCATATTTTTTGAAACATTGTTCTATTATTTATAATTACTGGAGATTATATATATATATATATATATATATATATATATATATATATATATATATATATATATATATATGCATGTGTATTTATAGAAAGGTGTTGGTATTGTCTTTACTGTATTTAACTATGAGTGCAGAAAGGCGTACCGGAAAGTAGTAGAGAAGTAATTAATGGAAATATATGGTCCTAATTATACATTACTTTGTGTCTGTATATATATATATGTAAGTATGTATGTGTGTGTGTGTATGATTTTGTGGTTGAAATTGTGTTCAGAGCAAATAGTCCTGAATATTGTGTCGTCATCATTTCCAGTATTATCTATACGGATGTAATTTGTATCCCGTTAACGATTCTTGTTCGATTGGCGTTATAACGAAATTGTTGCATTTTCGTGCACACACGAGTATATGACATTTCATAGTATTTACAACATACAGATAATATCGTATTCGTGCTATGTTTTACGATACTCAGAAACATGTCGTTAATGATTCCAGTGAAATGGAAATAAAACGTATCGTGCTCGTTATGCATTTCTGTTCAGTACGAGCTTTTCACTCGTATTCGATACCTTAGTGCGTGTGTGTATTGGTTTTATAGCGACGCGGAATGTTTTCATAAATCTACCATACGTCATAAATCTGTATCTTCAACAAATAAATATATATTTTTATTCGGTCGCGATGGTTTATGATGGAATATAACGGGAGTGTAACGAGTTACCGTAACGGCATTAGAAAACGAATGCGTTTTAAGCATTTCATTAATAGGATTTTATGAATATAGAAGTTGGTTTATAGATGGTCACAAATATGTTTATCTCTTTTATGTATTTATTATGTTTATAATCAGATTTTTCCATCCCACGAACTATTTTTAACGACAATAGCGCTATAAGAATTTTATTTAGGACCTAATATAAATTTTTATAATAACAGAAATCATTTCATACAATAATATATAAACATGTGTATGTTCACATAAAGTTTTTGATAAGAATTTTATTTATTATACAAAAGTACGAATGAAAGGTAAATAAATATGATGTACCTCATAATTAGTTCAGCATTCTATTTTTTTAAAAATGAAGAATATATCATCAAAAATTTTTATCAAATTATTCAATAAAACTTTTTTATTAAACAGTTTAAATATTGTGTAGCATTTTTGATTTTATGATAATAAAATTGTTCAACGTTGAATTTGTATTTTATTTAGTTTAATTAAAAAAATATTACCATGAGTAAATTTATCTTAAATTTAAAAAAAAATTGTTGAAATATTTCTTTTAGTTCCATGTTTTAAATTTCTTTGACTAACGTTGTGTATAAAAAATAGGGGATGCAAATTCCTGACATCCAATATTGTCCATTTTACATAAAACAAATCAACTAATGTTCATGTCTCATTAAAAATTTCAGATCGATTCCAATTTGTATTCGTTGAAAAAGGCAAAAATTCGAAACGATATCAAAGTATTTCTCACAAAGTACAATTACATTTGAATTTCAATTCGTTTATAAAGACTCTTGTCAGTCGTCGAATGAAGCAATACTTCTATCTCAACAAAGCAAAGAGCAATGGTGATAATTCTCATAAGTCACTTTTGAAATAATTACGGTCTCTGTTTTTGATAGGTCGTACGCCCTCCTCGCTATGTTCACTGTATTCAATTGAATCGAACCGATGTCACGCGTACATTTATTAATAACAATATTATTAAACTAATTCAATGCGTAGTTTCGATCCATTATAATACAAATTAATTATCATTTATCAAGGAAAGTGTTTTATTATTCTAATGAACAATATTTTTCTAACTTACATTCTATTTAGAAAATACGAACAAATTAAACTGTAATTCAAAACCAATATATTAATTTGCCAATTTTAAAAGAAACTTGAATTTATTTTTTTCATTGCTTGCTATTAGTTTCAATAGTAATATAGACAAGAATGTAAAAAATAAAACTAGATAAAGTTTAAATAAAAAACACTTTTGACAAAAACTGAATAATCTAGATGTAGTGAACAAAAAAACGACCGATACATCTAGAAGAGAGTTCAAAAAAGATCAACGCTAATTTAGCAAAGAACATTAGAGCGATGTAGTAGTTGATGGTGAAAATCACTAGCAGTGCTGTAAAAAATTATGTGTGCATTTAAATAGATATCTAGAGAAGTGGATAAATGTGGATCGTTTAGAAGAGGACGAGTGTAGATAATTCATTGTTGAGTAAGAATTAGTCAGTGTGAATGGAAAAATGTTTGAAATATTATTTTTATAAAAAGTTATATATGTACATGTAAGCATTAATCATCATTTCTAGCATCTACGAATCTACTATTTATTTTATAGACATAAATTCATAGTGATTTCTCTTTGATTAGATTATTAACTTTTGATCCTATTTTCAAATTTTGCATATAAAATATATAAATTGATTATTGATAAGAATTTAAAGATATTTCATTGTCTTTTATTTTTTTAAAATTTTGAATAATTTTATCCAGTGAAAGTATTAATAAAGACATTATTTTTTATTTCAAAAATTTCCACAAAAATATTCTTGTACAGATATTTAAGGAGGTATTTTTCGAGTAAATTGTTTCAGTTCAATTTTATTATTTCTTGTTCTCATAAAATTCCAATAAAATCCACCATATCTTTATTTTGTCGATTTATCGACTTGTTTTTTGATCTCTTCACATATTTCTGTTCTCAAGCAATCATTTCTTATTGTCCACCAGTTATTTTCTCTTCTTACAGTATATTACATCGAATTCCAGTTCATATTATTTTTTTTACTTTTATTATTAAGTTTGTGTCTACTCATATTTTTTTATTTCTACTATAGATATTTTATGAGTTTCTGAATTATTTTGGTGTTGTTAAATATTCATGTTTTACTGTCGTAGGCAATAACTAGAAGGATATATTAAATTAATATTCCTTTATTCAATTATTGTGGAATATTTCATTAAAACTTAGTTGTTTCATCTGAATGATTTCCATGTTATTAATTTTTTTGTCTATTAGGTCTTTTTATATGAAAATACTGAATTTTCAATATAAAATCAAAACAATTTATTTTCACATTCACAAAATATATTTAATCTAAATTATATTCATTATTTTTTTTACATTTTGTCAAATATTTATTTTTAGAAAGAAAAATTCTTTTAAAATCAACAAATTGTTTGAAGACCCTTTTCATATTCTCTTATTTCTGAAGAAATTCTCTAGATCTAGGAAAATATAAATACTTGTTTTGCGAAAAATGAGATAAATATGATGAGTAGGATAAAATTTCATAACCTAACTTTGATATCTTTTTTATAATGATTTGCTATGGAAGTGGATAGATCTATTTTTGTTCGTTAGTGCCAGTTACACTCTTTTTAATTTGTCATGTAGTTCAATTTTTTTGAAATATACTTAGTTGCTATAATTTCATCTATAAGAATAATGGATTACTTTTGCATATCATGACTTTTTTGTAATGCAAACATTACTCTGGTATATGTCTCGAAGCTTCAGTGATATTCATCCATTACTCATATTTTTTTCAGTTATCGTAAAAAATCCATTTTTCAATGCGGATTAAAAATTAACTCGTTTTATTCTACAGTAATTTAACAGGTTAATTTTTTACAGTATTTAAAACGGGTCTTTCTAAGAACGTGGAATTATAAAGCTCATCGAAAGATGGCAAAAAGCCATCCAACAAAATGGTAAATAAAGTATTAATTAAACTTTGTACTTTATATGAATAAATTACATTGGAGAAAAATAGTCAAAATGTATCATAACTTTTCCATAGTAATGAAAAAATTTCATTAGTCTTACATTTTTCTGTTTAACTCCTAAGGCATCCTTGAATTAAACAAATAAACATTCTCTAGATCTACTGTAAAAATAAGTACAATCACGTGTGGTTCCACTTCAGTTATTGATTTCAATTTAGTATTGGCCAAAGAACTTTTAACTCTTCCTAAGCCTCGTTTCAAGATCAGTTTTTCTAGTTTGAGTTTCACAAATAAATCTCATAGATTGCGATCATTGATAGTGTCTTCTTCGAGTGAACTTCCAGATTATTCTTCCTACAGCGATCCTTTGTTTAAATTCATAAAAATAAATTATTCTTAATTGATTGAAAAATAACTGTATAAAAATATAGGAATTGATAAATTTTATAAAAACGTGCTTCAAAAATCAATAGTCTTACATTTTTTCTATGAAAATAAATTCATAATCACGTAATTTTTTTCCTAGGAGAAAGGATTTTTCCAATTATATAAAAAAACTAGTTTAATATAAAATGATTTTAGCACATTTTTAATAAATGACTAATTCGTTTTAATCATCTGAACTCGAATAAATGTATAATATTTAGTGACTTGTCTGTTTATTTAATTTAATTTAAACAAGTACATTTATACATTTTATAATTTTGTATATATATATATATATATATATATATATTCATATATATATATATATATATATATATATATATATATATATATATATATATATATATAGGGTATCCCATCAGAAACACACAACTTAATTTTTAAATAAAACGCATTTTTTGAGTAAACGATGATAAGTGTGCACTTCTGATGGGTCACCCTATATCTATCTATCTATATATAAAGTGAAAGAGGAGGGGAGAAAAAATTATATTAAATTTAATAAATGAGATAAATACAAGTTTATATAAAATATTTATTCAATTACATATTAGCTTATTTATGTTTTCTTTTTTGTTTCGAGTTCATATAAATGGCGTATAATAACCATATCTTGAACTAAAAACGACAAACTACATCACGCACGTTATGAAGAAGTATATGTGAATGGCTATTTTCGTTGATATTTGCCGAGAACATCACGCAACATTAATCAAATATATCTTGCAAATAAATAAATAAAACATATACAACACAAATATACATAAACTTACAGTAGACATGTGTACGTGTTTGTAAGTTTTATATATATATATATATATATATATATATATATATATATATATATATATATATATATAATTATAATCTCGAAATAACGTTGTAAATAATTTACATAATATCATTTGTTTACAGCTTAATTTTAGAATAAAAGTATGTTTAAAATAAGGAGATAATTATTTTATTCGGCGTATATAAAAATAAACATATAAAAATGAAATAGGTTGTATTAAATTTTAATAACGGATACAAGCAAAAATGTTATGAAAAGTTAATATCAAATTGAAATGTGAAAATACTGTCGAAAAAACAAAGTTTGAATTAAATATGTGTCAGGAAATTCCATGAAAAATATTTTCTTATTTTATATATTTTTTCATAAAATAAAATATACTTATTCTTAGTGAAATATTTTATTAATAAACTATGGAATTATTTAAACATATAGACTGTTAAACTTAAAAAAATTGTAAATTTAAATTTTGAGATATCAAAAAAATATTTTTTAAAAAATAATCAAATATTGTCAGTAAGAAAAATGATTAAAAGTTGGAATATATACTAGTTGGAATATAGATTTTTTTTAAAAAAAATATTTCGTTAATTGAAATAATAATTTATATTTAGTTAACGTTGTTAGACAACTAAGTGAAATGAAATTTTTAAAGTATTCATTTACAGATTTTGACTATATTGTTTTAATTTGGATTTCAAGTTTATGTTATAGCTATAAAATAAAATTTAACATCAGTTTGTTTTTTTTATAAAATGATTAGAAAAATCAACAAGAAGTTAAGGTAAATTATCTGACAATGGTGGCATGACTACTGAAATGCTCATTAGCATATAAATAAATAATGTGAACAATAAATAATCATTGAACATTTTTACAATATCTTGTGATTTTGGGATGATAATCTGTTTGTATGAAAATAAACAGATTTTCAATTAAAATTATTAATATTATTTTTTTTAAAAAAATGTAATTAAAAATCACTATTAAAATGTTTATAAGTAATATAGGGAGTCCTAAATGAGATTGAAAGATAGTAAAGAATAGTAAATGATAGTAAGTAAGTAAATGTATGTTTAAACCCTTGAATCTCATTTAAACCACCCTATAGAAAGTGAATAATAAATAATTATTGAACAATTTAATATATTTTCTTGGGTTCAAAGTAAAAATTACTTTATATGAAATAAAAGATATTATCTTTGATAATGAATTTTGAAACAAAAATATTTTTTTACAAAAAGCCTTTTTTAGATGAAAATTTTTTTTATTTAAAAGTATTCATATTTTGTATTATTTTTTGAATATATATTATCATAATCATAAAAACCTTTATCAACTTACTGCTGAAAGAAAGCCTCATCGAATGTCATTAGATCTTCTTAATGTTTTCTAAAAAAAAAATCCCATTGTTTTTTGTCTGTGGCTAATTTCATTCAACCCTCACTTTCACAATACTTTACAATTTTATCTTTCACCTTGGATAGGATCAGGGTCTCTTTTTGTCCTTTAGTTGATATTCTATAATGATTTTTATTTATCTATTGTTTAGTCTTTTTGCTTTTTGTCTGCCCATGCCTTTTTCAACTATCTTATTTAATCTTGTACAATATATCAATTATCCTTGTTTATTTTTGTATTTATTTATAGGTTTTTCGATCATGATATATATAGACAACACAAAATATCTTGGGAAAATCCATGTGGGGAATATCACAGAGACAGAAAGAAAAATAAGTGAACGAAAACAAAATTTACGGATATTATTTATTTTTTGAGAAACGCCATTGATTTTTTTCATGGTACAGTCCAATATTAACAATCAAAGAAACTTTGTTGAAAATGTATCTAAAACTTTTTTTATTGTCCATTTATATATTTTGAATTTAATGAAGCTTAATGAAAAACAGATTTTTAATTAATTAGAGTTAATATGGACGGTTGTAATAGTTAGTTTGTTATTTAGTGTAATTTTTTTGATAGTTTTTATTCAATTCATATATTTGAAAATGTTTGGTTAGAGTAGTAAAATCTTGAAGATCTTATAAAACAATTAAAATAAAATAAAAAGAGTTCTTCTTTAAAAATGAAAAACGAGAAAGACGTCTTTTTTACTTTATTGATTTTTGTTTGTGCGTTTTATTTATTTATTCTCGCAAATATATAAATTGAGTATCTCAATTTTAATCAATAAAATATTACAATTTTAATATTTCGTTTCGCTTCAGGTTATTAAAAAAGTAGTTTCCGTTTTGTTATTCGCTTTGAAGTTTCGTTCAATTTACTTTGATATATATATATATATATATATATATATATATATATATATATATATATATATCAAAAATATTAAGAGTAATAAACGCAAACAACACAGAAATAATGAATCATCTTGATGCCACAAGATTTTGTATCCGAAAATAAATTCTTTGTAACAGTTTAATGCGAGAGAGTGAAATATAGCAATTATAATTATATTTCTATATTTACATTCAAATTATCACACATCAAAGAGTTTATTTATGTTCTCGGATTTCGTAATATTATAACTTGTATGTTTATTATAGTGGAAAACGATGCTAATTTATACAGATTTTTGTTGAAAAACTTGTACTGAACCGATTATATGCCCATATAAATTCTTTTTAATATTTTTTGCTAATTATCTTCTCCGTAAACAAATTTATATTTCTTTAAAGAATATTATAATTTATAAAAAAGTAATGAAAAGTAGACGTGATTATAATTTTTGTAATGTATCGTACGGTTATTCGTAAATTCATTAACGTAGATGTGATGATAATCTTTATTTCTTCTTAAAATAAATGAAAGATTTTAACCGAACGTGTTTTAACATTTCTGTGCTATTCAATGTTATTAATAATTATTAACGTAAACATATTATTTACTTTATTAATAAATTAATGATAAAGTCGGATGTTTTGAGCGTAATTACTGTATTTATATCTTCTGGAATATAAGACTGTTGTAAAATAAATACGGTTGTGTCGTGTTGAGATATTTAATTATGTTAATAATTATCAATGTAGATATTTAGTTAATTAATTTTAATACAATGTGTAAATAGTTGTTTTTGTTACTAAAATAATATATGAAATAATGGGAATTTTAATTTGAAATTATAGACTGTTTGTTATTTTATTTCGAAATTGTAATTGCAAATTTGTAAAAAATTATCATTTTTTAAAATATAAATTTTTAAAGAAATTGGTAACAAATATTTCAATTATTATCAGATTGTTTTATATGAAATGATGGATATTTATATGTGAATAAAAATGCTTTGTTTTTAGCAAAACACATTTTATTTAATCAGTACAAAAATGATATGTTCATTATGAGGTACTAAAAAATATTCTGTTTTTATAAAACTATTTTTTCAAATTTACAAACTGTTCAAAAATACAGTTTGAGTGGAAAATAAAATGAATCAATTATTGCAAAAACTTTTTTAAAATAAATACGAATTTTATTAATATAAAACATTTATTAACCAATCAGTCAATGTTTTAATCATTTTTTTCTATTTTATTTTCATACCGTCTTTCTATGAAGCATATAATTCAATTTTATATTGTAATATATGAACTAGGAACATAATTATATATTTTAAATCAAAAATTCACTACTTAATCTCAGTGTATATTTTTTTCGAATTTTTAAACTTCGAACAAAAATTGAAAAATGTTAAAAAATCGATTTTCTGTTACAAAAATTGTATTTTTTAATAACGAACTTTATTTTTATTATAAAATGGTTATTTTTTATTGAAATAATCAAATTATAAGAAAAAAGTTTGACTTATAACGATTTTTAAAATTTTCAATTTTTGACCCTCAAAAATCGACGACCTATAGTATGGAAAATTTCACAAAAAGTCAACATTTTTTAAAATCGATTTTTTTTATATAAAATCAAAGATTGATTGTAAAATAGTGCATATCTATAATTAAAATCACATTTTTAAACGAAATATGAATTTTATTGATATAAAACTTTTATTAATCAATCAGTTAATGTTTTAGTCCATTTTTTCTATTTTATTTTCACACTGTTTTTTTGTGTAGCATATAATCTAATTTTATATTTGAATATATTCACTAGGAACATGATTATTTATTTTAAATCAAAAATTCATCATTAAATTTTAGTGTAGATTTTTTTTGGAATTTTTAAATTTTGAACAAAAATTGAAAAATATTAAAAAATTGAATTTCTGTTACAAAAATTGTATTTTTTAATAACGAACTTTATTTTTATTATAAAATGATTATTTTCTATTGAAATAATCAAATTATAAGAAAAAAGTTTGACTTATAACGATTTTTAAAATTTTCAATCTTTGACCCTCAAAAATCGAAGACCTATAGTATGGAAAATTTCACAAAAAATAAATTTGTTTTAAAATCGATTTTTTTTTGTATTAAATCAGAGATTGACTGTAAATTAATGCATATCTATCATTAAAATCACATTTTTTAATAGAATACTAATTTTATTGATATAAAACTTTTATTAACCAATCAGTTAATGTTTTAATCCATTTTTTCTATTTTATTTACTGGTTTTCTTTGTAGCATATAATCTAATTATATATTTGAATATATTCACTAGGATTATGATTATTTATTTCAAATCAAAAATTCATCATTAAATCTTAATGTATATTTTTTTCGAATTTTTAAACTTGGAACAAAAATTGAAAAATAATAAAAAATTGAATTTCTGTTACAAAAATTGTATTTTTTAATAACGAACGTTATTTTTATTATAAAATGGTTATTTTTTATTAAAATAATCAAATTGTAACAAAAAAGTTTGACTTATAACGATTTTTAAAATTTTCAATTTTCGACCCTCAAAAATCGACGACCTATAGTATGGAAAATTTCATAGAAAATCAACATTTTTTTAAAATCGATTTTTTGGTATAAAATCAAAGATTGACTTTAAAATAATGTATATCTATGACTAAAATCACATTTTTTAACGGGATACGAATTTTATTGATATAAAACATTGATTAACTTATCAGTTGAATTTTTAGAAATCAAAAATGAAAATAATATTGATTACCTTAGTAATTTTAAAGATATTATTCATCTGGAATTTTTACTCAAGTTTTGAATAATTAATGGAAATTATTATTTTGTGTTTTAAAACGTTTATGGAGAAAAATGTTTGTATACGACCTGAATGTCGAAAGCCAGCCAATTGATATTTTCATATAATAATGCATCAACTCATAAAATTATTATTAAGTGTTTATTTTTCCTACAAATAAGTGTTATTTGTAGGAAAAATAAACAAGAACGTATAACTAAACACATTATATTGATTTGACTTGGCTTCATGCAATTATTTTCTCTTTCTAAAACTTAAATGTGCTATGATAGGATATCATTACGGCGATATTTCACACATATAAATCACCTTAAGGAAAGTTCTTGAAGCGATTAAAAGAACTAAGCTACGTAAATCGATGTTCTTATTAGTTGAATGTGCTTAATGCTGTATTGATGTCGAAGGATTTTATTTTGAATAAAATAAATTACTGGTTTTTCATTTATATTAACAGTTATGTTTCTTTTCAGACAAATATATTCTTTTCAGACAAATATATATTTAAATGTGTATAATAAATAAAAACCTGTAAACAAAAAATTAAGATAAGCTGTACAAACATAAACATTTTTATTTCACCCATTTTATTTTATAATAAAATATTAACTATACAAATACACATAAATATGAACATAAACGTCCGAAAGAAAATGTATTATAATCTTTTCATTCGTGTCTCTGTGCCATCGGAATGCATTTACCTCTACGTGCATTTTATGTATTTTTCTTAGAAGATACAAAGTTAGTATATTTGCTACTGTGTAACATTCCGAAAACCCATTCGTTATTATTTAGTAGACACAAAGAGTTACAGAAATGAACAGTACTAAAAGAGAATGTTCCCTTTTGACAATGCAGAACATGACGAATGATCAGTTCTGTGGATTTTATTCATATTTTATATACACAAACAGACATATATATATATATATATATATATATATATATATATATATATATATATATATATAAGATAGTTCTGTGAAAGAATCGTTACGTTTCGGAAGATTGATTATATTTTTTTTGCATCTTTCATAACTTTATTTATGTATTTATTGAAAGGATTGAAAAATGAATATTTTGGCCTCTATCTTAAGAAATCAGTAGGTGATAAAAATGTTATGATAAAAATAATATTTTTATATGTAGAAAATACAACTGCGTGTCTGAAATTATTCAAGTGTATAGAACATTTTTTGGTATTGATAAAGTGACAATTCTCTTTTTTAAACAATAAGATTTTCCAAAAAAAAATTTTCAGTTTCTAATCGTATTTGGAATCAAATTATAGTAAATTATGATTCAATATTATTTTTTAAAAAACAAATAATGGATTTGTTAAATATTTTATTTAATTCTTTTCCAATAATAAAATGTTAATTATCTGTATTTTACTTTTGTCTATGTCTCATATTTAGGTAAATAATGAAAAATATGAAAAAACATATACACAAGTGTAGAAATAATTTAATAACTTCAACAACTAGAACAATTTTGACTTTTATTATATATATATATATATATATATATATATATATATATATATATATATATATATATATATAGGGTGATTTAAATGAGATTGAAGAGTAGTAAAGGTTAATAAAGAAGTAAATGTATATCTGAACCCTTCAATCTTAATTGATCTATCCTATATATCAATAACAAAACACAATGTTTTTCTACTGCCCACGATACTATTTATCTGTTCTCCCATTCTTCTTCTTAAAAATCCTTTTTGTGATATTGACCTGTTGATGCTTTGCATCCATGTCATATCTGATCTTCCATTTTTCTTTTTTCAGCTGGTTTCTAATCAAATGTTATTCTTAATACGCCTATTGTTCTAAAGCACAATTATTTGGATTAAGTAATTTAGATTTTTCTCGGGTAATAAATTGCTAATTTTATGATTCAAACTCCCTATTTCAGAATTTCAGTCTGTCTCTCTTTTTATCTTTCGACACGTCCAGTATGGAAGATTTTACTGATAACTACGTTATCGTTGGCATAACTCTTTAAATTACTGAAACTTGAATTTTATCATCACTCAGTAAAAATTATCTTTGTCAAGATGACAGTATCTGTGGATAATTTTTATCTTAATATTCATTATTGATCTGGATCTATGAATAATTCACTTTCATACTAGGAAATCATTTAATTCAGTATCACAAGATTTTGTAAATGCTTAATAATCATTTATTGTTCTGTTTAATTTTTAATGTACATTTTATTGCTCATATCACCATCTTCAGTCTTGTTTTGAAAATCTTAAAATGACTAATGAAATAAAATGATCTGCAAGTAGTTGTTAAATTCTTATAAAGTCTTAAGGTGTTTAATTGTACAATTTAATTTCTATTTTTTTATTCAAATTAATAATTATTTTTATTTCATTTTTTTTTGAATCTCTTAACCAAATTCATTATACATTTTTCACAAATAATATTTTCTGAAAATAATATACAATATGTAATAAAGTTTTCTTACTGGGTTAAAAATCGATTTTTTTAATATTTGAAACACAATCAACATTCTTAAAAATATCTTGTGTACATTTGAATTATAATTTTTTGTAAGATTAAAATAGGGAAATTGAATATTTCACAGTCTTTCAATGGCAATGGCACAGTTATAGAAATTCATACTAGTAAATAAACTGGATAATAGACAATCATTAATGACTTTTATTAAATTGTGTCAAGTGTAAGAGTGATTTACTTGCATGGAAGTAAATTAGTCATAGTTCCAAATCGTTGTTTACGAATTATTATTTTTTATCTATTGATTTTGATTTAAAGTGGTTATAAACGATCATACATAGACCTTTTGTAATTATATATTGGACAACCCTATAGTACAGCGTGTATAAAATGCGAGTACGGATGCTATAAATTTTCATAAAATTATATACGTAATTAAAATATCACCAATTGAGCAGCGTTTGCCTGAATATTAAACATTATGAACGTGCTGTTATTAGGTAACTATCCTTATGACGGTTTCATATAGCACCCGTTTTAGTATCAACCCTTGTGTAAATATAATGTCAACAGAAATTATCGCCATTAAGACAAATACGATTGTTTCAAAACAAGATATATAAAATGAACGTTAATCGTACAACCTTATTATATTTCTCTGTATGACATATTACGTAGAACGGATAAACCATTTTGTATAACAAAGAAAACATTTGTGTGAATATAACTCAGATCGTTTATCTTATAGGAAGGTAGTAATGGATTTTCATGCTGGAAGGGATGATTCGCATCCGCAGATAATATAAATTTGCTTGTAGACTGTTAGGCATAATACGTACTCTATATCTCTGCATATAGATATTTGCCTAAGGTTTTCATTTTAATTCTGAGTTACGAATCTTGGCATCGTCGAAATTAACAGCGCTTAAACATTCAATATTTGAGTTTCTGCTTCTCGTACCATGGAAATATATGCTTCTTGTATATATAACTGATGTATTTATATTATTACTCACTAATATTCAGTGACACACACAAGCACTTTTATATGTAAACACACACATTTATATAAATACACACACATACATGTGTTTGTATATATATGTAAATAATCACATTGACATAATATTGTACATGCAAATATATATCTAAAAAAACACCCTATATATATATATGTAAAACAAATATATTTATTATTTGTCTATATGATTAAAAAAATAATTTTCGTTTGTAATATAAATGAAAATTATTTTTAAACAAATAAATATATTTGTTGTGTTTGTTTGATGATGTATTTCCTGTTTTATATTTAAATCCATTTTAGGTAGAATTTATTTTAGTGTATACATATTATTTATTTGGTTAAATATAAGGTACTCCAAATATGACTGAAGGATAGTAAAAAATAATAAATGATAGCAGACAAGTAAATGTATTTCTAAACACTTCAGTCTCATTTGGACTACCCTGTATTTCAATTATAATAACTAATTTTTAATTTTTAATATATCCAGTATTTATATTTATTTTAGAAAAAAATTCTTCAATACATAGGGTCATCCAAATGTAACGCATCCAAACGTGTATAGTTTTTTTTTGTTCTATTTAATAAAAGATAAATCTAGGCGTCACATTTGGATGACTCTGTACTTGATGATTTAAAATGGATATTGATTATTTGTTCTATTATCTTTAATATAAATTAATTACTTTATATAACATCTATTGTTCATTTTATTCGTTAATCTACCTTACTACGGCCATGTCATCATCATCAAATAGTTGTAATATATTTTTTTAACAAATAATGAAAGCAGTAAACGATTATCAAACTTTTAAAAAATTTTTGTCATATAGCAGGCCTGTGCAACCTTTTAAATGAAAGGGCCAATTACAAGTTTTAGCGGGCCGCACTATTTTCTATCAAGGGTAGAATATATGGTGTACTCTAGGTGTAGTTGATTAGAGATATTTTGAATAATCAAATGCAAATGAGTTGAATTTGAGATTTGTAATTTTATTATAGAAAAAGTGAACAAAAAATACTTCTTTGGTGCAAACATTGTACAAAAACGTCATTATTAAACACTTGTATATTTGTATACATTGTTAAGAAACGGTTTATTTTATGTCTAGCTTGTTGAGAGAGACGTTGTTATATTTTTTTAATAGAAATAAATTTGAGACAAACATTGTATATCTAAATAAATTATCTTAATTTACATTGCTTTAATTTTTTAAAATATTCTATTCAATACCGCGGGTCGTACAAATATATCAGAGGGGCCGCAAGTTGCACGGGCCTGTCGTATAGGAATGAATGATTAATTTTTATTAAAATGAATGATCATATTTTATGTTAATTTGTTTGCTAATTATATAATAAATTCCATATTATAAATCTTTATGTTTACATTAAATTTTCATTTTGTCTTCTCTAGTTTATTTTTATGGTTTATATATTATTTTTATTTTGCGTGTAAAGACTAAATAATTTTAGATACATTAAACATTTTCTGAAAATGAAAAATTGGTAACGTCATGCGAGAAGAAAATACTATTTTATTTTATATCTCGATAAGTGAAATAATTCAATGAATTATTTAAATACTTTCGTTAATATGAAACATTGTTTATTTTTTAATACATTGAAAATATAAAATCTGAAAGTATGATTTATGTTTTAAAATTTCAGGAAATATAATAATATTACTTATTCATTTTTTATATAAAGCTTTTTCTCTCTTTATGTACAATTTTTCGCTCGACTCGATTCTGATTCACCATACAGAACTGTTAATTAGCACTGTGCTTATTTTTGGACTGTTTAATTTTTCCGTTCAATGCTTTAAACTTCCATTGTATAAAAATATAATGTTGGATATAAAAATATTAATTTATTTTAATAATGTCTCATAAATCATTGTTCTAATTATTTTCGCTTTTACAGGTAATATTTCCGAGTTCTTCTTTTTTGCAGTTATTTGTGTAAGTTATTTTTATATATTGATTTATTTTTAGAAAATGAAACATTTGTAAGTAAAATAATTTTGTAAGTTTTAAATAGTATGTATTTGAATATGTATTATATAAATAGTTACAATCGATTGATCTGGACTTATAATAATGACTCAAGTTAAATAATATTCTAGTTCGTTAATCATTTTCAATTTTTTTTTCACAAAAGCAGAACTTTTTTAAAAATTAGAGAAGTGTTCCCTAAACATATATGTTCTACATGTAACTTGATTATAGTAAACCAAATATTATTTTATACCCTTTTTTAAAAAATAAAAAAATACCCAAGATTTTTTTTACAAAAAAAATTATTTCGATTTTTATGAAAAATCAATAAATATCAATTGTCATTTTAAATCTCAAATTGTGAAATGAAATATGAAAATAAAATAAAAATCAATAAAATCAATCAATTAATAAAAATTCAGTTAAATTAAAAAATAATTTTAATTATAAATTTAATTAATACTATTTTTTATTTTAATTGAATTTTTATTTACATTTTTTCAGTGTTTTATGATTAAATTTTATACAAATTATTTTTTTTCATAATTTTTTATTAGTATTAACATGTTTTAATTTGAATTTTATCATCTAAAAAATTTGTATAATTTCATTAAAAGATTTTTTTTAGAAAGGTGCTGAGAAAAATGTTTATTATTATTTTTGATCATTTTAATAATATTACAAAAATATTTAAATATTTTTAATCGATAAATAAGAGAATATATTTGATTTGATTACTTATTTTTTCACTTTATATAGGATTATCTAAATATGACGTCTAGATTTGTGTTTTATTAAAAAGAAACGTGTGTATAGTTCCTTTTGTTTCTATTTAATAAAACCCAAATCTAGACGTTACATTTGGATGACTCTACATATAGAATCGTTAAAATTTATTTTAATAATGAATGATAGTTTTCTGTCACATATCACATCGTTCATTAAATACCCGTAGGACTACTCATTCTATTTAAGTATGAATCGTTTTATAATAAAATAGTTAAACTTCACATGCACACAGCTGTAACCTTTTTACTCTCGAGCAAACAGCGACCGTTCAATCGTCCATCCACCTATCTCTTCAGTCACTATCAAGTGTGCTTTTACCGCTTCTTCCTATGCAACAATGCGATAGCTGAAAGTACAGACATATAGTGGATGCTCTATGTCTTTATATATACACACATATATACTATAAAGCTCTCAACTGAATTGTTAGACTCGGTCGAGTGATGTCAAAGACAAAGGCAATACGAGAGCATCGTAGGGTTGGTGTATAAAGTTGGTCGACTCTCAAAATATGTTTGCAGTGGGAGAACGTTATGTTGGGTGGGACTAAATGCTGCCTTTCACACCCTAATCCCATATACAATTTCTATCTACGATTATATCGTTGCATCAACAACTGTACAGTACACCAACTGAGATGCCTTTATTACACTTTTCTATCTATTTGTTTTTTTACTGCTTTTATCTTCGTTTTTATTTTACTTTTATGTATTATTCACATTTGAGTGTATGTAAATGTTTAAAGTATCAAATATGACTATTATTTTTTTTTAAAAAAAATAATATACGTAATTTGTCTAGACGATTCTTTGAACTCTATGTTTTTTTTTGTATAGTATAATTAGTAGGAGTAGAAAACATAAAATTATTATACTGTTATTTTATCTTCTAACTGTGAAATTGACTTTGAATGCTATTGAATTCGTTTGTACAAATACATTTTTAATCTTATAACTTTTAACGATTTTAATTTTTTCTAGTTTCTGTAAAATAATGACTCAGTTTGAATTATTAAAATATAAAAATACTTTAAATCTGTTTAAAAAAATTTGTAAAGGAATATTTTATTCTTAGACAATTGAGTAGTAATTTATTAAGCTTTAATTTATTCTTAGACAGTTAAGCAGTTGCATCAAATAACAGTCTTTAAATATTTAATAATACAATTTTTATTACAATAATAAAAAGATAGCTTATTGTTTTTTTTAAAAAAAAATTAATGACTATAAGGAATTTTCACGATTTTTTTATATAATTTATTTTATCATTTATAAAAAATAATTACAGATTTTGAAAAATTAGTTTAAATATATAGATTGTTTGTAATTTCAGAAAAATATATTAATGAGTTATACAGGGGATAGAATAATTAATAAAAACATTAATGAACTACACAAAATAATTTATTTTTGTATATTGTCCATGTACTATAGTAGTTTTGTGTCTTTGTTTATTTAATTTAAATTTTTGGACATTGTTTTTTTTTTAGTAAAACTTATATTTGCATAATTTGTGAACTTTATCATAATTTCAGGTACTGTTTCACTAGAAATGTCTAATAATAAAATAGTTTTGTTTTTTTTGGCTTAATTTAGATTTTTGGACATTGGTTTTTTAGCAATTTTGTCCATAATTTTTGTGTCATTATCATTTTAGATTTTGTTTCACTGGATATATCCAATCATAAAGTAGTTTTGTGTTATTTTTATTAATTTTTTTGTCTAATTGAGATTTTTGGACATTTTTTGTGTATCAAAACTTATTTTTGTATAATTTGTAAATGTCATAATAATTTTAGATACTATTTCGCTAGACATACCTAATAATAAAGTAGTTTTGTGATTTTTTAATTTTTTGCTAAATTTAGATTTTTGGACATTGTTTTTTTTATATGATTTGTGTATGTTATCACAATTTTAGATACTGTTTCCGTGGATATACTCAATAGTACAGTAATTTTGGCAAATAATGTTCCAGTTAATTTCACACTACTAATCTGTAATTTTTCGAAATTTATTAAGTCACTCATTTTTTAAAAAAAACTTACACACGAAGTATTTAGTTAATGCAGTTTATAATACACTAAAAAAATACTATATAGCATGAAAGAACGAAAATAATATCAACAAATAGGCATGAGTAATAGTTGAAATATTTTTATTGCAGAATTGTCTAATGATTCCATTATTTTGTCCATTTCGTATATAACAGTTCAGATTTTTTGCAATGTTTTTCATTTCTATAATTTTTCAAATCCAAATTTAAATCGATATAGATATTGAGTTCAGTTACTGTTTACCGCTCGCCGATGACTGTTTTATTCTTGACGTGTTGATGCAAGGGGCAAGAACCACTCCCTTCTCTAAAACATATTACCTTATCAACGTACATTGCATTGTATAAGGTACGAGCGAACCAACAACGTCAGTGAGAATGTATTACCGTGAGTACGAGGGCACTAATTATCCCCACCAAGTATGATAACAACTTCCTAACTGTCCTTAAATTGTGATTTATACTACTAGTTAGAAAGCACGCGTAGTCATTTGCTCTATTATATTATGAATGTGATGATGTGTGGACGTGATGTTTCGGTCATTGTGTCGAACGAAATGTTAAATTTTGATATTTCACTAACAAATGGCTTTTGTTTCCATCGTCGACGAGGCTTTTTTATGACTACGACAAGTGAGCTTTCAGAATCGCTAGGAGCATTTGCTTCAGCAATTTATCAGCTTGAGTTTTGTTCGTCTAATTTTGGTTTATTATATGTGTACTAATTATTTATCTAGTCAATGCTTTTATTCTTTATATATATATATATATATATATATATATATATATATATAACCATTATTAAATTACAAAGTAATGAGTAATGAAACACTAGAACTGATTCACTAATAGTCATTTGATATTTAATATTGAATTGACATAAATATAATATAAAATGAATTCATTAAAAAATAATAATAACGTTAATAACACTTTGACTAATAATTTTTAGATTTGTTTTATTTAAAAAATGATGTCCTAAATTTTAATTTTTATATTATGCATTAATAATAAAAATTCGTTTTTTTAATAACTTGTATTTAAAATTAATAATGCTTATTTTAAATGTGGAATAAGAACTTTTGTATATTGTAATATAATTTTTGAAAAAATATATATAAAATGTTTTTTTTTCATAGTAATTGTTTATACTAAATCTACAAATAATATTTAACAAAAAAAACTAAATGGGAAAAGTAATTTATTATTTCTCAGTAATAATTTTATTATAAAATAATTATATGCTATACTTATTTATACATCAACATTCACAGAAATTCAAAGTTCAGGGTCGTATGTGTTTGTTATTTTATATAATTTTATATTAACTGCATAGAAGTATTTTAATTTTTTACATATATATATATATATATATATATATATATACATATATATATATATATATATATATATATATATATATATATATATATATGTAAATGTATGTATGTTTCTTGGAAACGAGTTGTAGTACTTTTTCTTTTTTACAAAATATGCATGAGTGTAATTATGTTTAATTGTTATGCATTTATGAAAACATATTTTGAATAAATAAAATATTTTATGAGTTATAGCTACATAAATATGCATAATTAAAATACATCTGAGTATTGAATATAATATAGTAATTAAATATATTCATTTTCATGCGAATATTTCATTTTGAGAAATAAATATAGCCAAAAATACAGTCGATTAAAATTCCAAAAAAACTAATTTTGAAAACGAATTATTTTCAAAAATGAATAAAGTCAACATAGTATCAATTCGAAACATTTTCACATGTTATTGACTTTTTTCCATTGATATTTGCTCTTTAACTGTTTTCTTTAGACTTCATGGTTCGGTAATAGCGTGCCACTTATTTTAGTTTGTAAAGTACGAAATCGTAATAAAAACAGTTTTCTATAAATCAATATTTATTCACTGAACGTAGTCATGGAAAAGGAGAAAAAAAACTTTCAGAAAATATCTAAATGAAAGAAAAACTTCAATACACCATCATTTTTATCGATTATCGGATTCATTCCAACGGTGGTCGCGTGACGGTGCTATCAGTAAAACATAAATATGAAACTTTTCAGTTTTCAAACTTTAGTTCAACATTTTACGATGTTTATTATACAAAATATTTACGTTACTCTGAGGTCCGCTGAGATTGAGTAAGTGTGTATGTGTATTTGTGTTATATATATATATATATATATATATATTTATATATAGACACACACACATATATAAAATACAAATTTATATAAATATAATTGAAAGATAGGCAGGCCCGTATGTAATATTCTGTTTGATATTAATCAATACTAAAACTAAAATGTTATAATTAATATTTATTAAAATAGTAATTATTAGTAATTTCAATTAACTATTATTAGTAATTTTAATATCTGTTAAAATAGTATATTTTATAAAAAGTCAATTACGAGTATCTTTATTTTTATATTTTTTTGTAACTTTTATCAAAAAAGTATTTATGTATATTTGTAACTTGAATACTGCTGTAGTATCATTGTTTTGTGAAATATTTTTTTGGTTTTATTTTTTTTATAGAATTTTATAAACAATTTTTTCTATTGTGTATTTTTATTGAATTTATGAAATGTTTTTTTACGATATAATATTTTTATTCAATTGTATAAACTGTTCTTTCGGATTTTATATTTTTATTGAATTTAATGAATATTTTTTTCAGATATTTATTCTTTTTATTGAATTTTATTAAATATGTTTTTGTATTTTTATATCAAATTTTATGAAATATTTATTTCTAATTTACAATTGTATTAATTTTTATGAAATATATTTTTGAATTTTTTCTTGTTATTAAATTTCATCAGATATTTATTTCATTTTACATTCTATTTAATTGTTGTTTCTTTATATATATTATATATATATATATATATATATATATATATATATATATATATATATATATATATATATATATATATATATATAGGGTGTTTTTTAAGCCTGATAAAACTTTAAGTTGTTCTATTTAACCTACAAAAACATCCATTATATTTATACATGCGTATGTGTGTTATGTGTAAATATGTATATATAAAGGTATGATAAAGAGTGTTTTTTAGGTTAGATAGAACTTTCAATAGGGATTGAAAAAAAAGTTAAAGTTCTATCACGTTGAAAAATATCCTATATATATATATATATATATATATATATATATATATATATATATATAATAATAATAATAAACAGTAGAAATATATAATTCCATTTGTATAAAAATTGACTACTAGTTATAGGAATTTATTATAAAAAACAAGTAGTATTCATATTTAGCTTAATTTTTTTTTCAAATTTAAAAAAATAATTTTCTTATTTTTCATGTTTATTTTAAATTTTGTGAATTATTTTTTCAATTTTGTATTTTTATTTGATACTATAAAATATATTTCTCATTTATATTTATTTAAAACCGTTTCGAGTTCATAAAAAGCCCATTTTATGTTTATATGGATTCAAATATATCGACATCTCTTTTTCTCAATATAGTAATAACAAAATATTTTTAGAATCTTATTACTTAATAAAGATTATAATTTTTAGGTCAGTACTGTAACTAAATAAATGATGACTATGAGAATTTAAGTCATAGCTTAAAATAAAAAAAAATATTACATTTATTTCAATTTCTTAATTCATATAAGAATTTATATTGAAAAGAGAAAACCGTTTTAAATATTCGCTACGAACCTCGTTTACTAAAAATAATAATTCTCGATCAGTACATTTTATTTGGAAACTATAAATTTCAACTAGGCCATTATGTATTTTCCCATAACGATACGTTCGAACGAACACAAAGAAATTAACAAAGAAATGTGGGAAACGAACATTTTTCATTTGACATTTATTAGTTACTTGATAAATATATATGGATAACTATTTCATAATACATACGAATTGAAAAAGCGTAAATCTGTCTACCAGTATTCATTCCTTTGTATTTGATAAATGAATGGTATTTTAGGAATTAGTTTGTATATATTGTGTTAGTTTTTTGAGACATTAGAGAGGTTTTTTTTGATATATCTATGTTTTTTAAGAATGAAAATGCTTGTAGATACTCATTTTTTTAAAGATTATTTTTTTTATTTTTTGTGAATGTTTATGAAAAATCAATTAAAATATTTGTTTATAAATACTTCTATAATTAAAAAATATATAAATATATTATAATGTATTAAGTAATGAAAAGTGTTATTAATTTAACATAATTATAATTTTTAATATTGTAGAATAAAAAATATATAGACTTGCTGTGATTTATGGAAATGTTTGTTTTGAAAGAAATTGTAAATAGTTGAGGAAATTTAACGTGCAGTTTTTTTATGTCTGTTTCATTCTTCCACATGTTTAGTTTTTCTGTTATTTTGTCCATATTTTTGATATAAAATTGTTGTGAAATGTTTTTGTGTTTCAGTGTTTTAAAAAATACTTTTTCAATAGGAAAAAAATTAAAGGAATGTATAGTGAGTGGTGAAAAGTATTTTTAATTTGAATGTATATTATATCCTTGACTGTCGTATTTTTTTAATCAAGAGTTCAGCCATTCATTTCCATTGAGATAAATTTGATGAAGTTTACACATTTCATCTTGAGTAAAAGATGACAGTGTCGAGTTCGTTATGACTTTCGTTAATGATTAAAACGACGCCAACGAACACAAGCCCTAAATACGAATCTGTACTTAAAGAAGACATTCCCGTCCGGGAAACTGGTAAAAGTTAAACATCTCCGAATCGACCCGATTTGACCCGAACGCGATACTTCGTCTCTTAAGTATATGCACACACTGAAAGTTACGACTGTTTGCGATAGTTAAATTACTTTTTCAAGTACGCATTAATATCTAACTTGGAATTCGTAAGAGACGAAAGAAAACGTTATAAGATATTCTAAGGGACTGGGACGCGTATACGAATCTCGTTCTTGTTTGTATTTAGTGTTGGTTTTGTAAGCAGTCGCGGATGAGTTTTGATAAAAACTTCAATGTCACGGGTTAAAGCTCTGAACGAGAAACGCTTTTACATGCTGACTTCCACACTCATTCACATTACTGTCAAATGTTTGTTCATAAAATTTTCAAATCGTTCGAAACGGGCTTCTTAAACGTACATTCTAATGTTTTGAGTGTATAATGGTGTAAGGGTGTCGTTTTGAATTTGTGCATACTTATTTGAGTAGTAATTAAATATCAATTCACTCCGTTAATGGTGTTTGTTGAAACATTTTCATTAATATATTTGTTAAGAAATTTTCTATTAAGTTTTTCGAGTACGTTACGTACTACATTACTTTTTGTATAGAGTTCTGTTATAATATTTTGACGTTATTATATAAAGTTATATTAAGTATACACTGGAATCAATTGAAATGTTGTTTTAATTAAATGAAGTTATTTCGTAAGTTTTGCACGTTGTTTTTGAAAATTAATTTCATACCTTTTACAAAAATACTTTCCAACATTCACTTGAAAGCTTTTGAGTCTTATTTATCTCCAGTTACTTTCTTCTCTTCATGCATACATCAATTACGAATATTTATTAAGTGCTTTCAGTATTTTTCGACAATCTTTTTTGAAATATTTAATTAGTTTATCTATTAAATTCATTTTATATTTTTAATATCCTTGAAATATATATATCAGATCAACATGAATGTGTAGTTTATTGTATAATAAAAATAAATTTCAATATATATTCTACTAATAAAGAAAACTATTTTCTGTCTTCTTATTTCTATTTAAATCATTAGGTTATAAAACATATTCTAAAAAGTTTATTATATTTTGAAATTTAAATATAATCGTACAAATATATACATAATACACACACACACACACACACACATATATATATATATATATATTTGTGTGTCTATGTAGATATAACGAAATCTATCATTGATAAAATTGATTACAACAAAACCTCCTTTTGATACGTAGAAAATCAACTGAAACTAGTTCAATCAATATTTAGAAATACTATAATCAAATAGTTATATATATATATATATATATATATATATATATATATATATATATATATATATATGATAATCTAATATTGTACACAATTTATTTTTCCATGCATAAAAATTTCCTAAATACCATAATATTCTATAAAAGCGTTTAATAATCAGTTATTGTTTACTTTTTTCATTAATTTGTGTTTTGATGGAATGAAATAAAATTTAAATGATTTTTTAATTTTGATTTCTAAAAAAAATCGTATTAACAAAATAAATAAGATAAATTGATTTTTTTTTATAAATTCATATGGCATTGAAAAATTCGTATGTATAAAATATAATATTTTCTTTATTTATACTTATATGCTTTATATATCCTTTTTAATCTTTTTTGATTCAGTTTAGCTTAGGCACTTATTTGGAATTTTCCTTAGAACAAACTAAATTTGCAAATATATTTAATTTTGCCTTGACTTGCAAAATTTCCTTTCATGTGTTCATTTCTAGTGAACATACTTTCTTTAGTAAATTTAAACAAAATTTGAATAAGTTGAAACTTTTGACAAAGGTCTTAGAAACGAAACAATACAGTGTATCAAGTTTATGTTTGAAAAGAAAAATATATTTGTGTGAGGAAATAGCTAATAGGTATATTTTAATATTCATACTTGTTTAAGATAACAATTTTTTTAAAAAAATATATAAATATGAAATTTAATCTCGGTTTATTATATATATAATAAAATACGAAATAATATCAAAATAATTTATAGTGTTATTTAAAAATGACTTATTTCAATTTTATAAAATTATAAGTTTTTTAAAATTAAATTTTTATTATAAAAAAATAATTATAGATTTTAAAATAAAGTTATTTTTCCTCATTTGTAATTCATATTAGAAACTAATGAAAATTTCAGTCTTTAATAATTTCTACATTTACATGAACTCGCATATTTTTTTCGATTGGAAAAGAATTTTATAGATTGATGATACGAAGATTTTTTTTTCTTGAAAAAAGTTTCTAGTTATTTCTTTCTTTTTAGTTTTCACAAAAAATACTTTTTTTTAGAAAAGATAACTTAAATAAAGAAGAAAGATATAAATATTTATTTTCAAATTTGATTTCAATAGAACTTTAGAAAAAAATATATGAAAATTTAACAAAAATCAATTTTAGAGTATTTAATCATTTTTAAAAAAATTTAAATTGATAATATATTTTAAAAACGTTTTCAAATATTAATATTTAATTATTGATAATGTTCTCTCTCTCTCTCTCTTTATATATATATATATATATATATATATATATATATTCATTTAATTGATCCAAGGATTAATATTAGTAGTAATATCTGAAAAAACTTTTATAAAAATCGAAAGAAGTGTATTTTTCAATCGCACTGAGTGGACTGAGCTCTTTCTACGGCCCGCGCTCTGAAATTTATTGCTAATTGAATTGAAAAACTCGCTGCATCGGCCTCTCTTTCATTTAGTTTATTTTCATTGATAAATTGAGCAGTATTCATTTATCAACTCGTCGTCGATAACGAAGAATTTATAACGGACATTCTTTTTGCACAATATATATATATATATATATATATATATATATATATATATATATATATATATATATATGTATTTAAAGTGATTACTTAGTTTCGTGCTTTTAAAAGATGAACGAAAATACTGTACAATTTAATATATTATTCTGTTTATTTTAAGAATTTTATTTTTTTAATATAAAGTTCAGGATTTGTATTTTTATTTTTTATATTTCATATATATATATATATATATATATATATATATATAAATATATAAATATTATGTTGTATAACATTATAAGATAAGAATTATATTCCAGTTCTTTCTTTTCAAGTATATCATTTGTACTTATAAAATATGAAAAATTGTATGCTGAAAACATGTAGTTTCCATTTCAACTACTTATACGTGCACGTTAGCCTGGAGATTTAAAATATTTACATTTAAATACGTTCGTGAATGCTTTCTTTATTATGTTTTTCAATAGAATATAAGAAATTAAAAGCTTCCATTTCATGATTTTTAAATTGTTTTGTATATATGATCTTCAATTATTGTCTATCTTGTGTTATATATTTTTTTTGAATTATACTCAAATGAGTTTAAGCTAAATTTGAATATATTTGTTTTCGTAATAAATTAGTAATAAATTCAATTCTTAAAATGTTTGAGCAATCCAAAGCTTTTCTCTTCCATTCCACATCAAATAAAATTCTTATGTGTCTGCCCCATGTGTCCATGGTTCTCTTCTTGATTTTTTTTATATGTCGGATTTACAATCAATCATTTCTCTAGTTAATCGGTTGGGCTTTCTTCTTGCTATATAAATGTTTCAATTTGATTGATTTTTTCATTTTAATTTGAAAATTTCCATTTTTATTAAAATGTTGATAATTTTTTGTTTGAATCCATTCGTTTCCCTTCATACCTCTTGTTCAAAACCACTAAATTTTGATTTTGTATCACAAGAATAGAGTTTTAAAATTGTAGACTAAATTAACATTTGTGAATGAGATCTTAATAGTAAAATAATTGAAATTTTATTCAAATGTAAAATCAGTAGCTAGCAATAAATAGAGACTCTGTTATAAAGTAATGACATAAACATTATTTATATGTTCATTTTCTAAAAATCACACCAAGATTTATAATTTACTAGATTTTATAATTAATTCATATCTGATTTTTTTTTAGTTTGTCAAAATTTTTTTCTTCACTTACTTAATTAATTTTTTTAATATCTCTAATTCCTTGTAATATCTAATAATTTGTGATATTTAATTGTAAATTTAAATTTTTTAATAGTAATTAGGTAAATTTTTTAATAGTAATTTTTTAATAGCAATAGTTTAGGGTTTTTCAATAGTAAATGATCTGTAATTTTTTTAACTTTAAAAATTTCAATACATGTTGATGGATCTACATGTTCAGAATTTTAAATTACAACAAACGGATTTCTTGATTCGACTAAATAAATCATTCTCTTAAACTCTACTTGTGTTGATTGTAATCGGCTTCAGGCTGGATTTTTTTAAAGTGAAATAGAAAAAATATACTTTAAAAAGGCTATTTTAAATCTCATTGCTTGTGTTTTCCTGCAGAAACAAAATTGTAAAAATTTATTACGGACTAGGTCAACCCCTATATATATACATTATGAGCTTCATGAACTCAGTTTAAAGAAAAAATATTGCAACATTGTTGATACTGTAATACTTCTACATGGTAGAGCAGGTCTCATTTAATGTGTGTGTATGTGCATATATATATATATATATATATATATATATATATATATATATATATATATAAGTATCTTAACACTCTTCACTGGGAACAGCCACTGCCAACAATAAATTCGCGCGCTTTTGTCGACACCAGCGCCATACCCGCGTCACCGGAAATTTATTGAACTATAAACGGCAGCCATGTAGCTCCATAACTACAGTCCCGTAGTCTCCCCACGCTCTATCCCTCACTCTAGCCAACCATTTCCAATCTTTTCAAACACTTTCCTGTTGGCTACCAACCAACCTTATGCATTAGTATTGAATTTCTATATATTGAATATTTCCAAGGTCTGCATGTGACACAAAAGAATTGTAATTTCATTTTTCAGTACATATATATTATTCAAATAGTGGAACAGTAGCCAGTTTTTCAACACAAACAGGTCACAAGTTTAATAATATAGGGGAGAAAATTACGGATCAGCGATTGAAATATATCACAACTGAACAGTATTTGGAATTTTTGTGTGAATATATTACGGAATGTCGTAAAAAACAATCATAAATAATCGCGATAATCATTTATACAGTTTTTCAAACTCGATTACTGGAGCTGAAAATAAATAAATCAATAAAACGTGTAGATAGTTTCATTATTCATTGAAAAATATCGAATAGTCGAACATATTTCATGTTTCTCAAATTAATCACTCGTCTTTATATAATTTTTGTATATAGAATCGAGTTTATTTTCAAGAAAACAATAATACGATAAAAATTATTTTAAATATCAGAATTATTAAATGTATAAAGATTTTATAAAAAAAAATATAGTTTATATTATTTCATGTAATACATATTACATCGTTTTAAAAATTCATTTCGTCGTACAGTTGTGATGTTACTAGGCTGATAAACAGAAATTTTGAATAATGTTCGTTTACATGGAATGTTATATATTACAATTAAGTACAAGTAGTATATGGCAAGCGTCTTGAATCCATATATCATACATAATTAGAATGAAAATTTACTGTTTGTGCAGAGAAATTAGTAGTTGTTCGTTATGTTGGGTCACTATTATATGAGTTTGTAGGTACTTCAGCGAAATTGGGCACAAAAAATCACTCTAGTTTATAAACATGGATACTAATGTTTGTACATACATCATACATACATATACATACATACATATATATATATATATATATATGTATATATATATATATATATATATATATATATAAAGTTGTTAATTAGTAAATTATTATTTTTAATCAAAGTACAAAATAAATATAAAATATTGTAATAAAATAATATTATTGCCTTTATATATATATATATATATATATATATATATATATATATATATATATATATATAGAGAGAGAGAGAGAGAGAGAGAGAGAGAGAGGAAGAGGGAGATGGAAAGATATGAAGACTTATTCTAAAATTTTCTACTTCGTCTAATTCAATGCCTTTTTTAACTTCATTCCAATGAATTTTCTGGTCTTATGTCCCATTTATCCATAGATATTTTCTACGCTTTTGTATATATTTAGGTTTTTAATCAATAATTTCTCTATTCCATTAATAATCCCCTCCTTTTTTTGTATGATTGTTTCATTTTTATTATTTTAAATTTATCATTTTTGCTATAACGTCTACAACTTTTATTTCTTTTTTGATTCACTTTGTTCTCTTTCTATCTCTATGTATTCCTAACATATATTTTTCCATGAATTTTTTTTTATACTGTCTGTACAATAAGTCCGGAAACTATCGGAACTTTTGAAATAAAACAAGAAGTTATTTATTCATCAATATTTATTTTGTCGTTTTTAAAGTAATAATCCCTATTGGAAGCAATACATATATGCTAACACTTCTTCTGATACCCTCGGAGCGTCAGTTTGAGTTTTGGAAATAGAAAAAAGTTGCACGGAGTTATATCAGTTTTTAGCCAAAAACTCACGAAAAAATTCAGTGTTCTTGGCACCATGCAAGAAGCGACGCATTTCATGCCCAACATTTCAACCAAAATGACATGGCATTGTGTTTTGAAATTTCCATCTCAACTGCTAACCTCTGACAGACATACGACGATTTTTTAACACTGTCTTGATTTAGGTGACGTGTTTATCGTCAGTTGATGTCGATGGACGTCCAGATCGTGGTTCATCATCGACCCTCTTTAAACACCTTATGCTACTCAAAATCTTGTTCGCGATAGACAATCCTCAAGGTATGTCTTTCTTAACATTTTCAACGTTTGCGTGAAGTTTTGATTCGCAATACAAAATTTAATGTAAATTCTTTGATTAATTGATTTTGACATCGTAAAAATCACCGTGAACAACAATCACTTTCTAACAAAAACCGCTGTAAATTATTTACTAATGTGTAGTGTCATAAAATTTAATACAGATGTCATTGACAGATGTACCAACTTAAAAAAATGACAACATGACATTCCACAAGCGCGCGCAGTTTAAATGAGAAAATTCTGTAAGTTTCCAGACTTAATGTAAATGATTATATATATATATATATGTATGTATATAAACGTATGAAAATAAATAATATCTAAAATACATTTGTCATTATCAATCAATATACAATAATTTCATGGTAATTCGTAAACCGTTATATACTATTCTGTTGTCATGATATTATTGATTGTCATTGAAGTGTCGATTCATGTATCTTTAACAAACGAAACATCTTCATTCATTTACCTCCTGGCTATCGTTACTGATAAACCGTAATCTCTGTATGTATATGCAAATATCTCTCCATATAGCCACACATTGTCAAACGTACACACACACACATATCGACAGTAATACATTGTACAGCCATTAGTCCTTGTCTAAAATTACGTTCATTAGAGCAGCGAACTCATCAAAACAGAAAGACATATTTTTGAACGTAAATAATTATTGTAGCGAATTGAATTTTCCTAATGGCTCTACGGCGTAATTAATCATTGAATTCCATATTTACCGACTCTGTAGCGGTTTTGAAACGTACGTAACAATATCAGAAAAAAGTTTTTGTGTTTGTTGACGAGAAAGATAATTCGATATGATCTGTTATTGAAATCGACTGTTCGTCTCGTTCTGACGGATTGGACGACAATGGAACGATTCTACGTTTCAATTTACCGCAAAAATAATTTTCCGTATTAATTATATCAACTGTGATTTTAGAATATGCTTCTCATAATTATTAATAATACCGATACGGACTATCATAATTACTCGGAATGAAGTCGAAGAGAAAATTGTTTTCGGATTGGTCTGCACGTTTGTGAGAAGTGAAACTGTGGATCGTCGAGATTAATTGAATTACTTCAGAGACGGAGATATGTTACAATGGATCTTATCTCTTCTTGATACACTTTTTATAGTTTATTTCTTAAATAAATATTGTTTATACGATTTTATACTAATCGACATTGTTAGTTGTAACAAATATATTAAAATTATTTTTTTAATCACTTAAATAGATACAAATAGATTTTTTTTAAATTATATATATATATATATATATATATATATATATATATATGAGCTGTTTATTTTGAAAGTGGTCTAAGCCCATTTATCTATAAATCGAGATATTTAATAGTTTGCATTTTAATAAATTTAAAAATATTGATAACTGATAACATAATGGTTTTATGTTTCTAAGAGTGTGTAATTTACTAACCCAATTAATATAATAAACATTGTTTAAGAAAATACATGTTTTTATGGCTATAAATGGACTTAGACCACTTTCAAAATTAATGAAATCACTTTTTTAATTTGTAAGAGAGCTTAATTCCATTTAAACAAATAAAATACCTTTAAAATAAATATATCAGTTCTCAAAAATCGCGTCTAACATATTTTTAATCAACTTACCCTTTTTCAATTAGTCAAATTTGGATTTTTTCAAAATTTTGAATTTTTTAAATTTATTGTTTATGTTTAAGCATATCCTATGACATTAATGATGAAACACAATTCCATTCATATGACTATCACAACTTTGCTTAACGTAGTACATTCATTTAGTCCAATTTTTATCATTCTTTCATATAATTGTGGTCCAATTTCAAAAATTACACGTTTAATGTTTATTTGAATGCTTCTGTTGTTTGTGGTTTATCAGCATAAACCAATAATTTCACATAACCCCACAGAAAATAATTCAATGAAATTAGATCACATTTTCGAGGTGGCCAATTGATGGATCCATTGATAGATTCATTAAACTTTTCTTTAATAAGTCTATTGAATTTTTTACAATTTCTAAGCGTTATTGAAGTGTTAAACGTTCCATGATAATTTATCAAACTATACTGAGTTAAAATGTCGAAATGAACTTAAAAAATTCGAACATGGCTGCCGCCAGCTGTAAAAGTTCTGATATTCTTATTGGAAAACCCTATATGTATGATTGTGTGTTTGGAATTAAATCACTGAGAGTGGAAAGTTTTAGGAGAGATCTTCATCCAATAATGGATAGATAAAGGTTGTTGTTGGTGATGATTTTGAGGTACAATATATATGTATATATAATCTAATAAATATTTTATTATTTCTAATTTTCTAATTGTTGAACATTACGTATTTTCTCTATTTATATTTTTAGAATTATAATAATACAGTTTTTTTTCCTTGTGATTCTGTTGTACTATTTTCATTTATGTTCATTATGAGGTTACTTTTATTTCACTTTTCTACGATTTGTTTCAACCACATTTTCATCATCAGGTAGATGAATAATGGGTTTTTATAATCATTTTATCTATATTATCTAAAGCAGGTTATAATGTTAGTCTCATTAACATTTTCTTTTGAATTTATTTTATAAAATTAACTGAAAATCGTGAAATTTTACATTGACTGTTTTGAATAAAATAAAAAATCGAAATCGATAAATGTTGAAGAACATTTTTATCTAACCATTATATTATGCATACAAAATAATGTTCTCTCTCTCTCTCTCTAGACACAAATATATGTATATATATAGAGAGAGAGAGAAAGAAAGAGAGAGTATGTATTTAAAATAAGATCGAAGGGTTTAGACATACATTTACTTGTTTATTTTCATTTATAATTCTTTACTATCCTTCAGTCTCATTTGGACCATCCTATATATACAACTTTCTATTTCAGTAATACCAACACACAAATTAATTGAATTTAATTCAAAAACACATATGATAAATTATGAAAGAAAGGGTGTTCATCCCTGATTTAATAATTCATTATGAAAACAGTGCATTATTTATAGTGAGTTACTACAAATCATTTCAATTACACGAGGTTACATTGTGCGAGCAGATTTTAACGATAAACTCCACTTTTAATCAGTATGTTATTCACTAACAAATTGTAACAATACAAATATATATATATATATATATATATATATATATATATATGTATATATATTTATATTCACAATGGATCAATATTTCAGCTGCTTTTATGCTTTATTATATGGCGGGTAGGTGGTATAGACTCTCCGTCAGACGTTAATAAAGGCTGCAGACGCCTTGTTGTGAGATTATTTGTGCCAAAACCGGAGATTGAAAATGGAATTCTGTCGACAGGGATGAATATTCCTTCCTTCCAGGCTAATTTCTCTTTTAACATTATTGTGATCACATTCATGAATATCTTTTTAAGGTATCTGCACAAATACCACTCGAAATAAATTGAATTCGTTATATTATTTTCCAATATACTGAATTTGTATTAAAGTATTTAATAAAGAGACCGAACTAATTTTTTGGTATTCAAATCAATTGGCAGATGTTATATAAATTTCGTACAAGTGTGTGTGTGTCTTCCTTTCTTTAAAAATGAATTATCTTGTTATTTGATTGGATTTTAATTTCGTTTCAAAAATATTTCGTAGGAGGATGGGCGGAGTAACGAAACACAGCTATATCGATAGGATTGGCCAATGTATTAAGTCCTCTTGAACTTTTCGAATTTCTTCAATAATTATTTTTTTGAAATATTTACCATGTTTTATATTTTTATTTAATTTCCTTTGATTTTAATTATAACATGATTTTTTTATATATTTCACATTAATGAAAAAAATAATTACTTTTTTTTAACATTATTTCAATCTTACATAAATACTTGTTTTCTTAAAAGTGTTTTCAAACTCAATTTATTTCACATCAAAACCTCTCAATACATTGACGAAGCTGTTATAAAATTATATATATATATATATATATATATATATATATATATATATATATATATATATATATATATATATATATATATATATATATATATATATATATATATAGGGTAAACCAAATGTGACGTCTAGTTTTGTATTTTATTAAAAAGAAACATGTGTATAGTTTCTCTCCCTCCTCCCTATCTCTTTCTCTCTCTCTCTATATATATATATATTAATTTATTAAGCTTAAGAAAACTAGTTATTGTAGAATGGAATGGAAGAGAAAAAAAATTAATCGGTCAAAGTGGAAGGTTTTGTGTGAGAGGTCTTCATCCAGCAGTGGATAGAAAAAGTTGGTGATGATATTTCATTAATTTATCTTCAAAGTATTCTGTTAATGTTGTCCCTAAAAGACGTTCATAAAGATTTTTGGTATAGAGGATTTTAAGGCTTTTTCTAGAATTGGAAAATTTATTTATCTATTCACTATTTTATTTTCAATTTTTCTATCCAATGTTTGTATTAAATAATTTTATTTTATAATACAATTATTTCTATGATTTTAATATTGTTTATATATATATATATATATATATATATATATATATATATATAACAGCTATACAAATATAACAATTTTAACCAAAAATTATTAATACAAAACACGTAATCAAGAAGTATATAAAAGGGATTAATACGTATATTCATACATTTTGTTTACATTTGAAATAAACATTTGTTGAAAATATTATTATCTCGTGTAAGACATATTGTGCTCTATTTGTATAAAAAAAATGTTTCGACTCAACTGTAGGCGGCTTTTATGAATTGCGTAAATTCACGATGAACCCACGCAGTTCAGAGCAGCTTCTCTATGTAAATATCAATAATGTATTCATATGATTTACATTATTAAGGTACTTACGTTAAATGTAAACTGTAACATATTCCTATCTACATTTTTATTTCATTGAAATAATATTCAGGATCTACGTGGTACGCGTGTCTATATATCAAAATCACGTTTGTTATTTTTTGGATGATTGTATAAAAATACACAAGTACACACATATACAAAAAAAACAAACTATATATAGAATTATTTATTTTATGTTTTTCTTCCATTCATTTTATATTAATATAATAAAAATTCCAAAAAAATCAAATGTCTGATAAAAATTACTTGTCAATCAGTGAAATAAGTGTAAAGTAATAAAAATATAAAAAAATATTTCTCGAAAAATATGACCTTTCTAAAATATAATTATTAAAAGTATTTTCTTGAAGATTTTGTTTTGAATTTATTTTTAAATTCTATTTACATGAATAAAAAATATAATTTTTTTTTAATACAAGTCAATCATTTATCTTGACGCTTCAATATTTTATAACAATTTAATAATCATTCATTATTCACTTCTTTGTTTTTTTAGTCACTGCTTCATGCAAAAATCACTATTTTTATTCCTAAATTCATCTTTTGATGCAAACTTTTATTTTTTTCTAAAATCAACAGTCAGATTTAAAATAAGATGAATCTATGTTGGAACACAAATGTACAAAAATCATTATTTAGCTGAAAAATCATTAACTGTTGCTGCAAACGAAAATTCACTTTTTTATTCATCAAGAAAATCTATTAAAATAGAATTATATATTTTTATCTGATCAATAATCGGTTTTTAATAAAGCGAATTAATCTTTAAAATCATGTTTTGGAACAGTAATCGTGTTTCAAAATATCAAATTATCAGGTGTCATAGAAAAATGTGACTATTCTCATTTTTAAAAGCACCTGTTCAAGAAAATTTCTATATTTTTATTTAAAAATTAGAATTCTGTTTTAAATAAGTTTAATAAATTATTTAAGTCACATTTTTGAAAATAAATCGTGTTTCATTTTAAGAAATATTTATTTAACTATTCGATTGTCTCAAATAAAAAATCATTACTTTCATTTTCTATTATATTTTCTAAAAAAATGTGTATTTTATCTAAGATCAATGATAGGTTCTCAAATAAAGTGAATCAATGATTGAAATCGCATTTTTGAACACAGATCAATCTGTGTTTAACTGATTAGTCGTTGCCATAACCAAAACTCGAAATAAAATTATTTTTTATTTCGAGTACTTTTACATTTACAATATTTATAAAAATGATATCAAAACTTTCCTTTTTTAAAAAAAATCCTACATCGTTTTTGAGATAAAAATCAGATTTAATTTTTCTAATTTTTATTTGTTTCAATACATATAGCATTTTTAATTTTTTTTAAAAATATATTTCAGTTTTACTTCTTATACAACAATTTTTTATTAATAAAAAATTGTTATTACCAGAAATTAACTTTGAAAAAAATTGTAAATGAATTAAATGGTGTAAAATTGAATAACGTATGTAGTTTATTTTTTTTTTATCTCTCCAAAAGATAAAATAGATTAAAGGTTTTTGTAATTAATCTCTGCTTTGAATTAGTCTAAAAACAATGTTAGTTTTATACTAAAATGTTTTTCACATCAGATTTTTTGTCGTAACATTAAAATACATGTACTTTGTTTCAAATAAAATGTCTGAAAACCAAATGAAATATTATTCAAACATATTTTTTAAGAATCATAATTTATATATATATATATATATATATATATATATATATATATAAATCTTGGTATGAAAATATATATCTGTACCTTCTTGAATGCAAATAATAATATATGAGAGAATAGTTTTGAACAAAAACCATTAATAAATGCAAACCTCATACCACAGACGTTATCAAAAAACTTTTAGTCATAAAGTGAGATTGTAAAGTCTAATATGCTAAAACTTCTTATGTATACTAAAACGTTTACCTGTGTTTTCATGATAAGGAGCTAATTAACGTCTTGTGAATTAATGTTTGGAGAAGCTGGCGTTTCATATTCAAGGCTCCATTCAAACTGTAATGCGTAATTTACGACTCTCTCGATCCATTTTATCATATTTTCAGACGAGCAGAGTGAAAATTAAAATATAAAAATAACATACAGTACTCCAAGTCTACGTTCAATTAACAATTTTCCTTTTATCATTTATTTCTTTTTGAATTGTAGATACGTTGAAGCGTTTCTTGTATTTTTCCAGGTATAATTTTATAAAAAAAACACATAAAATTTAAGATACTTATATAGATTTTACATTTTAGTACAAATATAATTTATATTAAATTTATTATTAACTCAAGACAAGTAATGTTTAGTAAACAATTTTTACTGTATTCTTTATTTCTATTGTAAATTGTGTCCTTGTAAAAAAATCTATTTTTTGATTATAAATTCGATATAAAATTGCAAATTTGTTATTTATATTTCTTATGTCAATACAAATATATTTTATTTAAAATTTATGGTTAATTAGGTGAGAAAATAATCAACGTTTAATGATCATTATTCAATTTATCATTTACAGTATTTAATTTGAAATTTTTTTTATTTATTAATTAAATAAAAAAATGTATTCTAAATTTAAATACATTTTAAATATAAATAAAATACTTTTTATATAGAGTAATCCAAATGGAGTTGAAGGATATATGTGTGTCTAAATATTCGGTCTCATTTGGACAATTCTGTATAAACTGCATTTGAAATTCAGTTGTAATATTTGTACAGTAAATAAGTAATTATTGAAAATTTAAAGTTATTGACATGTGTAATTCATTTGTGATAAATTGTAAGAAATTCAAGTCTCCTTATTTTATAAATATATTAATATTTGTTGTATATTTTTTTATAAGAAAATTATTATACATAAAAATCTTCACATATTTTCTTAAACTATAAAAATATCTTAGAAAATTTTTATAATTGAAAAAAAAATGTAAGTTTATATTTATAATTAAAAATTTTAACGAAAAACATTTTATTAAAAATATATTTAAAATTTATTTTAAAGTAAATGAAAAATTTAATAAATATTTTTCAACAAAAATATATGAAAGATATTTATTTGAAATTTCATTACATTTATTAAAAAAATTGAAATTAAGAGCATATTTTTTATACTTAATTACTTAATGTTTTCAAACAAATCGTTTAAAAAACTATAAAAAAATGTCTAAATATAACTGTCAAGGACAGTTTCAGTTTAATAATTACTATATCAATTAATATTTTTTAACATAATGTCTTACATTAAAAATCAATTGACCTTTAATGAATTGCATAATTTTAAAAACACATGTTAAGTTTTCTATTCGTTAATTAATATTTTTATCGATATATTTTTTTCTACAACAAAAAAGTATTTACTTGTATCCATAATTTAATTTCGTTTATATTAAACTATTTTCTATTGAGATTGTAACGTTTATCTTTGATTACAATTCACTTAAACACTGTTGAGATTGAAAAAAAGAACGTGGCTGGTAGAACGTATTAAAACCACAAAGCCTACATTACAAATGCATTTGCGTTTACCTCAACAATTCCACAATTACAAGGGTGTAGTAATCAAACGCTATCCTTTTTTATTAGCGATTCATGAAAATGTAGTATTTACAGTCGTTGCGAAGCGACGTTCTATTTTTAACACGAATTTAACTCATTTATACTGAAAGTGAAATGAATTGGAATTATTTTTGTATCGCATCAAATTGAAACATTAAAAGAAAACATGAATAGAACAAAAGGAGATTATTTTTTGTTAAATGTACGGAACAATAAAATAATTATTGGGTTAGAGAAGGTTTTTGTTCGATTGTTCGAGCTGTTAAGAAATCAATACTTTTTTCATGAATGACTTTCAATAGAATTTGTTAATCAATGGAGTACTTGTTAAAAGTATCCCAGTTTTAAAGTATAAAGTAATTCTATTCTGATTATAAAATAATTCTGTGCCTGGTTCTATAAAACCGAATGGAATCGTCCATTGTTTCCGTAAACCAACAATGTTCACATCCACTTTATTTAATTCGCCTAAATTGATTTCAATCTACAATATCCGATAACAATATACATACCGATAAACGATACAAAGAAACATAAAACGAGTATAAAGTACACACGGCTGTAATAGAAATTGGTAAAAACCTATCGCAACAGATAACAATCGACAGGATACCATTATTGAGTCACGTTTAACAACTTCGTGCTTCTAAACTTTCGTCAGCCAGACTTGAGAGTAAACCGCAGAATTTAATGACTTGCAGGATACGCAAAGTTAGCAGGTATTCGTCATTAAAGTTTTACTACAGCCATTCTGCCCATCTGTCCATTGTCATCTAACTATGCTGTTAGGTGCAATTTCGAGTACTAATACCGGAACGGTTGATAATAGACAACGAGTTAAACGTTACACATTTGTATGTGTGTTTACAGGCAAGTCGACAGATGGTTGGAGTTGGAGTTCTTGTACAAGAAATTGTACTGTTAATATTTGGGTTTTGGTTGTAGTGCGTAAGAAAAAAAATTGTACACTTTATGTTTCAGCTACACAAACACACACACACATTTATATATATATATATATATATATATATATATATATATATAAAGGTGTCAAAATTTGAGGTTAGAAAGTAATTTATCAATTAAATACATTCTTTTAAAGAAAAATCAATGTTTATTCTTAACAATGTAAAGTAGAAATATGGTATTTATCAATGGAATACAATGTCAGCCAAATGATCTCCACTACCACGTCGTCAGACGTTAATTCTTTTGTGGAAATTTTGAAGTACGCTTTGCAATAAATTAGGCTACATTTTAGTTATAGCTGCACGAATTTCATCATTTAGTTCTTGAATCGTTAAATAATAACAATTCAGTATTTAACATTTCATTAAATAATAGCCAACTCACTTTCTAACCTCGAATTTGGATATCTGATATATATATATATATATATATATATATATATATATATATATATATATATAAATGATATTAAAAAATGTCATCCAAAAAAATATCATGAATATTATTTTTAAAAAAATCAATGTAGCTAAAACAAAAAAGTTTTTTTTAATACTTATCTTTTTTTAAATTTTATTACTGATGATTTATATCAAACAAGAAATTAAAAAATCTTTTTTTATAAAAAAAAAATAATTTAATGTTTTGTGTAATTTTGTTTAGAATTCAAATTTAAATTTTATTTTAGCCTTACAAAATTATTCGAAATGTTTTCTCATTTTTTATTCTTCTGTGACAATTTCTTCTGTTAGTACCTTCCTCTTTTCTATTGTTATAAATCCATGAAATTGTCCAAGATTGTGTTTTGTAAAATCTTTATACGAGTATAATTTTCAAGTTCAGCGACTTAATCCCCAACATGAACAATCAGGGTACGTTTTTTTAAATCTGATCTCTCCTTCAAAACAGGTATGTGTGTCCCTACCAGTAATCTGTGCTATTCATGGCATATCTTGCAGATTTCTTAAGGTATGCAAACCGTTCCACCCTTTAAAAAAATCTTCGACTATGTGACAAAAATGTCCATACTCTTTTTAGTATCCTAAATAATTCTTAAAAATTTCTAGGATTATTTCTGCTTATCCAGAATTTCCATTTTCTCTTATTCTAAAATATTCTTTTATCATTCTAATTGTAAATTTAATTTTATTGCTTTTTGTTTCAGTGTTGTGGAAAATTCACTTCAATAAAAATAAATCACTTTCCTTTATCTCTATAAGATTTTATAAAAATGTTCAATAATTATTTATTGTTCCTTTTATTATCCGATGTTCATTTCAACAGCTTTGCCTTTTTCACAAAAGCACTACATTATAAAATTTGATTTTATAATGCCACACTCTGGAGGTAATTATATAACTATCGTAATGCACATTAGAGAATAAAGTAAGAATTAAATTATTATTACATTTTCATTAAATTTTGTAGCGTTGAAGCAAGTGATTTATTTATGTTAAAAGTTAAAATTTGTAGTTTTCTATATTTTTCTAAAATGAATTTATCAACAGTATTTTTTATACTAGGTGTAAATCTGAAAAAATAATTATATCTAATTTGTATTGAATTACATAATTCCTTTCTTTCCCTTTCTCTCCCCCACTCTCTCTCTCTCTCTCTCTCTCTCTCTATATATATATATATATATACATATGATAAAGTTCTATTAATACAAAGGTCTATTAATAAAACTTAAATTTAATGAGTTCCCAGATACTTCGTACTTAATTTATATAATATGATATTCTTGTCGTTACGAAAACGAGTAAATTTGTTTTAGCTACATAACAAATCGTTTTCTCTGTTCTCGATTCCAATTAGAAGTGCTACGATGTAAAACTTCATAACAGAACAAGTAAGTGTATGTTTTGTCTTGCTCGTGTGTAAATTATTCATATCCGACACCGAGAAACACAATAAGAACAATCACGAGTAAATTCGACGAAGGCAAAAAAAACTCATTCTCATATTTATGCGTGAAAAGCGCACACGTTATTTTCGACACGGGAGATGATGGGAAAAACACGCAAATTTTCCAAACATGCCCGCCCGGAGGGAGAACGTCTCCCGGTTGAATACATATCGGCGATTTAATCAAATGAAGGACCGAAGCTGTAGCAACACCGCTAGTTGCTGTTTTCCGCCCGACTCGCTACCTACCGCCTTCATCTACGTCTTCTTCGTCCTCTCGTAAGAAGTAATGTAAATCGTTAAATTCAACAATCTACAAGGTAACGGCGAAACTCATCGCCGAAACATCGAAAGCTCGAGTTACGACTTGAGCTTTTGCCTAAAGGGGACGTCGCTACTCTCCGCAAGTGTGTGTTGACTCTGTGCACTGATTTTCTTTGATATGTATTGACGTCGTTGTCTGTTATTTTGTGCCAGATAGATGATTATATTGTCCCACATTGAGTCAGTGACGAAAAATAATTTTCTTCTCGTCGTTACATTAAAGATAGGTATATTCGCTCTTTGACGAATCTCAAGGAACAGTTTATTGAGATTGAACAATAATAGAATATTTTATAACGTTATCACTTTTTATTACATGAAAAACTAAAAGCAATATTTTTTTACTTATCTCGATTGATTTAAACTAAAATCTTTTGATTATCCTCTTCTTAGGCTGATAAATAAATTTCTTGGATTAAGTTAAAAAAATACAATAACATTACAATATATATTTTTTAATCTTAAAAGATTTAATATAACTTTATATACACTTTTTACATTTATATATATATATATATATATATATATATATATATATATATATATATATATATATATATATATGGAATTTGAAATCATGGCTCACCGTGCTGATTTTTCTTGCGTATTTGTGTGTACCTCTTCACTTTAACCAAAAATATTTTTGAAGTTTTCACTGCTTTGTTAGATCTACCAATATTCAAAGAATATCTCAGTACCTCTTTTTAAAACTCGACACACTTTCTCTTCATCTTGAAGTACACTTTCTTCTTGAGTTTACACTTTCTCTCTACTTTGAAGTCATGAAGTAGGAATTTAAAGAAGGATAATATTAAAAATGTATATATATATATATATATATATATATATATATATATATAATATTTTCAAATAATAACTTAAAGAATACTTCAATTAAAGAAATATTTTATCCAGTGGAAGAAAAATATTTTAGGATGTATCATATAAACATCTGGATAATATGAATAATGATGATGTTTTTCTTTTAATTTTAAGAAATGTTGGGGACAGAAAGTGAGGGAAGATGTGAAAGGGGAGATTTATTCCAGTGAATATAAAAAAAAATGATTTTTTTTAACAATTAAGGTTTATAATTTATCCTAATATATATATATATATATATATATATATATATATATATAGAGAGAGAGAGAGAGAGAGAGAGAGAGCTCAAATAATACTAAAGAACAGCAAATAACAGTAAACAAGTAAATTTATCTCTAAACTATTTAATCTTATTTATATCACCTTATGTGTATATCTGATATTTCAGTACTTGACAAAAATATTTTTCTTTAATATTAGATATTCATTATTTTTATATAAAATGTATTATATTTACAATTAAATAGAGTTTAAAAATTATTTCTGGAAAAAAATACACATTTCATATTATTTCAATAGTAAAAATCCTGAAAAATAAATACACATTTCAAATAATTAATTAGTTTTTATATAAAATTTCTTGAAAGTTCTGGAATTTATTGTACAATGTATAAAAAAGTATTCTTTGATTTGGTATTACCTTTTAAAGAACATAAAAATTCGAAGATAATTCTAAAATAAATTGAATATAAAGGTGTGCATAATTTTCAAAGGAAAATTTGAAAATTAAGAATTGATAACAATACAAATTTAAAAATGTGAAATATTGTATATTTTCTAAATTTTATTAATATGTATATCTATATATATTTGTTAAAAAAAATCTCCATTGTTTAAAATCCTTTTGTGTATTAATTAATCTTTTAGTTAGTAATTGCTTTATATCTATTGGAACAAAAAGAAAATAAGACCGAGATTTTCCAATAAAGATATCAATGAAGGATTTTATTTTGTAATAATTGATATACTAGAAAATTATTTGAATAAATATACTTGTAATTGAAATGAAGTAAATTTAATTAAAAAATAGTAATTAATGATAATATTGTATTTATACAAATAAAATGTTACTAAAAATAATATTATTTATGAAAAATTTAAATTTGTATTTTTTATGGATTGCATAATTATATATATATAATATATATATATATATATATATATATATATATATATATATATATATATATATATATGAATGTATGTATGTATGTAAAAAGTTACACAATTCTGTATTTTCTCCATGCATGTGAGTCTGATTCTTTTTCTGATATTATTTTCAGAAACATAAATTCATTTAAAAGCTCAATTTCTGTAGTAGCACTGGTCGTTTTTCATTTCAATTATGAATGTAGTAAAATACATTTGTCATTTTATTTTCAAACACTTGCAAACGTTTAATGTTTACTATGTTTCACACTCGTGTTAAACATGCGAGAGAATTAGTTGGCTTGAAGCTAGTGTAAAACATATGTTTTGCACGTAGCATCTATTTTGACCTTTAATTCAATAGCGAGTGCAACTGAGCTTGACGTCTGGCAAACTGGCGGCGCTTCGAAAGCTCTATACCCACTCTACTGTAATATTTAAACGAAATATTTAATATTGTTTCAGTTATGTGCTATATAACGTCGAGTCTATTGTTGTATTAACTGTGTAAAATTTAATTTATTTGTCTCTTTGTGTAGTACGGGCTCTTACTTAGAAAATGTGAACATTTTATGACTTACACTTCATTCGTAATTTTATTCGTTCAATTCAAGTTGAAAAAAGAAGAAAACATCGACTCAATTCAAAATTATGGAAATGAAAGTACTACCTAAAATACAGTACTAATTTTTGATATAACAATTATTAATATAAATTTTAATGCTTTCATATTAAGATAGACATTGCGACTTAATTAAAAATTATAACATTTAATATAAGACATGACAGATCTGTAGGTATGAACATGATTTATACAGAAATATTTTATTTTCTAAGTATAACAAAATTTAATTCATGCAATTTTTATTTTAATACAATTTAATTGCTATTATCAATATAAAAGGTTTTCAATTTCAGATAATATTTTTTTAATTCGTTAAATATCTAATTATATGACTTGAATCATATTATTATTTATAACTTTAAAAAAATTCTTATATGATCCAATACAATTAAACAATGTGAAATAAAAGTCACATATTATTTTGAACGTAGTAATAAATTGTATTTTCAATTTTGTAAATTTTATTTGTATAGATACAATATTAAATACAAAAATCAAACTAAGTAATTGAATTTGTAGTCTCGTATTGAAAGTATATCCTTTTTGTAGTTTGGAAGTAATTGGTATATTAATAAAATTATATCATTGACTTCAAATAAGCTAGAGAAATTGATCAACAATTCGAATTGGTAGTTTTGGAAAAATTCTTCTATACAATTAATTTTCTAAATAAATATTTTTTACAAGTGAATAATCAGGATATTGCTAATTTCAATCTCTTATTTCAAATCTAATATGAAATAATATGCTCAAATCTTAATGTAACTCATTCTAAAAAATTATCTTATTTTTTTAATATTTTTAAAAAAATTTTGAAACGACTATCAGAATTCTTTATTAGTGGCATAAATTTTATAAAATGAATTTTACTATGAAAATTCAATTCGAAATTTTGTAGAATTTTAATGATTTAATTGTGGCTAGAGAATAAATATAATTTCGAAAAAAAACGTACGTGTATTATAGATTTAAGAATTTTATGTTTTGATCAGATTATGAGATTAAATCTGTTAGTGTAAATTTATAAATTTGATGATATCTTTTTTCCAGTTTAATCTTCATAAAAATATAATTTTCTTAAAAAAAACTTACATTATAATCTATTTTCAATGAAACAGTATGATTTTTTTTAACAATTTTCAAATCATTAAGTTTATAAAAACGTTTATCTTATTTTAATTAATCTTTCTTTTTTTAATAATTAAAAAAACTGATTCTTATAATTTTTTTTTATAAATTTATAAGAAAAATTTAAAAAAAGTTCAAGACTTTAGACATTGCTGAATAATATATTAAAGTAAAATAGAAAAATTGAGCATAAAAAACCATATATTTAATAAATATGTATTTATGGCCGGCCGACGATTCAGTATTTTTGAAAAAAAATCCATTTTTTCAAATTAAAATATCGCGATAACATTAAATAATTTAATCTTTTGGCATGAATTAATTGTACCAAATTTAATATGATTTCTATTTATTAGAAAATTTATAGTTAAATATATCATTTGAATATAATATCGTAAAGTTAAATTGTTTATATGCTCATTCACGCTCGAAAACACGTTTAGTTCACAATGCTGCTTCACAAGTACTGGCTTAGTAAACAGGTTGATACTTGTATACATACGTTATTTATGTTTCACTTTACACGATTCTGTACAAAGTTTTGTGATTAGTGTGTATGTACATAACTATTATGAGTTTTACTCTTTGGTAGTTACATCGCGTTTTGAGAAATATATATTATTTTAATTGTCTTGATACTGAAATCGATTTGAAAAAATATATATTTTTATTTACTATATCATTTTTTAATATGTGATTTTTCATACAGTTATTGGTAATGAAAGAATATTGTTTTTTATTTTATTCAATATTATTAAATTGCGTTTGAAATTGTAAAACATTTTTAATTTATACAGAAAATTGTATTTTTTATTTTACTTTATATATTATTCAGCATTAATTTGGGTTTCAACTCAGAAAACATTTTTAATTGAGCTATAAGTAAATAAAGTTGTAATTTAATAGTTACTATTTCATTACTCTTTATATCAGATTTTTGCAATTTATTGCATTAATTTTTTTTCTTTATTTTTGAAAATTTCTACATCAAAAATTGTTAGTGCTATTTTTTTGCATGTGGATTAAAAAATATTTGAAAACGTTAATTTTTTCCATTTAAAAAAATCTATATTTTTATTTACTATATCATTTTTTAATATGTGATTTTTCATACAGGTATTGGTAATGACAGAATATTGTGTTTTTTATTTTATTCAGTATTATTAAATTGCGTTTGAAATTGCAAAACATTTTTAATTTATACAGAAAATTGTATTTTTTTATTTTACTTTATATATTATTCAGCATTAACTTGGGTTTTCAAGTCAGAAAACATTTTTAATTGAGCTATAAGTAAATAAAGTTGTAATTTAATAGTTACTATTTTATTACTCTTTATATTAGATTTTTTTCAATTTATTACATTAGTTTTTCTTTATTTTTGAAAATTTCTATATCAAAAATTATTAGTGCTATTTTTTGCATATGCATTAAAATAATATTTGAAAACGTTAATTTTTTTCATTTTAAAAAATCATATATATATATATATATATATATATATATATATAATTGATTTAATACAAAAATAATCTTGATAATTCAGACTTATTAATGATTCTAATAAACTATGTTTTTCAATCAACCAAATTATTGAGTCAACATAATGTATACTAGAATTACATTAATTTTTACAAGTTTACAGTTGATTAAAATGTATAAAAATTATTATGTGAAATAATAAAAGTGTATTTTATAAGAAATATGAATTAATTAGTGAATAAGTAGTTTTATCATTTTTTTCCAATTTCACATACTTGAGAATAGAAATATTGTAATTTCATAAAAAAATACCTTTCATTTCAGCTTTATATGATATCAATTTAAATGATTTGTTTTTCAACAAAAGTGGATACATCCATCAAGTCTAATAAAGAACTGTGCTGTGCTGTGAATTTTACAATTTTAAAACTCTCGTTCCAATTTCCGCATTTGAACATCGAAAATAATTATTCGGTAGAATAGCACCAGAGACTACTGTTCTAAATTTATTCAAAATTTGTCACTTACTATATATACGATTTTTTTGTAGAACAAGTGTGAAAGTAAATTATTACATACATTTCCCATACTTGTTTTGAATAATTCCGTTGTGACGCAAATATCTAAAATAAACGCATGTTACCTAAGGTACTGTCTTGACGTTATCGTAAGCAGACGACGGTTAGATGAGAAATGCTAATTTAGAAACGTGGCTTTGCATACTCTTAGACGTTGCGACGTCGTCAAACACAACTGAATCCGCGTTGACAAAATGGCATAGTATGTAGCTCAAGTTGCTCGGCGTGTAGTGAAAGTAAGCTAACTGTCAGAATCAGCTTACCTTGATAACCGTCTGTGTATCTGTAACGATCCTGTGAACATTTGATTGATTTATTACTGAAAGATTTTGTCGAGAGAACCGGTGCACAAGTCGGGAATGAAATTGTTAAATGCCTGAAAGCTTTTTGATTTTCTAAATATCTGTGCGTACTTACACATAAGTCCTATTTCTACAAGTTTGTATAATACCTACATTTACGTTTTCTTCGGAAATCACAAAAACATTTTCTACTTAATATTTTTTTAAAAAAAATATTCTAGAAATATGAGCATTTTTTTGTAAACAATAAGTATACTGGGAATATTGTATATCGAAAGAAAATAAACTAGATCTTTGAAAAACAATTTTTTTTTGTTATTTTATTCGATTTATCTCTAGAGTATCAATATGTATGATTTTCTTATTTGAAAAAATATTTTTTTATAACAATATTATTGAAGTTTTAATTATATTCATAACTCGTTTATATTATATAAATTATTGTATTATTTTTTTGAAAAAATGAAATGTATTTTTAAAAAAAAATATTCTGTAAACTTAATTAAATATTATATAATTTTTTTTAAATTCTATTGGAAACATACGTAATTATTTTGTTAAAAAAATATTTTTAAGATGTGAAAAACTATTGTGATTTTCTATTAAAATCTATATATTTATTTTACGAATACAATAAATATTAGCTTCTTTAAGTTAATTATTTATAATTTACTTTTCCACTATGAATGATTCAATTTTATACATATGAATAATTAACTGTAAGATTTTACGAAAATGTTCAATAATCACTCATTAATTTTTTTCATTAATGTTTATTACAAAGTTAATTCATTTTATCAAATTTTGTATTTACTTTTCATTAGTAACTATTACATTTTTGAATATTGTTTTCATTAAATTATATATTCTTTGATCATTAAGTATTTCTTTTTAATTTTATTTACTTTTTTTACTTATAACATATCTTCATATTTTTGTAAAAAAAATAATATTTTTATTGGTATAAATGTTATTGAATCTCACTTTTTTATTTTATTTATAAACTTAAAAAAATAATTTTAATTTCTAATTTAAATGAAAATAGAATAAATCTTTACATTACATTGTTTTAGTACAATAGCAAATTCACTTTAATATAAATAAATCACTGATTTTAACACCACAAAATTTAAAAATTTGTAATATCATGTGATGCATATACATATTGTATTATAAAAAGATTTTTTAATGCACGATTATCATGAATATGGAATGGTCATTGAAATGCATATCAGCAAACAAAGGGACCATTAAGTAATTATTGAACACTTTTATAAAATTTAATGAATGTTTAAATGAAAATTTATTAATTTGCAACGTTTACACCAACTAAAAATTGAAGTGCAACTTTAAAAAAATAATATAATTAACGATTAAAGATAATAAATAATTTTAGTTTGTCTTATAAAATCAACATTAAGTTTATTTTAAACAATTCCTATATTTTTTTTCTTTATAATTATTTATTGTTTGTAAATCCTCAAAAGAAAAATAATAAAAAGATAGATGAATATTAGACTTCAGACAACTATTTAAAGTGTATTTTCAAACTTGTAATATGATAAATTTGTTTGAAAAACAGAACAGACGACTATGTAATTATAAATAATGTTAATTATTAAAATGTAGAAACATCATCATTCAAGATGTATGAGTTTCTTCTTGAATTATTTACTCGATTAAAATATTTAAATGTAAAATAAACTGATTGTATACAAAGAAACAGTTTATTTAATTATTTTGGGAAATGTATGTGTAATTCGTATATTAAAATCAATGCTTATGTTCTACTTTTATTTTCATTTTTCCTCAACATAATACAATATTTTTCTCGTATTACTCTTTCCGTGCTCATTTTCATTCGAACGATCTTAATCTGTTTGTTAGCGTGACTTTACTAGTGACCAATAGGCTGAAAAATTAAATTCTACTCGCTTTGTCACTTTTCATTAAATAAACGTTTCGTTTCTAACATAACAAGATCGAACATGCGATAAAAAACGTCACAATGAACCCTTAAAAAGAAATCGAGTCTGCACTTATGAATGGCGTAATTGTGAAAACTTCCGATCGGTATCGTTTTGTTTTGACGTCAATTCGTTAAACGTTCCCAGCTAGAGATTACAATTTCGAATATCTGTACAATTTTCAAAACACGGATTGTAGAGACAACTGGTTCGGATATAATTTTTCACGTTTTAATTATCTCTGATATACTTGCTTTAATTAGATCGTTCATAAATTTTAAGTACACGTAAACAGAGTTGAACTTATAGTCTCTTCCCGTGCACATAACAATATTTTATCATATCTGTCAACATTACTATTCTTACCGAATATCATAAACAAGGATTTAACGTAAACAATTTCAGCACGTCGTTCATGGAAATGGTTATTATCTTATCCTTTACCTATACAATGTCAACAAGTAGTAGTTCCTGTGTCTCTAGAAAGGGGTAAACACACCTCGCCTTCGTTATCTATGTTAATGTGGACGTAGTTTTGACTCTGTACAGGACAAGCGAATTTGGTTAAACGTATTCCGCACTATGGACTACTAAGTGAATACGTTGATGAATAAATATTAGACAATATATCCTTATATATAATATATATACACTGAACACCACTTCAAATAGTACGTTTTCTATGATGTAAATGTTTTCATCAGGTTTAATTAATGATCTATTTATGTGTATATAAAAAAACACACAATTACTATATAAACGTTTATATGTCTAAAGTTGTAAGAGGCTTACTTATAAAAATCAATATTGGTTAATTTTAACTGTTTCAACTGATAAAATTATATATATATATATATATATATATATATAAGGGATGGTTTTTTAAGTAGAACAGAACTTTTGATATGGATTCAATTTAAAGTTCTATTACGATTAAAAAACCCTATACTTACACAATATAATCAAATTATAAATAAACATTTCAGTAAACAATCAGTACCTGAGATCAAATTTTAAATTTTGATGTGGAAATTGAAATAAGTTAAATAAAACACTTTTTAATTATACAATATAAATAAAATGTATGTGTTTATTTATTTATAGGATTTTTTGTTATCTTAATGACATTTTTTATGCAATCTGCTTAGAAAAAATTAATTTTGATATAAACTATGCTCATTTAATTTTGACTCGTTTTAATTTTCACACTTAACAATCTAACATTCAATTTAATTAAAATTGAAAAAATTAATTTCTCTTTCCAGTGAATAATAGTAATTTTTAATATTTTTTTTGCTTTTATTTTAAATTTTTAATAATATAATATGTTTAAATTTTACTGCAAATCCAATTTTAATAAAAAAAACTATTTTAATAAAAGATACTTTATGAGACATTCGTAGAATTTCAAATATTATATTTTTAATGTCAATTATATAGTGTTATCCAAATGTGATGCCTAGATGTGTGTTTTATTAAAAAGAAACTGTACACATGTTTCCCTATACTCCACCCTATATACATGTTTCTTTTTAATAAAACACAAATCTAGGCGTCATATTTGGATGAAATTATATATTTTTTATAAAAATAACAAATAAAAAAATTCGGTTTTAATTAAAATGTTATCACGAATAATTTAGAAAAAAATCTAAAATAGTTAAGTTGATTAAAATAACAGTTTTATTTTATCGTACAAACATTTCACGTCAAATCTAAACATTTTATTCAAAAATCTGATTCGAATCCTTCAAACGCCCGTCTGAATAAACAACAACGGAATAGAACAATGGCTGACACAATATAAATAAATCTCGTTTTAAATTTCACTCGGAAAACTGCAATAAGCACCATCTGAAACACTTTTCGTCAATCTGGAACCAATTCTTTTGTGTGTTACATGCCCTTTCCGGTGTTACAAAAGCCGCATAACAAACACAGTTGCAAAGTGGTTGAAATGTGTATGTGGTATTTTTTTTCGCCTACCGTACACATATTCAAACGTTTCTTCTAGACCTCATCCTCTTTATTCTTCGACTCCTACTAGACTTTTATGTGACCGTGTTGTTACGTGGTTTCCAAGTGTAACAAGTTTATACGTATTTCGTGTTTGAAGATGTGCCATCAATACGAAGATATACTTGAAATGTTGGTCGTTAAGTTTGATGATATATATATATATATATATATATATATATATATATATATATATATATACCTGTGTGCATTATATATAATAAAATGTTTAAACTGTCATCAGAATCCGAAAGTTACCATCTCGAAAAAATAACAATTTCAAACATGAATTAGTTGAGACTTTTGAATATGCTACTATAATTTAATCTAAAAATTTATGAAACGATTTCATGTGAATATTTTGAAATCATCTGAAATTTATAGAAATTGTAAAAATTTCAATAGACTTATTAAAACAAAAGTTTAATGATTCCATTATTTTACGAAATGGACCCATCAATTGGCCATCAAGATCATGTAATTTAACTCCATTGGATTATTTTTTGTGAGGTTATGTGAAATTATTGGTTTATGCTGATAAACCACAAATAACACAAGCATTAAAAGTAAATACTGAACGTGTAGTTCATGAAATTAAACCACAATTATGTGAAAGAGTGATTAAAAATTATTGGACTAAACGAATGTATTATGTCAAGTGAAATCGTGGTGGTCATTCCATCATTAATGCCATAGAATATGCTTAAAAATAAAAAAAGAAATAATTAATTAATTAAATATTTATTGGTTTATTTCCATTTAAACTTATTGGAAAACCCAATATATATTGTACTATAAGTTTTTCAATTCAATTGATAAATATTATAATAATGCCTTTTATATTTATTCAAAGTAATAGGTTTCAACTTTTTCTATTTAAAATATGTTTGAAGACATATAGAAAATATTTAGAAAATTGTCGTAAAATTATTAATGCCAGAAAGAAATTTTATTATATAAATAAGTAATCTAATAAAAAATTGACATCGACCACATAAATAAAATATACATGTGTAATAAATTTTATATAGAGACTAATGGTGTAAAGAATGTTTTCGTGGAAAAATCGTAACTTTTAACAAACATTAAGATATTATCTCGTGTATTTTAATTATTTCTGAGAAATAATTAAAACACAATCAGCAGGAAAACTTAGATAAAGATATAATGTGTACATTAAAAAATATTTTAATACAAATTACTGCACGTTCACAAAAAAAGAGAACAGGTATTTATATAACATATGATTTTTATTCGTCTTATATAGGAAAAATTTTTAGTTCAAAAATTATTAATTACGAAATATAATTTATTATAGATCAATTGTTGATATATTTTTTAGTTATATATATATATATATATATATATATATATATATATATATTTGAGGGGGGATTAAATAGACAAACCCGTCTAGAATGAATGAGAAGATAAAACAAAATCTCACGATATAATTGGACGTGAGAAGAGATTAAAATAGCAATGAGCGGATCACGTCACGAAGAGATTGAATAATAATGAGGAGGAAAGATTGTTGATTAAGACTTGAACAAACTGAATAAGTGTTCCAAAAGAAGATAAGAAACGAAAATAAGAAAATTTAACTTAAATCGTAAAACTATTAGAGAAGATTTATAAAGATTAAGTGGTATTGGTGGTAGCAGTGATAATTAGTAATTTTGTTTCAGTTATAAAATATAGTACTAATCAACATTTTCTATCAATAAAACATTTTTAATAAATTCATTATATATTTAATGCAGTTTTTTAAAAAAATATTCAAGAACAAGTGTTATAAAGCTTGTTGTTTTTAAAATAATAAAAATGGTTGAAAAAGAAGAAAAAATATTTTATAAACATATTTTTTCTCTAATAAACTATTTGAGATCCTCATTTGAGCCTAATTTTTATTTACAAGAGGAATATATGGGCTATACAAAAACATATTCTAGAAATTTGAAATAATTTCTCTATCCAATGCTAGATAAAAGCTCCTCTCAAAATTGTCTACTTCTAATCCAATGAATATAATAAATAATGTAATTTATATAAACATTAAAAAACATAGGACAGAAAATTGAATTTTTAGGGAAGAATAAAAATGTTAATCAAAATTAATAATCAAGATCAGTAGGTAATTCTCTTTTCTGTGCATTAAAATAATTCTCTTTCACTATTACTAATTGTAAATATGACAAATGTTCCAAATAATATCAAAAAAGATTTTTAAAAATGTTCCCAGGTCAAAAGATCATCAGTATAAATAAATTAAAATAAAGCTAGGAATAAAGAAAAAACGAAAATAAATATCAATTCCAAGATGTATGTTTTTAGTTCAATTTAAATTATAAAAAAAGATGTAAGGAATAATAAATTACAATGAATCAAAATTTGATTTAAAAAAATATATTAGTACCAGAAAGTTACTCAACGATCATTCAAGATGATTAAATTAAAACTTTTTAAAGATTGCATCAAGCAAAGAATTTTTTTACACAATTTTCAAATAAATTTTAATAATTAGTACTTTTTTATTTTGATTTATTTCTAGCAATTTTTATACAAAATTTATTTGAATCTCCATAAAACTTTTTTCTCTAATTATATTTTTTCCAGAATTAAAATAATTATTATTAAAACTTGATTTATTAGAAAATATTTTAATTGATTTTACTTTCAAAAAAAATTATATATATATATATATATATGCTTGTTAGAATATGGAAAAATTCTGAAACCATCGGAATATTCTCGGTAAAAAATTCTCTAAGCTTACAACAACAAATCTACTTTCATTTACGAGATTTTTGACTGCTCTTCAGCAAGTCTTGAATATTTTTCATTTGAACATTCTTATTTCGTTTACATGCTTGCGCGCTCATCATGCACATACAACATAACAAATACAGATATTTTCTAGTAAACCATAAGTGCATGTATATATTTTTTATATAATACATATATACATATATCTATGTGTGTGTATATATAACTGCATACTTTATGCGTAAATATGAGAAGAATGTTATGTACGTGATGTGAATTTCAGAGCGTCGAAAGTCGCGGGGCGTGAACCATCGCCCTTTTGAATAATAGTGATTCCGTTGAGTACGAGGAAGAACCCAACATGTATAACTCTTATGCTAACACGTACAAAATGTGTGTTATACAGTTACGACTGTTACCCAATGCGTTTTCCGTCACGTGTCCGAACGAAACTATTTTTTTTCAACAGATGCACGCGATCGAGATCATATTATGTAAAAATATAAATCAAAAATCACCATAACACCCAACAAACGCCATATTTGTACACTCAGAAATACGTTTCGCCAACTGATATTATTTTTAAGTATCAAGAGTAGGTGTAACAAAGATTATGAATTTGTGAAATGTAAGATCAAACGATTAAAGTAGTCATTAAGAATGACACCTACGTAAAAATTATAATTTCTTGTTTATATAACTTTGATTTATGTTTTATTCATCTCAGTAAATATCAAATATTTGAATAAGAAAATGTTTTTAAATTATTTATTTTATTATAAAGTAAACAATATAATTTATAATTACAAAAATATTTATATAAATTGTAATTAAAATATTAAGTTGAAAATTATGTATATAATTTTAACACTAAAGAAACATTTACGAATGAAATTAACAGGAGAATAAAAATGAACTGGTGTCAGTTTGGAAGAAATTCGCATATTATAAAGTCGGATCTTTTTATATTCAAAAAAAAATTTTGATCAATGAATCTTACTTGTTCTTATTTATGGCAGTGAAAAATGAGTTTCAAATGCTAGAATAATTCAACAGTTCCAGATAACACAAAAAAGCTTATAAAGATGTATGCTAGGAATAATACCAAAAGATGAAATCAGAAAGAAAACAGAAGTTATGAATGTCATGGGAAAAGTGAGATGTTTGAAAGGGAAATAAGCAGGTTATATAGAAAAAAGTAAGTATCATCGATAGACATGCAAAATTATAATTGGGATCCTAGGTATATAGAGTTTTCCAATAAGTATATCATGACTTGACAGCTGGTGGTAGCTATATTTGAATTTTTTTTAATCTCATTTTGACATTTCAACTCAGTATAGTTTGGCAAATTATCACTTTCTGATTGAGCTTTGTAGCAGCTGAAAGTTGATCCAAATTTTTCGAATTCAAAAGAAAATCAAAATTGTAAACATTGTAACAAAAGTGAATTTTTGAAATGAAAATAGACCAGTCATTTAACAGGAATTAAAATCATTAACAGACAAAATAAGGGAATCTAGAGATGGATAGAAAACCAAGAAGAGACTCATAAATAAGATAGAAACAAGGTCAAATGGAAAAGAATAGCGTTAAAAATGGAACGTTTTTGAAAATTTTCTCCCAGTAATGAAGAGAAAAGCTTTGTTGTTGTTTACACACACACACATATATGTATATATATAGAATTTAAAATATACTATTTAAAATTATTGTAATATCGAGTCAACATACACATACATATTTGTTTAAAACACGTGTTAACTTTTTAAATATTATTTTATATGTTTATAGCTTTTAGAATTAAAAAAAATATACATGGCTTGTTAAAATATCGAAGGAAATTGTGTACAAATTGAAATAAATATCAACGGTTCACTTTTTTAAATCAAAATATATAAGTAAAATACTGTTTTGTGTTTTTCTCTTTGAAAACAATTATATTTGATATAAAAATATTTATTTATATATTTTCATATAAAAAAATGTTTATTTTATGTTACAAAGTATTACTTATAGTATTTATTTTTCACTTCATTGAATAACAATTTTTTATATTAAAAAATCTGTAATGGATTCAAGTACAAAAAAATATATTAAACATTTTTTTCTCAAATAATTCAATTTTTGTATAAAAAAATTCATACGTTAAATAACTATTGATATACTTCTATATTCTAAAGAATTATGTTTTAATTAACGTCCTTGTTTACATTCAAAACCAACTTTACATACATGTGTGACAAACACTACGTTTCTATTAAATATTTGTAGATTGAATAGTGTTTGATCTTATTAACATCGTCATGTCCACCGTTCGTGATCAAACACAATGTTCTTGAATTGATACGGTTGGAAATTTAACAATTCTGAATAAGAGACACATTAGTGACGGTAAATAAATGTATTGTACAAATGGAAACTTCCACCTTAATTTAATATTATCTGTGGATTTAGGGTATAATAATACCTAGTTTAAATGTTGAACATTGTTATATTAAATGGGAAGTCCTATAAAGATGTTTCTCTAGATACAACAACCGTTGTCAGTTATAGAAAAAATAAACGAAAAATATTTCATGCTGTTATTTACTTCCCTACCAAATTATAATAAATATGGTTTCTTAATAAAAATAGTATAAATTTGTTCAAATTATTGTTATGTTATGATATGAATTATTTATTAAGCGTTAATAATTTCGAAAACAGCTAAATAAAGTATTTGGCATAATAAATAAAATGAAAATAAAGAATTATTTTCTTTACAATTTTTAATTTTCCTCCTGCAATGAATCTAACTAAAAATCTTTTTAGTGTTTATCAATTCATGTTATATAATAATCCAATATTAAAAACATCCATAAAAAATCCTTATAAATATTGAATTTTTCATCTCTCCCATTTTGTCGATTTTCAAATTAAATTATACAGTGCATTAAAGGAGTATTGAAAACAGTTTTTTTTATATTTCTTGCTTTGATTTGAAACCATTAAAAAATCAATAAACAATTATTGTCACTTATACTTCAGTTCATTTCTTAAATCTAAAAAGGGAAAAATTCAAAAGCGTTGAGTTTTTTAAATATTCTTCACATTTCCAACTTCGATTTTAATATGCTAGATTTGTCTGTGAATTAAAGTTTGTATTGAAATTGAAACGATTTTTATGTTTTCTACTTAAATTTCGTATAAATGATTAGTCACTTATTTTTTAAGAAATCGATAAATAAATATTATTTATTTTTTTACTTTTCTTATTTTTTTTCAAATAAAAGTTATTTTTTGACAATAAATTTCTCTTAACATTTTCAAGCATTAAATTTTATATTAAAATTATATTTTTAAGATAAATGCTATTAGAAATTACCAAATACATTAAATTATATTTTAAGTGTTCCTTAATCATCTAATGTTTTTTATATTTTCTGCTTAAATTTCATATGAATGATTAGTCACTTATTTTGCACGAAATCGATAAAGAAGTATTAACATCTATATGTTTTACTTTTCTAAAAATTTTTACTTATTTTTTTAAAAAAACAAAATCATTTTTTCAAATGAATTCTTTTACATATATTGTACAAGCATCTGATTTTATATTAAAAATATTTTTTAAGATAAATATTGTATTATTGTGAGTTATTAAATATATTATATTATATTTTAAACATCCTAAAAATGTTTAACAATTATATATTGCTCTTTTTTTTGCTGATACACATTTCAGTAACCATCCAACATCATCGGAGCAACATATTTTCAAATCTCTGATAATAAATCTATACAATTCACTAGAAAACAAGTCTACTATTGAATAATAAGTGATTATAGAACATTTTTATAAAATCGTATGGTGTTGAGGCTGAATTTTTGTCATTGTCTTCTAATCCAGTTTTACTTTTTTGTGAATTTAATTATTACTATTTTACCTTGTGTGTTATTTTATCTTAAATCGATTAATTCGTACTCAATAATTAATTTTTTAAATGATGTATATTACTGAAAATAACAAATTTTCAATTAAAAAAGTATTTTGATAAGATTATTAATCAAAAATAAACATTATTAGTACATAATGAATATTTTTGAATAAAAACGATTTTAATAATCGTTATATCAATTTATTTCTGAAAAAATATTCTAATCTTTTTCTATTCAAAATTTTGTTGAATAAAATTTCAATAATATTTGATATTTTAAAAAATCCTTATTATTTTATAAACGATTTTAATTTATATAACTAATTGAATTTATGATTTTACATATTTTAAAAATAATAAGTAATTTCTAAAAAATATCTTAAATGTTTTTTTCGACTTCAGAGTATTTTTTGAAACAGTATATTTATTTGTTTAATTAAATGAATATTTTTAATATAAAAATGTAATTTATTTTTTCAACATATTTTAGGATTGAACAATAAACGTAAAAGTAATAAATTGTTTGTAACCAATCTTCACGACATCATTAATTGCATGTAATCTGAATTCATTACAGTATTTGTTGAATCCATTCCTGTGACTAAGTAGTCGACATTCACAACTATATATATATATATATATATATATATATATATATATATATATATATATATATATACATACATACATATGTAGCGAGATTGGCGATACGTTCGTTGCTGTAAATCACCAATTTGTACGGCGGTGCTCTCTGAGAATAGCTTTTGTTATACGCCATATACGTTTTATGTCAAACGCTACCCTTTTTGTGTTGTCTTTTTATATTACGTCTCGCACATGGAATGGTATATTTGAATTTTTATTTGAGAAATTGTGATAAAGAAACACGTGACGTATGATGTGTTTCCTTTGTTGCAATCTACATTAGCTTTAAATTTAAATTGGCGAGATTGGATGTAAAATGAAAAGAAACACATTAAATTCTGGATTAACATACAGCTGATAATATCGTCATATACAAACGAACCATTCTCGTATTTGCGCTTTTGAATATTATTGTGATAAAAATACTTTTTCTTTAAATATTTGAAATTTTAATCTTGAAATGATATCTTGAAAAATCAAGCTGTTTTTTATATAACTAAGTGGATTTTGTAAAATAAACATTTATTACTTTATTTTTATAAAAAAAATGAAATAAATAAAATTTCAAATTGTAATAATGTTACATAAGGTCATCCAAATGTAAAGCCTAGATTCAGTATTTCTATTATCCCTCGAATGAAAATGTATGAAATTTTTATTTTTTTTAAAAAAAGACTTATCAAAATATATTGCCTCATGGTAAACCGTTTAGAATTTTTCAAATTTCATTCACGCGTTAACGTATGAACGTTTTCGATCGTTATATATTTTTTTACTAAATTGATATCTCTTTTGATCTCACTTAAGTGAAACAGCAATTTCGTCGCCGCGTATCAATATTTTTAACCGAGGAAAAAATTCCATATACAAATTGATGATCCACAACAACTTCACCCCACTTAATATGTGTATGTATGCCTGTTGACATAAGCCTGTTGGCATGTGTGCCTGTTACCTAACGGAGCGCGTTTGTCACACGAGATTTATGAGATGCTTTCGAGTCCTCGCGTGCTTTCGGTACAAGTTATGTCTGTCCAATGAGTGGGACGAGAGTCATTGTTGTCTCGTGTTATTGTCACCTCCCTGTGTATAAGGGAATCTACATCGTTTCAAGTACATCACAATGCCGGTTGATTTAATTTTATATTTTATTGTCGACGCTTGATCCATTTTACGGTTATTGTTTAAACGCTCTTTTACATTTTTCGACTTTTATAAATCATGAATAAAAAAGATACGGATAGACATTTATTTAATTACATTTATATATATATATATATATATATATATAATATTTTTCATAATTTAATTTTAATTTTATTTCATAATTACACATCATTCGAGTTATCCCAATAATTTATTATATTAAAAACTGAACAATGAATTCATATTTTTTCTATAAATTTCATTAAATAAAATAAATATTAATTATTAAAAAAAATATTAGGTATAATACTCTAACTGAAAAATATAATAATTCGAATGTAGATGTTGTTTAAATATGTATGTACGTGTTTTAAATCTATTTTCTTTGATGTTGTCATTATTTCGCACGTTCTGTGACAAAATATGAATAATAATACGTGAGAGATAAATAACTGTATGATATTATAAACGACTTATATAAATATGTTTGTTTAAATCATTATCCAACACCCACATATGTAAAACATCAAAGGTAATTGGGATGAAGGTTAGAGTAAATACAGGTTCAACTTAAAAAAATCGATTCTATTCAATTATATTTTCAGAGATACTGAATATTCAGCACATTTTCCATCTACTATACAAACTTATTTCATGGATAAATCTAGAAATATATATATAATCTAAGTACAAGTTTTGTTAAAAAATCTAAACAGATTTAATAGAATATTGAAATTCGAAATACACACACAAATATATATCTATCTATATATAAGCTAGTTTTTACAGAAAAATACGCCATTTATCGTATCCTATTTTCCAAACTTGTTATTCATCCACGAATTTTCTATTAAACTTTTTATTCGCATTTATTTGTTCGGGTATAAATGGAAAGAAAAGAGTTAACAGAAGACTCGTACTAGACGTTTTATTCTTCTCATGCCTTTCTATTTTTTTCGATCAAATGATTTTCATTTCCATACTTTTTTTGATCAACGATTTGACTCAATTTATTCGCATTATAAGGTTAAATATTTATTCCATTTCTTCTCTTACATCATTGTCTATGTTTATTGTTTCTTTTTATTTCTTCGTTCGTTTCTTTAACACATATTTATAAAATGTACTTTTATTTACTTAGTGTCTCTCCAAAGTAATTATCTAATAATTGGCAGAATTAGATATAATATGTGATTTGTAATATTTTTGATTCTTTTTTAAAATTATGATTGCAATAACATTTCATGGATTAGTACAGATACTATAATTGCCATAATATATATGTGGAAATTGTTAAAAAAAATCAGAAAAAATATAATTTTAGTGTAAAATATAATTCTAATAATAGAATTTAAAAAAAAATTATTTGATTAATGTAAATCAGTTTACATCCTTATTTTATAGTGATATTGACTCCGTGGTATGCACATGATTAAGTAGTTTTCTTCTTATCAACTAACTGATTTCTTTTTAACATAAATTTAGTTTTATCGAAATAATATGATTGCTGATAAATGTTTCTCATTCTTATTCTTTCTACCTGGTTCATGAAATATGTATTTATTAGATCATCTGAAAATATCGTACCATTTTATCATTTATCAAGTTTCATCGTGTATTATTATTAAAAACATCATATTGAATTCTTATTCGTCTCCGTCAGTAACTTAAGACTGAAGACAATCCTCATATATAGGGTCATCCAAATGTGATGCCTAGATTTGTGTTTTATTAAAAAGAAACTATATACATATGTCCCTATACACCACCTTTTATATACACATGTTTTTTTTAATAAAACACGAATCTAGGCGTCACATTTGGATGACTCTGTAATTTTATTTTTTTGTAGTGATATTTTTATAAAGGGTTCTGCAAAATTAGAAAATAATAATAATAAAATTCATTTCCTTCATATAATGTTGTACAAAAGTAAAATGTATGATAAAATTATGAGAAAATTATTTCTTGAAAGAATTTTCAAGAAATAATTTTCTAGATTTCTTGTCGAACAGGTTAGCTTCGAAGTGAAAACACAAAGCACCTTAACTAGTTCTTTAGATCAAACCCTAAGAAAATCTTCAGAGAGAGCAGTTGAAAATCTGTTAACACGATTGGAGAAGATAATAAAAAAATGAAAATGTCTTAATTGATAACAAATAAATGTAAATTTTTTTATATGCTTTTTTTTAAAAGTATACAATGTCTCAAACGCTATTTTTTGTCATGTTGACGCCGTTAACTTCATTAAATAATTATTTTACTTTTACACAAACAGAGTAATTCTATATAAATTTATATTCATAATTTTTAATTTTAATGCCATATTCTTCATTATCTTTGTGTTAATATAAATAAATTAAAATGTACATTTCAAAAGCAGACAAAAAATTGTTTTTTCTTAATATTTTTTTTATAAAACAGAAATATTGTCATACAACTTCTAAATAATAGTTTTAACAATAAATAATTATATATATATATATATATATATATATATATATATATATAAATATAAGTACAGTTAAAGCAAAAATAATATAATTTGTTATATTAATTTAGTGAAATAGAAACAAATATTAAAACGTTTCAATGTCATGTTTCATTTTCCAAATCTCAAAAACACGTAAATATACCAAGTACATCTCTTAATTTATACAAGAACTGTTTATGAAGTACTGGCATGTTTCCTATTATAATTTAGATGTTTCAAAAGATAGAGTTATATATATATATATATATATATATATATATATATATACATATATATAAAGTTTATGTGTGTGTTATTAAAGCGAGAAAGAGAAAGTAGAATGTGTCAAACAAGAATTTCTTTCACGGTGCCTGGAGCGCCCGTGACTGCACCAACCGCCACTACAGCGTCCCCACTTGTTACGCTTCCATCCGACAGCGTCGGTGTTGAACATTCTTCCACCATCCCCATTCGCTGTTCATCTTTTTAAACAGCCACCTTAATGCGACACTTAATCTATTTCTTATTTAGTTCTCAGCGTAACGATGGTGTGCTGGTACGTTGAGTGAGCGAGTGAAGACAGCCCGAGGGAATGAGTAATAAGGAAGATTTTTATATCCTGTGCCTACTCGCAATGCATCCTGTCTCATACCAATGCACTGTTGTATATTATCGAACGAACCGAGAACACTTCCTCACACCTCACGTCGGTTTTCTTTCTCGTTAATAAGTTTTTCTTTAAGCGAATTGAAAATCAAAAATATACCTCTACCTTGAATTCATTAAACAAATGTACTTCGGTTTGAATGGCAGATATTAATGGTCGAATTCTGCAGTTGGAAATATATATCAGGAATTCAGTATGTTGTTTAAAAAATTTACCCCATTTACCGGTTGTCAACAATCTTGATGATTTCGTGGAAATTTTTTCCGTGTACATTATTTGAAGATTTATCAAATTTATGCATCTTTACATATATATATATATATATATATATATATATATATATATATATATATATATATATATATATATATATATATATATATGTTGGAAGTAAAACTTCTATTTTTGAATTTGAAATAAAACATGCACTTTGTCCAAAATTATCTTAATATGTATTTAAATGTTGAAATGTATTAAGATTGTTACAAATTACTTTAATGCTTATTAAAATATGTTAAATACGTTGAAATTAATTGCTACTTTTTATATTTTTTTTTTATAAAAAAAACATGCATATAAAAGTAAATAAACAGAACTAATTTATTTTTAAGTAACAAATTCGGTTTAAAAATATCGTTTTAAGTAATCAAAAAACATTCTTGATGTTTTAAAATTATATATATATATATATATATATATATATATATATATATATATGTTTGTGTGTGTGTCTGTATTACTATGTATATGTACTATTATTGTTATTATTATTATACAACATACATCAAAAATTTTGAATTTATATGAGGTATTGTTGGATAAACATGAGACGAGGGTCGACAGATCAATCGAACTTGGAGTCAGGTGGCATAGCTGGTAACGTCTTGTCAGACGAACGTTTTAAAACTTAGTCTGGTCGATTTGTTTCATTTATATTTTTTCACATACATAAAACTTCCTTATATACAAACATATATATATATATATATATATATATATATATATATATATATATATATATATTTGTTTTTTTAGCGTGATAGAATTGTAAATTAAATCAATATTGAAAGTTCTGTCCAACTTAAAACAACATTCTTTATATATATATATATATATATATATATATATATATATATATATATATATATATATATATATATATATCGTTTATCGTTGATAAGTAAGGTAAATTAATTAATTATTTAATATAATTGATTAATTTAATTAAATTTTTCAATTTAGTTTTTCTTACTTTTTTACCATACTTATCAAACGGCCCTCATGTATATATATATATATATATATATATATATATATATATATATATATATATATATATATATATATATATATATATATATATATATGTATATATATATGTATCTGTGTGAACATATTTTGTAATACTTGTTTAATAAATAATTCTTTAAATAAATAATAAAATAATTTTTTGGCTTTAATTTCTTTTAAATGTTTGTATAGATTTTACCTACAAGAAGACAAGATTTTAGGGGGTTGAAAAGTTCGAAAAGTCTCCCAGCTTTCATACAATGTTAATGTTGTTTTCACTTGATCAAATATCTTTATCAGACTTTTTGATTTCACATAATATGTATATACATATACATATATATATATATATATATATATATATATATATATATATATATATGTATGTATATATGAATGTATGTATGTATGTATATATTAATACATATGTATATGTATTCACTTATGTATTGAATAAATTATTCATTATTTGAAAAATATTTAAATATTTTATAAACTATAAAAATAGTACGAAAATAGATTTAATATTTTTAGTTATATTTGATTGTATACTTGATATACAAAATATTATTAAAATTATTATTTTTAATACAAACAAATTTTTTTTAAAAAAATAAATATATGTTTTTAATTAATATTGAAATATTTTTTCAATAAAAAATAATAATACTTGATTATTTATCTAACCAATAAAACATTTTTTTAAAGTGTCTTAATTTTTTGAATTTCTTATAGGGTTATTTTTTAAAAAATATTCAAATCTATAATTTATAATATATTTCATATGCTATATAATTTTATTATTTTATAGCCTAAAATTAATTCAAATTATTTATTTTTTAATATTTTTTTTCATTTTTCAACTATAAATACAGTTTATTATTGCTCTAAAAATAAAATGTGTAAATCATTATTTTCCTGAAAAATAATAATTTATATATACAGTGGCACAAATGAAACTGAGGATAGTAAATGATAATAAGAAATTAAATGTATGTCTAAACCTTCAGTTCCATTTACACCCCTCTCTCTCTCTCTTTATATATATATATATATATATATATATATATATATATATATATAAATACACACACACACATAAATGCATACATACATGTAGAAACATATATTTATATATTTTTTCTTTTCTAGGTAAGCGGATTATTCTGATATGATAAAAAATATAAACGTAAGTTTTAACAAAAGGTAATATTTAAATAATAAAAAATTATTTAATGTTCAAACACAAAAACCTTCAACAATAAAAGATAATATCTGTGTTTAAACTTATTAAGAAACAAATCCATATAAAAAAGCAACCTAATAATTAGATTCAGTATGAAAAGAATCCATTTCGAGCAACATTGTAATTGTACAAATTATAGCAGTGGAAAATCGTAACAAATTTTCATTGTTGAATTGCAAACATTCATATTTATTTTTAATTTGCTTGTTAAACAAGCTTTATTAACATATTTTGATAAAAGATCATTTTATTGTACTGTTTTCGTATTTACATGGTTTTTAATATAAACAAAATCGCGTGACGTACGGTGAATTAGTAATAAAACAGTGTTATTTATCGTAGTGAATAATATCAAATTAACAAAATTATATTTTAAGCCAGATTGGATTACTGGGGCTGCGTAACGTTTTAACAGGTACTTTTTTAAATAGTGTAGTGAATTTATTTATGTTTATAATAAAATGTTTATTTTTTAATTACTCGTGAAATATAATAAAATTGTTTTTCATAGCATAGACTGACTGGCTTATTAATTTTTTATAGAAATATTACAATATAAGATTTTGTTCACGTGTCTAATAATTACATATTATTTAATTTTTTTCTCATGCGGATTTTGACTATATTGGCATTATTTTTAGAACCAAGTCATATAAAATCTAAGGCTTATATAATATATCTGTATTTTAAAGATTTTTTCATTAAAAAGAATGAATAAAATCATTGAATATTTTAATTAAATAATTCATTATTTATATATTAATTTTTTTATGAAGAGTATATTTTCCATATTGAATATATGTATTATTTTTTTTCTAAATAATAGTTATTTAGTAAATATCATATATATATATATATATATATATATATATATATATATATATATATATATATATATATATATATATGGTGTTATCCAAATGTCATGCCTAGATTTGTGTTTTATTAAAAAGAAACATGTGTATATAGGGTGGTGTATATGGAAACATGTATATAGTTTTTTTTTAATAAAACACAAATCTAGGTGTCGTATTTTGAATACCCTATATAATTTATACGAAATAATATTCCAATTATCTAAAATTTCTTGAACTTACAAAATAAAATAAAAGAATTCTAATAAGTTTATTGTAATATCATTTATTGTTTATAACAAATACTAAATGAAAAAATTGTATATAATAATTTATATTTTTTATTTTCAAATTTGTGTACTGTGAAATGAATTACAGTAAAAAATTCAAAATAAAAGTTAATTTTAAATATAGAATCATTTTAAGAGCCGCATTTTAATTACAATAAATTTAATTACAATTTTCCCTTATTCATTTAATGTAATGAATAAATTAGTTATTTAAGATATTTTGAATTTCATATAAGAAAAACAATTTTATTTTTACAAGAGTAGGCATATATATATATATATATATATATATATATATATATATATATATATATATATATATATATATATATATATATGGTGTCATCCAAATGTCACGCCTAGATTTGTGTTTTATTAAAAAGAAACATGTGTATATAGGGTGGTGTATATGGAAACATGTATATAGTTTCTTTTTAATAAAATACAAATCTAGGTGTCGTATTTTGATGACCCTATATAATTTATACCAAATAATATTCCAATTATTTAAAATTTCTTGAACTTACAAAATAAGTTTATTCTAATACAAAAATAAGTTTATTCTAATATTATAATAAGTTTATTGTAATATCATTTATTGTTTATAACAAATACTAAATCAAAAAATTGTACATTTTTTATTTTCAAATTTGTGTACTGTGAAATAAATTATAGTAAAAAATTTAAAATAAAAATTAATTTTACATATAGAATCATTTTAAGTGCCATATTTTAATTGTAATAAATTTAATTACAATTTTCCCTTATTTATTTAATGTAATGAATAAATTAGTTTATTTAAGATATTTTGAATTTCATATAAGAAAAATAATTTTATTTTTACAAGAGTAGGCATATATATATATATATATATATATATATATATATATATATATAATATCATTATTCTAAATTTTTTAAAATATTTTTGAAATCTTGAAATATATATCATTTTATTTTATTTAAAAGTTGAATTGTTTTCCTTGCTGTAGTTTTTCGATGTTGACATGATTCCTTGATAATCTCTGTTTCAGAAAAAAAAACACTTAATGTACAATTGTGTTTCGTGAGAGATTTCAGTCACGTTTTATATAACTTTTCTTCGTTTATTCAAGTTAGACTTGATCTACTATACCATTAAGTCTTGCCAAGTGATATCAAAGCAAAAAGAATATATAAAATAAATAGTAGTGGAGCACACGCAAATAAACACACGAACACACATACAAACACTGATCCAAAACAGTCCGTGTAGTATATATTAAGAAAGCTTTACAAACTCTACTTTGACTTGCTATCGTTTTGCATTCTACATTATTCCGTCCGTGTGGGTGTTTGCTCTTTTTGTCCGTTCACGGGATACGTGCACTGCACGACCGTCGGAGCGAACGAGATAGATATCTCTCGATTCTGGATCTCGTAGTGTAACGTCGACTTCATCTTCTAGTTATCTGGATACGGAGCCGTCTTTCGATGGAGTCACAAATGTTAGCCCCTGCCATTTCAGTGCGCGATCTTTGCCCTCATAAGACGATACGAAGGTGTACGTTGTAATCGCATGTTTATATTGTAGATTTGGGGAACGCTTTCGGTTGTTACTTTTGTTTGATGTGTGATAATCGTATTTGTGTGGTGTTTACAGGATAATTTGTCTATTTACGAGATGATTTTATTCCGAGTTTCATTATCGTCGAACGAAATGAACATGTAGGGAGATGGTACTACGTATACGGTTCTGTATTCATATTTAAATCTTCTTTCGTTTTTTATACACGTGTAATAAAATGTGTATAACTGTCCTTGTGTAATTTCCTATGTTATAATCTTATATTAAAAACAGAAAAATATATTTAAATCCCATTATTTGTATAAAGTGCATGATTTAAAAATGATTGAAGTTATTTTATTCAAATCGAACATTTTATTATAGTGTTTAGTATTTTTTATTACTCATTTTCTGTTGCTTACATGCATTTCAATAGCAAATTATATTTTTTTAAAAAATATATAATTTTCATTGTAAATCTATTAATTTCAAATTCTTGATTTTTTTATTTGAAACATTTTTTCATAATAAAACCTTATAACAAATTATCCATAATCAATATAGTATAATCAGTTTTTTAATCATGCCAAAATATCTTAACTTTTTTTCTGTCATGTTAGTTATTTGTTATTTTTATTTTATTCTTTAATTTCTTTAAAAGTAAAAAACTAAATTCAGTACAGTGTAGTTTCTGTTTATTCGTAATATTTTTCTTCTTATTCTTGAATTATATAGAGGCATCCAAATACGACGGCTTGATTTATGATTTATTAAAAAGAAACAACAGAAATTATACACATGTTTATATATACACCACCCTATACACATGTTTCTTTTTATTAAAACACAAATCTAGGCGTCACATTTGGATGATCTTATATTATTTTAGAAAAAAGATTTTTTTATTGATGCAAAGCCTAAAAGTTAATTTTTAAAAATAATAAAATGGAATTTCAAAAAATATAAAATCATTCTTAAAATATTTCAAATTATAGAAGTATATTGTAATTAAAGAAAAAATAAATATAAAATTTAAATGAGTTATTTTCGAATTTACATAAAATACCTTTTTTTGCTCGCTAAAATTTTTTTGGTAGACCTTTTTTTGTCTGCGGCTCGTATACTCATTTAAACTGAATATATGAGTTACTGTTTATATATGAGTTTGATACCACTGACCTACATTTTATTTTTTTCATAAAAATAATTTACATATTTAAAAGTTTTAAAAAAAAATTTAAATTTTCAAGTTTTCTATTTTCTAAATTCTTTCAACTAATCTGTCCCATAATTTCTTTATGACTATCCGTACTCTCATAATGTTTTCTTGAAATTCATCCAAAATTACTTGTTTTTGTAATACTCAAGTAAAAGTTTAGGACAAGTAATTACATCTCTTAATTGTTCTTTTACAATGTTTAGGAGTTTATAATTTTTTTTACAATATATGATATAAGTTTATTTTAAGATAAAATTAATTGTAATTTCATTTCGAGATATTTTGAATTGTGATAAAAATTCTACTCTGTGACATAAAAATATTTCTAGAATGATTCAATCTTATACCATTATACTTCATTTAATAAATATTTTTTTTTGTATTGACATGATTTTCTTTTAAATAACGTATTAATTGACAAAAATATTTTTGAATTTATTTCATCTGAAAAATCATTTATAAATATGAAGAGAACCAAATATGCTACCCCGAGATATCATTGAATTTATTGATATTTAATTAGGAGCTAATTTTCAGTTGTAACTCTTTGGTTTCTCGATATAAATTGTCTATTCGATTTTAGTTTAGTTACATTTCAAAAATTTAGATTTTTTTTATAATTTTCTTACATTTTTATATATTAAATATATTAAAACACACACACAAATATATATATATATATATATATATTTGTATGTATGTATATGTGTATAAAGAAACGTCGATCGTTCTGATTGACTGAAATGTTTCATCACCAATCGTATTTTTCTAAATAGAAACTACATACATTTTCATGAATCGATGTCTGTAAACTAGACATCTAATTTCGATCGCTCAAGATCAAGTGTAACCGAGTATAACTATTCGAGTGAAAACAAACACGGTTCGATCACAATCGACCGGAGTCTGATGGATGACTCGATGAAAGTTTTGACATCAGCTCAATTTATCATCCGCAACGTATTGCAGTTCGCTATTCTTTGTCCACTGTAAGAAAGCCTTCCCTAATTTCTGTCACTCATCCTGTCGTTCGATACACACATCAATTTTCTTCAACATACTATCATCTTTAATATTTCTGTTATGTCGTTCACATGTATACTTTGTCCCTCCGTTCATTTCATGTTGTATTATTTACTTGTACGCCATGCTTATTATTAAATATTTATATATTGTTCTCTTCTATATTTCGATTCTCATCTGAATCATATATTATTTAACGTGTGTTCCGTTTTTGATTCGTTGTATTTACATTGAAACGTTAATAATTACTGAGATTTATGTGCAAAGAAATTTTGATTAGTTTACTTGTGAAACTACATAACTGCGTTTTTTTAATGGAATAAACATTTTAATATTTTGTACATTTTTTATTATATATTTTCAATATTTCAAATGTATATAATTAATTGACTTGATAATTAAAAAAATAATTACTATTTTATATAAATTATTTATATATCAATTAAACATTTTGATGAAATTTTAATCAGTTTATTATATAAATTATGAATATATATATAAAATATCTTCAATTAATCTGGTTTTAATAAAAATATTAATTTCATATATATTTATGAGTAATTTTTACATAATAAATTATTATCTAATAAATAATTATATATTTTTGTATGAAATATTATTTTGATGTTATTTTTCACTTTGTAATTGTTATAGCTACTTAAAAAAAGCTAAAATTAATTGCAGTAAAGAAATACGTCCTGATCGAAGGGTTATTACTGGACATGTTGAAATTTTCAAAGTATGATTTGGTGTTCACTCAATAAGTTCAAATAAATTTATTAGTATTTTATTAAATTTTATTTAAAAAAAAATAATATTTCAAACAGCAACAAACTATATTTGTGAAATTTATTTTTTTATTGTCTGTTTAGTATGTTTAATAATTTAATATTTAAAATAATTTAATTGAAATAAATTAAAACTTATTCATTTCAGGAAAATTCATTTTTATTATAGATTGTTGTAAATAAATTTCAGAATTAATTTATACTATTTAATAATTATGAATCTTTTAAATTAAATTAAAAAAGAAATTATATAATCATCCAAAAGTGGCGCCTAGATTTGTGTTTTATTAAAAAGAAACATATGTATAGAGTGTGTATAAGGAAACATGTGTATAATCTTTTGTTTCTTTTTAGTAGAACACAAATCTAAGAGTCACATTTGGATGACCCTATACAAGAACATTTTAGTTTTATTATTTTTCTTAATAACATTTTTAATTGTTTAGAATTTTTAATAAGTGTTAATTATTTGAAATAAAAACATTTCAAAAATACATTTTATAGTTGAAAAAAATAAAATAATAAATGTCCTTATCTATAAATCCTCAAATATTTTTTTTTATTTAAAATATTTTTTCTGTATTAAATTGTTACAATTACTGCAATGACCTGTAATAGAAAAAATTAATTTTTTTGATATCACATTTTTTATGGTTTTTAATTATTTTTGACTATAAATGATTATTTTTTTTAGTTGAATAATTTTAATTTGAGTTTTGTTTATTTATACATTTTATTATTTTATATTCAACTGAAAAAGTTGGTAGTCCTTAACAAATTACTGACTTTTATCTTAATTATTTTTTAATACTTTCGAGTTAGAACTATTTTTTATTTAATAAAAAATATTAATTGAATCAAAATTTTAGAAAAAATCATAATTTATCGATTATGAATTCAAATATAATTTAAGTCTTATTTTATATTTTAATTTTTATATTTAGCTAATATATATATATATATATATATATATATATATATATATATATATATATATATATAAATGTCCATAAATTGAGATTTTCATTGAAAGGACCCCACCTTTCGAACAGTTCGCAACTAATCTACAGATATTTTTCTATGTCTTTTTCCCTTTCCCTATTGTACGCCGCAACCATGCTGTAAAAAGAGAAAACTAGGCCGGATCAGTCTTTGAAAAAGGAAACGTTTATCAACATTTAGTATGTTTGTTTAAATCATTTACTGAAAACAGCGTACAGGAAGACTCATGAGGGGTTTGATGCGAGAGGATTCATTTGTAAAACGACCTTTCATTTAAAATTAACAGAGGTCATTTTTTACAAATCTGTTGGAAGAGGTTCAATTATTGGCATTACTTTTACAACTGGGGCAAATCTTTTTGCTGTGATGTTTTTTTGTAAGATGTTATATATATATATATATATATATATATATATATATATATATATATATATATATATATATATATATATATATATATATGTGCTAATATCAAAAATGTAGTTTAATATCATCTTCTAACTTTCTTGAAGTTTTATTTGTAACCTTAACATTATTACAAAATATATTTTGAAAATTAAATTTTATTTTACAATTCAGATTAATTCAAAATCCTAATTTAACAAAAAAAATCAATTCTCAAAGATATAATATTAAATATACAAAATGAAAACGATATTCAAAGATAAATATCTAAATCACTATTTATTTACTTATTAAACGCAATCGTACTTATGACTTACTAAACGATTATTAGTTAAATGTAGCAATTTATTTCCATTCTTAGTATTGCTTGTGAGTTCTGTTACGGTTTTAAATACGCAGTTAGCGTCACACAAAAAAAAGGTTTAAAATCCTACAGCGACGTAACGGTACATGAAACACGCAAAACATTGCTTAATTCATACAAAAACCCTCAGTACAGTTATTATTGCGAATTGTTGTTTCGAAACGAGGCACCCGGCAAAAAATTGTATATTTTGGTAATGAGTCGAGGAAGTAATATAGTGAACGACTTACTAACACCGCAAACAAGCGTATATGATTTATTTTCATATATTATTTGAAAATATTATCTGTGCTTTTTTACTGACAGTTTTTTTTTATATTGTTGGAAAAGAAACGATGCAGGAAATGTACTCGTTAATTATATATATATATATATATATATATATATATATATATGTGTGTGTGTGTGTGTGTGTGTGTGTGTGTATCTGTTTGCCAAGTTAAAATAATTGGAAAATTCTAGGAAAAATAATACTAGTGGGAAAATAATTTTCAATGTTTTGCAAAACAGTGTTTATTTAATATTCTGTTTTAAATGAAACTGTCAGTTCTATACTTGTAAATATTTAAAATTTTAAATATGACGTTTTCAATGTAGTTAAAAATATATTAATAGTTTTTATAGCTAAATTTTTCGTTTCAGATTAAAATTTCTTTTTATATTTTTTATTTAATACAAGTTTAATTCTACATAAATAAATCATTCGTACTAAAACATAAAACTTTATAAAAAAAAATTATAATTATATACTGTTCACTTTATTCGCTGATATACATTTCGATAACTGTACCATCATTGTTAGATTACTATGTTGTAAAATATTATGTAATTATGTTTTATTTTTTTTTATAAGAATAGAATTTAAAGTAAAATAAATAAAATTTGTCAGAATGTTGTTTGTAGTTAAAATTTATAGCTTTATATATGTTTTATTTTTATTCAGAAAACAATTGTGTAATTTGCATATAATTAATTAGTTGGAAATTAAAGTACGAATCTCGTTTATAAGTAATTTGTATAAATTGTATTTAGATTTATTTCGTCGGATATTGCATCGTTATTTTTCCCAAACAACAAATTTCAGTACAAAAGTACAGGAAAAAAACTGTAGAAATACATGTTCAACATACCATAATTGCTTTACAAATATATACATGGCTTATCAACGAGAGTACAATTCTCGTTGAAATTTCTCGAAATCCAGTATAAACGTCCACGAGCACAAACTTATATCGTGTTTTCCGATTCCGACGTCCGTTGAAAATAGACTCTCTACTTACCTACATCTCCTCCTACTCATTTTGCTTATCTTCCTTGTCTGTTCTCCTTTTCCTTCGAGGACGAGGACGTCGGCCTCCGTGCACCCTGACGCGTGATTGTTCCGGCCCGGAGCGAGGTTAAGCATTTCGGGTGGCGGCGGTGGCGGGTGAATCCAGGCTTTTCCGTCAGCAGTTCACCGCATTATCTTAATTTGGGTATACTAGAGCATCGGTATTCTCGCGGGACAGATATTCGATCGTAATGACGGGTATTTAAAAAAAAACTTCATTACTTGATTATAATGAAGTGTTTTGTCACTGAAACTGATTGTTGCGAGATTTTTTTTAATACGCTAGACGAGTTTAAAGTTTATGACCTATATACGGAATTAAATATTCTTAAACAACTCACAGTGACATACTGGAAATGGAATTAAATTCCTTAAATACTTCAAATAATTTCCTTCATGGGTACTCATACATTCCGACTGTTAAATATTTGTAACATACACTCTTTATGAGCATCATTTATTATTTGTATTCAGCGTGATGTAAATAAGAATAACATTTCTGGAAATAAAGTTGACTCGACCGACTTTTTATACGGATATTTTTAAAAATTCGAAATTTTAATTTAGATAAAATGTTATCAGTAGCTATGAACAAAAGCATTTGTTATCGTTTGAAAAGATCGATTTTACTTTTTGATACTGGATCAAAACTTTACTGAAAAAGAAAAAGAATAAAGTTTTCAATGAACATAGGCGTCTCTACGAAATTTTAACATTACAATTATATATATTATTTTCTTAATATATATACATATATATATATATATATATATATATATATATATATATATATATAAATTCGTCGCAATGAATTCGTCGGATTAGATCATTTAAAGTTTACATTTTTTGGTAAAAACCTGATAAATCTTTTTTAGGCCTTTTACGTATCTAGGTTCTCAATCAATATTTTGGTTTTATATATCGGCGATTTCTTCTCCTTGCTATATGACCTGCCCATTTTGATTTCAAAATTTTCATTTTTATCACAACAATCGTAACTTTTGTTTTCTTTTTGACCAATCTGATTTTCTTCCCATCTTTTCATATTATTCTTAGTATACATTTTTCTATTCTTATTTGTGTTGTCTAAAACTGCTGAATTATTCTGCCATTCAAGATCTATAATTTACTGCCACAGATGAAAATAGGCAGATTTCTTTTTAAATTTTTTTTTCTTTTTATACATTGAGGAGCATCCAACGTCATAATATGTGAATTTCTTCCATAATAATGATATTTCATTTTTTTCTTTTCTATTTACTTCTATAAATATTTTTTTAGTGTTAAAGAGTTGACCCAGATATACATAATTTTAAATTTCTTTTATTTATCTCCCTCTCTTCCTTTTAGTTGATATATATATATATATATATATATATATATATATATATAAATATAAAGAGAGAGAGAGAGAGAGAGAGATTTTCAATATGAATGTCAGAACTTTGACAGTTGGTGGTAGCAATATTTGATTTTTTAAGATAATTTTAACATTTCAAGTCAGCATAATTTGGCAAATTATCATAGAACGTTTAACACTTCAACAACGCTTGGAAATTGTAAAAACTTCAATAGACTTATTGAAACAAAATGTTAATGAGTTTATGAATGGACCCATCAATAAGCCACCAAGATCATGTAATCTAACTCCATTGGATTATTTTCTGTAGGATTATGTGAAATTATTTATTTATGCTGATAAACCATAAACAGCAGAAACATTAAAAATAAACATTGAACGTGTAATTCATGAAATTGGACCACAATTATGCGAAAGAGTGACTAAAAATTGGACTAAACGAATGCACTATGTCAAGTAAAGTCGTGGTGGTCATATGAGTGAAATTGTGTTCCATCATCAATGCCAAAAATAAAAATTCCATCATCAATGCTTAAAAATAAAAATTAAAATAACTAATTAATTATATACTTTTTGTTTTATTTTCATTTAAACTTCTGAAATGCTTATTGGAAAACTCTCTCTCTCTCTCTCTCTCTCTCTCTCTATATATATATATATATATATATATATATATATATATATATATATATTGATTTTATTGCACATGAATTATTTTTTTAAAAAAACATGTAAATTATATTTTTAACTCGTTTTCCAAAAACATAATAAATTTCTATTAATTTTAATTTAAAACAAAAAATGATTATTTTATTTCAACTAAAATTAATGATTTGGTATTCTCTTTTTGTAATTGTCTTTATATTTTTGACAATATATTAAGTGCAATTAATTGTGATGTATAATTTAACTAATTTGTTAAAAAATAAATGTATCTTGAGAAAACAGATGTATCTTTATCTTAAATACTACATCTTGCTTAAAACATTTTCGATAAAAACGAAACATCAGTATTGACTGATTCACTCCATCCGATGATTTTTCTTGAAACGAATAAATATTTACCGATACACATTTCGACCATTATCTCATCAATTGATAAAAAAGAACCATCCCTTGATCTGTCCTCGTGCGTTAAATAATTCAAGCATCTAAAATTGAATTATACACCTTTATTACATGGAAACATCACGACAATTTAAAATAGATGCCATCAAAGGTTATTTTAAAACGATACATCCACTCCAATTTACAGTCGAAAAGCTGCCACTGTATAAAATATACCGATTCACAAACATATTATCTTACCTTCACTGCGTCACCACGACTATGAATCTTCGTTCCTCTTCCCTATAGACGGTGTACAGGCCCCCTTTCGCTTTATCTTAATCTCGTAGCGTCCTGTAGGTCTTACCTACACGGAGAGACCATCTTTTCTGTCTGAAGAACAACCGTAATTCACAATCAAATTGCAATAAGGCGTATTTCGCACGAACCGAATGACGTATATAACCCGTCCGAGAGGGTGGGCCGTTAACGCGGCTATATCCGTTTGAATGACGCTATTGATCACACTATTATCAAAAGTACGTAGCATTTATTCTAGTATGGTAACTGTACTGTAAAAGAATAACAACGGACGGAATCAACTGGATATGAAGTTGTAAACAGCAGACGCGGATCGTACATTTGAACGTGGCTTTTTAAGAAACAGTGTTTTCAAGCGTTTAGTGCCGTTTCAGATGGCGTTTTTAAATTTATTTTTTCCTGTTCCGTGATGATCACCTATTAAAAATGAAAGGGTGTAATAAAGACGCCTTTATGATCCATTCTAGCGTATATAGCGACAAAAGACAATTAGCTTTATGAGTTTTAGTTTTTTTTTGCGCCTTTTTTATTTCATACTTGGGTAAGTACGTTTCCTCAACGTTGTTATATGTATATTTTTTTTTGTTACACTTTTTTTTCAACAGTGATATTTAAGGGTTTCGGAAGACCCGAATGAATTATATATTTTTTAACCAAATACGTGTTGTTTTTTTCTCTGTATGTGTCATACGAATAAGATTTTTATTTTATATTCTGTAAAAAAAACCTTGATTCGTGTCTGTACGTGTTCTGTTCTTTTTTACGGCCAGTCTGAAATTTACAGTAAAATGAACACACCTGCACTTGTATCGTTTGGAATAATTCATTATCTTTTATCTACACTTTTATCACTAACATTTTTGTAATGGCGATGAGGTGTAATCATAAAACGTTGATGTTGATTGACTCTATAATCATCGAATATTTTTTTATATTTTCAGTTTAGGTTTTTTTCGTTATGAATATTGTGTATTTGAGTAAAATTTTCTTTAACTTGTGTCTGGGAAAAAATTATAAAATGAATAACAAAACAAGTAATTTTTTTTTTTGTTATTAATTTGACATTTTAAAAATTCATCTTTAGATCAGTCTATTATTTTTCTATCGAAAAAAATGTTTTTTCTGTCAATGATTTTTTATTTGCTATACTGAAACTATGATTAAATTCTAGAAAATTGATTTTGAAGAATCATGATTTTTCAATAAATTTTGATTTTTTTTAGATCTAAAATTGGATGTTGAAAACATTTTTTCAACATAAATTGATTATTTATGATAACAGTCGTTTTCTATCCAAATTTTCTCTTCGAAATCAAATCAAGTATTTTTTATGAATAGAATTTTATTTTTATGAAAATATATTTTTGAAAACATAAAATTTAAATAATATATTTTTTAATTAAAAATAATTTATTTATATAGATAAATTTCATTTCTTTTTAATTCATTGCTTATTATTCATATAAAAAAATTAAATTTGTAATAAATATGTTATATAGGGTTTTCCAATAATAATGTCAGAATTTTGACAACTGGTGGCAATCATATTTGAATTTTTTTTAAACTCATTTTGACATTTCAATTCAGTATAGTTTGGAAAATTATCATAGAACGTTTAACATTTCAACAGTGTTTAGAAATTGTAAAAACTTCAATAGACTTATTAAACAAGAGTTTAATGAGAAAACCTTATAACATGATAATATTGAATTTTTCAAAAAAATATTTCCTATTAAATCAAACATTTTTTGGTAATTTATTTATTTATCAGACATAAATTTATTTTAAAAACATTTTATGTTTATGATACAAAATTGAAAAAAACTGCAAATTTTATTCTCAATCAGGTCGAAAAAATATATTTTAAATAATTGTTTCGACATGTGTGCAACGATACCAACAAGCAATCAAACTAAATATTCGATTTGAAACTCATTACGATTATGTTTTTACGTCGATTCGATCCAAACACTCCATATCTCGTATCTCTTTATTTTAAACGAAAAGTGTCAACGTAATTTCATTCAATCCTTTGACATATTGGTTATTAATCCAATAAAACTACTGGACAGTTACCATTTTGCTGAAGTCATCCATCTATTTTATGACACGTTTAGTTCGTTTTAATGTTTTCCAATAGTTAGATATATTTTTTCTATTTTAGTTTAAATCCAAAAATATTGAAAAAGTAACCAACCGATCTATATTTATTAAATAAAATGTTAATAACTTTATACTACTCGAGTTATAAATTAATTTAAAATAAAACATTTGTTTTCATTTAAACATTATTAAAACTATGTTTTGAGAATTAACAGAGTTTTAACATGCGATGTTTTTTTTATTTAATAACTAAAAAAGAAAAAAACGTATAGTGTTTGATAATATTAGTGATTGATTGTTATATTTATTAATCGAGTTTTTATGGTCTGTTTAAAAATGTGTTACGAATTTTAAAGCAATTATTGAATTTTTAATAAACACACGTTTTTATTATAATTTACTATTAAATTAAAACGATCAGTTAAGAGAACTATGTTAAATAAATATTGTTTTTCATTTTATTTCAAATTTATTTTCAATTACTGAATGAAATGTAAAAAAGTGTTTCATGTAAAATATTCGTTATGTATGTGTATCGAGTGTGGAATATTTTATAGAATATAAATATATATATTTATGTGTGTGTGTATGTTACATACATACATATAAATTTTCTATTCATTCAAATGTCAAATACGATTTTGCCTTCGTCATAGAAGAAGTAGAGCTTTGAATGAAGAGAACACCCACACGGGACCGTTTGACAAAAACCTTTCGCGGATCAAGAAGGTCACGCTCACGTACTCATCGACTCCCGAAGTCCCCCCAGTACGAAATTGACCCATCCCCCCCCACATATTCGTGCACACACACATATACACACATTCGCCGGCACGATCATGCGAATTGACCTAAGTAGTCCGTTAGTATGCGGAACAAAAAACTCTCAGCGTTCTATCTTTAAACGGAGACGTCCCAAGATGCCATTTAACCTGAGTGTGATGGCCGTAAGGGTTACTGCCTTTGTCCGATTTTATACTCAACTTGTATCGATTCGATATACCGAGATTCGAACTCATGCCTTATTTATACGTTCAAGATGATGTTTAATTCGGATTATGTGCATTGTTCGATTTTTATTTATATCGAATTTACGTTGTCTGTATTGTTATTAATATTGCTTTTTGGTATTTTTGTTTTGTTTCTTGTTTTCGCTTTTAGTCGAGTCATGCATTTTATACACCCACGCACACACACACACACACACACACACACACATATATATATATATATATATATATATATATATACACACACATACATACATACACATATACATACATATTGATTATTTATTCTCTTAAACCCTACAAATTTTATTTTAAAACAACATTTAAATTGCAATTTAAATGACAAATAACATTCAAGTCGATTAAAATTGAAATTCAGCTTCATTTCAAATAATTTACAATACATTTTTCTGGTTTTTCATAAAAATAATACGAGTAAAATTGATAAAGTTGTCTTCAATATTTTTGTCAAACAAGAGATATTATATGGTTTTGATAAATAGGAAAACATGTAAATAAGAAACTTGTTATTCACTTATTATAAGTGACTTAATTTGATGATATATGAGTATTTCCCATATTTTATGTACAGAAAAAAATACTAGAATTAAATTGTAAATATGTTTTATAAATACGAAAATATATAACTAAAAAAAATTTTTTTTTTGGAAAATAATAAATTTTATAAATAAATCGAAATTATCCTAATTACTAATGCTTAAATTCAAATTTAAACATGTTGCTGAATCATGTAAGAACTTATTTCATCAACTTTATTCTATACCTTTAGAAATTCGAAAATATTCTTCACGGAAATTCCAAACAATTTCATTTAAACAGATTTAATTATAATTTCTTCAAATCGTTGTTACTAACAGAAAATATACAATTATTTGACTAAACAAAACATTTCTAATAAAACAATCTAAAACATGAAACAAACACAGTTAAGGAAATACAAACGAAAATATTTCGAAAGTAATTTAACTAAAAGGATTCTCTGCGAGAGAAACAGTAACAATAAGATATTGTAAGAAAACAAACAAGTTTTGTAAATACACATGTTATGAGTAGAACTTGACATTTGTAAACTCTCTTTTGTACAAATATATATATATATATATATATATATATATATATATATATATATATATATATATATACAAACGAATCATTCTATTTAAAATATTTAAATATATTTATAATTATAAATATATTATTTATATAATATATATATCTAATAGAAAATAAATCATTTTTGTGATTATGTGAATTTTTCTTGGTAGTTTATATTGAAATATTACAGAAATTTTCTTTACAACTTCATATTATTTAAAATAATTAATTAATTCTTAATTTTTTAATAATTATTATCCAGATGTTTCTTTTTAATAAAACACCAATCTGACCCTATATATATATATATATATATATATATATATATATATATATATATATATATATATACCTTTACCCACACACCAATTTTGGAACAAATCTTTGCATTGATACATTTAATTTCATTTTTGAATATTTTAAATAAAAAGACAGTGTTTTAAGGGGTTATACGCAGTTAGAAATTTCAAAAAATCGATTTTTTTTTGCATTTTCGGAATGCACATATATTTGAGTATATTCTCTGAAAATTTGAAGTAAATCCGATAAATATTTTCGGACATACACCTGAATTTGAAAAAAAATTTTAACTATGTGTAAACTACTTCCGAAACTTCAAACGCGTTTATCTCAATTTGTTTTCATAGTCGGTGATCTCGATATCTTGGCTGAACCGATCGGTCTCAAATTTTCACCAATCTTCTCAAATATATTCTCAGGTATTGAACGAAGGAATAAGGTTTACAATATTATTACTATTTTTTAAAAACTTTGGAACAAAATTTTAGTAAAAACGAAAAATTTTTCCGCTAGACGCCATTTTGCAAAAAATTTTCAGTTCCTTCTTTCAATACCTGCATTAATCATCCTTTAAAAACTTGACCATATTTTTTTTCAAATAATCCAAACCGCCGATATGGAGATCACCGCCAAAGCCTTTTTTGGAGGTCGTTCGGGACATCGTCTGCAGGAGCGGTATTCAATTTTTTTATGATCGACATGTTATTTTATTCTTGAAAGTAGATTATTCAAATAACCATAATTTGTAATTGCAAAATAAATGCTTTTCTAAAAAAATTACTAAAAAAACGTCGTTTTTGTTGCGTATAACCCTATACTGGAATTAAAAAGAAAAAAAAAAATCTGAGTAATTTTTTCAAATTTGTTTTTTGTTTTTTCTAATTTATATATATATATATATATATATATATATATATATATATAACTTTTTTCCTTAACAATTCAATCGTACTGTTTTCTTTAAATCTATACCAAAAAAAATTCTCATATCTCTATTCCATTTATCAAAAGGTCTCTTGTTATAACAGAAGTGAAATGTTCAAATGAGGCAAATATAAAGAAAGCATAAAAGACCACTAGTAGACAAAAAAAAATATTGAAATTGATTGGAACTCGGAGATAAATTAAAACTAAATAAGAGGCCCTTAGATAAATGAGGTTAAACATAAAAAAAAATTTCAGTATGGAATTAGAGAGAAAATAAATATTGAATTGCTAAAGTAGAATGTTTTGAGAAAGGTCTTCACCCAGTTGTAGATAGAAATCATCCAGTAGTAATCTGAATCTTATAATATATATATATATATATATATATATATATATATATATATATATAATTCATAAGAGAAGAGTTTTTGATTAAATGTATCCTACCTTTTTTTCACTTATGATAATGAAAAATAGGTCTTGAATATCAGAATAATTTAACGGCACAAAACAATATAGTGACAAATAAAAAGAAGTATACTAAAGTTAAGAAGTAAAAATAAGAAAATGAATGAATATATATATATATATATATATATGTGTGTGTGTGTGTGTGTTAGAAAAACCAACTCTTTTTATTATAAAACTATCCCTTTTTCAATTCGACTAATAGTTGATAGTGAATGATATCATTTGTGCTATTAAATAGATCCATTAAATCCGTGTCGATAACAAAAAAACAAAAAAAACTAAGGGTGCAAATTGAAAAAATATCAGTTGTTCTGACAGTATAATCATTTTTATGAGTGAATTTGACATTAGCAGAAAATTGAATTTAAAAAAAAATACTAATTGATTCATGCATTATGTTGCAGAATTAACTGTATGATATATTAATTTTCAGCATTGTTTCTATCTACAGTGAGATTTTTTATTTTATGTAGAAATTATATTTTCAAATTCAAATCAATATATATATATATATATATATATCTGTGTATGTGTATGTTTCCATGTTTTTATTGTATAAATATAATTGCTTATACAAATAATTATAGCCAAAAAACGCCCCTTTTTGTTGTGACAAAACTGCCAACGCGAAAAATATATTTTATTTATTCTATTTGTTTGACCACCCGCACACAATTTTGCTGCGATCATAACAATTAAGCATATCGTATACACGGTGGGGCTATGGCGCAGCGGCGGTAATTAATCCGGCACGAATCACGCTTTCAATTGTAGCGCATGCTAACAATGGCCGACTGTGTGTGCTTTATGTAACAATGGCGCGGTGTTGTGCACTGGTTCCGCTGGAGGCGGACAACCCGCCAGCTACCTACATAAATCATTTAACTATTTAGTTTGAAGATAATGTAGACAATACACCGGTTATGTAGTTTTGTTTGTCCAGCGCAACGAGACTATGTGTGTATGTTTGTGTGTGTGTGTCTGTGTGGAAACTTTTCGATGGTTTTCGTTCGAGAAGGTGTCGATAATTGGTGTTATTATATTCTTACATATTTATATATAATGTGGTCCACAGTGCTGTTTTTATCTTATACAATGAATGTTTTTTGAAAAAAAAAATTATTACAATGTATTATATATGTATATATAAAATGGATAAATGAAACTGAAGGATAATAAGGAAATAAATTTATGTCTAAATCCTTTAGTCTCATTTGGACTATCCTATATATATATATATATATATATATATATATATATATATATATATATATATATTCTTACAATAAATGAAAATTTTTCAGTAAATTAAACATCTTACAATTCAAAAAAATATAAAAGGATATTAAAAAAAATCCAAAGTTATTTTTACTTCTAATAAATTTTATAATACGGCTCTGGCGATAACGAAATGGAAATCGAAATGCGTACCAATTTCCAAGAAATAAAATTAATAATATGTGATTACCGGGCACTTTTTAAAATGTTATGATATTGAGTATAAATGATTCATTTGATTTGAAATTTCGTTATCAGTCTGGATTTAACACTAGTCTCAGTAGTATATCCTTTGAAAATTTCACTAAATAATAACGAGTAAAATTTTAATATATTTTCATTCCTAATGTAATTGGTTAATTTAATAATTTATTTATTAAAAATTTCAGTAATTTTCTGGTATAAAATTCTAAGTTTTTTTCACTTTCAATCAATATTAGTCCTATTTTTTAACTGAAACTAAAATATATTTTTTCACTGATTCTAACTTTTCGTATCCACTGTATCATTTATATAAACTAATCTAATAATCATTGAATTCGTTATTCACTGTAAATATTTCTTATTAAAGAAAATTTCAGATATCTCACAATCGATCAAAACATTTTTTAATTATTAATTCTCTCCTGTAGTAAGTTTATCATACAGTATAATACATCATTGTACCAAAGTAATTACAATTCATAACCAAATTGGTTCATTATCCTTTGTAGACATTTCGTATTATATATATATATATATATATATATATATATATATATATATATATATATATATAGGTAGATAGATATATTAAATGACTCACTAATTGATTAAAAATATAATGAATAACTCAAAATATACGTTATGTAATTAGTACAAACTAATGAATAACCGAAAAATCAAATAAAAATATGAATGTACATTTTAAATTTTTATCAATTACCACAATTTTTTATAAATTACTTTTTTTAAAAAAACGTAAACACATTATATTCCAACACACTAATAATTACTAATTCAATTAGCAATTTATGACATAATTAATGCAAATATCGATACAGATGTGTTATTATAAAAATATGAATTTACCTGTATACACTCATTTACAATATTACCTTGTTTAGAAAATAATCAATGTTCCACTAAAATACATGCTATGCACAAATATTTGTCGTTTACAACATCAACAAAACGAATATATTGACTATGTATATTATGTTTAAGTATTTTCGTATAAAAAATATGACAGTTTTTCATTTTATCAGCATCGGAAAATTATTTTTTTTATTAATATTAATTAAAATGTTAATTCATTATCGAATAAAAAAATACACCTATAAGTGTTTACCATTTTTTGTGATAAAAATTTAATTTTAAATTGTAAATAATAAGATCAGTATATATATATATATATATATATATATATATATAAATCAGTGAATAATACAAGAGAATAAAAGTATTCCTTTGAATAATTTATTTATATATTTACACTTTTATAGTACATTTACGTGGAAAGTTATAAATAAATATATGTTTTATATACAGGTTGTCTTTATATCAATATATCAGGACCTTATTCTGAAGAAATTCCTAATCGACAATGTCATATAGATGTGGGTACGATTGAACAGTTCATTCGTATTGAATTTCAAATGCATTTATATGGAGTGAAATCATGGATTCAGTCAATATTTTGATTCAGAATATTACAATATCTAAACTGTCAATTTTATTTACAAAGAAAAGAAATTCTAAAAGGATATAGGTAAATGATAACGATCAGAAATTATTACTGAAGGGTAAAATTGTACCTCAGAATTAATTTATAAATAAAATCGTCTTTTAGTTTTTTTTTTACATGTACTATTAAAATTTATTGTAATTAATTCACAATTTTTAGGTTAAGTTCTATTGAATTCAATTTACAGATTTTATATAGATTTTGATATTTCAATATTTTTCTCTTAAATCGACAATATGTAATCTTTTTTTCAAGAAACTACACAACTCTTGTTTTATTTTAATTATCTGTACACAATGATTAATAATAATAACTGCAACGATAATTATAAATTTATTGTACATAGATAAATTAGTTCTATGATAGTACAATAGCATCTTTTCAGATAAAAAAATATTAGTTTTTTTTGCAAAGACGGATAAAAAACTGGTTCTACGATGTAAAAATATAATTGAAATATGTCCTTCATTATTAGAATTAAAATATTTAATTTGAACTCAAATTTTATATTTCACTTAAAAATATTTTATAGTCTGTAGTAATTTCTATGTTATATATATATATATATATATATATATATATATATATATATATATATATATATATAATATGATGAAAAAACGTACAGCAAAATTGACAAAACAAATATTTGTATAAAATTTTGTAAATACTTGACTAATAAAAATAAATTTCGCCTTACGTTTAAACAATATAAATAAATTAACATAATTAATGCCGGTGTTTTGATAAACACAAATTACATAAACACGTTAATAAATAATGGATGAATATGTATTGTAATAATAAATCAGGTTTAATGTATTGAGTTTTTACAAACGAATGTAAACATTTCGCGTTATTGTATTTTACTAACAAGCCTTATAAAATTTATGTTACGTTTCATATTCATCACACGAATGTTCCTTGCTCGTCTAATTTGTATGAGGAGAATACGGGTGTGTATTTCTGTATATTTTTTTATTCGTTCGAATCGTACTGTTTAAAAATGAAAGTTTTTAAATTACTTAACATCTCGGTTATGTTTGTGTACCAGTGATAGGGATTCGTATTGATTTTTTATTACAGATTGAATTTCTAATTATTCACAAAAATACATTATTTTGTATTTTTGTATATTATATAATAAGAACAGAGAATACTAAAAAAAATATTTATTTAGTCGGTCTCTAATATTGCAAAGATTTTTTTATAAACTAAATACAGTTGAATATATTAAATCAGAACAAAACTGATACTTTAAATCCAAGTTTTACATTTTAATAAATATATGTATTTTTTTGAATTTCTGACTTTTTTAAAAAATAACAAATAATCTAAAATTGATTTTCAGATACAAATATTACCTATTATAATAATTACATTACTTTAATTGGAAAATGATTATTTTATACTAAAATAATTGTTTTTTACTGACATTAAAAATTTTCAGTTTTTTAACTTCAAAACGACGATATATCTATTAAAAAGATTTTATTTTTTACATAAATTATTCATTTTCAATATAACAGTATTTTTTAATCAACATCTCTTATTTTGTTGAATATAAATTTTTTTTCCCAATTTTGAATTTAAGTAAGAATAGAAAATAAAAGAAATCAACTTTCAACCGTCAAAATTGTATTTTCTAATAGCTAATGTGATTTTTACTGGAATATGACTATTTTCTGTTAAAATAATTGATTTGTACTAAAAAATTTCGATTAATTGTGAATTTTAAAATTTTCAATTTTTGACCTAAAAAAACCACGACCTATAGTATGGAAAAATTCATAAAAAATCAACATTTTCAAAAATCGTTTCTTTTGGTCTAAAATCAAAGATCAATCATAAAATAAAACAAATCAGTGATTAAAACCTCAATATTAAACATTGATCAAATTATTTTCACAAAAAACCTACTTAGCTGTTACTATTAGCTGCTTCATTACTATTTTCAACTAAAGTTTATTATTTTCATTTCTGAACGTATTTTTTCAAGAAAAGATCAAAAAGTTCAATTAAAATTATGTATTTTTAATGAAACTATATATTTTCGATAGAAATTTTATATTTTGAAAGTGATAAATATTTTTTTTCGTTTTTTAAATTTCAAGAAAAAAGTGTAAAATGATAAAAATCTGATTTTCTACCACCAAAATTATATTTTATACTAATTTATATAATTTTCACTGATAAATAATTATTTTCGAATAAAATAATCCACTTCTGGTGAAAAATAACAATTCGGAGACAAATTAAAAAATTTCAATTTTTGACCTCAAAAAAACAACGACCTATAGTATGGAAAAATTCATGAAAAATCAACATTTTCAAAAATTGTTTCTTTTGGCCTCAAATCAAAGATAAACCATAATATAAAGCAAATCAATGATTAAAATCATAATTTTAAACTTAAATCAAATGATATTTACAAAAAACCTTCATTTAAGCTGATTATCTGCTTTTTCATCATTATTTTTAAACAATGTTCATTATTTTCATTTCTGATTATATTTTTCTAATAAATGTCAATATTTTTCATTACAATTATTTATTTTGAATACAATTATACATTTTCGGTCAAAATTTTATATTTTTAAAGTGATAAATATTTTTTTTCGATTTTTTAAATTTCAGGAAAAAAGTCTAAAATGATTAAAATGAGATTTTCTGCCACCAAAATTATATTTTCTACTAATTCATAATATTTTCACTAAAAAATAATTATTTTCAAGCAAAACAATCGATTTCTAGTGAAAAATAACAATTCGGAGACAATTTAAAAAATTTCAATTTTTGACCTCAAAAAAACCACGACCTATAGTATGGAAAATTTCATGAAAATTCAACATTTCAGAAAAACGATTTTTTTTGTCTAAAATCAATGATCGGCTTTAATATAAAGTGAATCGATGATTAAAATCATATTTTCGAACATGGAATGTTTTATATTTGAAGAAAACTTTAATGTAGTTAATTGCTAGAATTTCTAGCTGTTTGAAGCAAAAATTCATTATTTTCATTTTCGTATATATCTGGACTTTTTTTATAATAGAAACAAGTTATAATTGTACACAAGTTAACTATCGCCCCAACACCACGAAATATTGAAAAAAAAATTATTGTCCACTTTCTTTTTTTATAAGTTTATACGCATTTCGATGACAGAGTCTTTATTAGAACTCGGCATTCTGATGGTAACATTGCTATTTAAATGTGTATTATATTATAAACAAATAAAGTGAAATAAGTGATTATTGAACATTTTTTCAATATATTGTGGTATTGGAGTAATGTGAGTTCGTTTATATGAAAGGAATTCGCCACATTTACAAAATAAATAGGAGCAAAATGTAATCTTTAAAATATACGTTAAAAAAATAGAAAAAAAATTATTAGCAAGTTGATAAATTGATATTAATTTTAATTTCAAATTAGATCTTATAATAAAAATGTTAAAACAAACAACATTCTTAATATTTAAATCAGTTTTCATAATCAAATAGTTGTTTATTTACTTGGATGAGTTCATTACAATTTCTAAAGACATTAGGTTATATGACTGTAATAAACAGATCATGAAAATTTTACTTATCAATTAAACTAGGTCATCGAACCGTATCTCACTGATTGATAACCGATAATCCCGTGATATTCTCCAAGAATCACTTATCTCGAAGGGTGACATTCCATGTTTCAATAACATTCACTCGATTATAGTATCTTTAATCGTATACCGTGTTAATAGGGGCACAATTTCGGTTCGTGGAAGGTTTCTTACAGGTGCGTATTAGAATTGGTTCATTTCGAATTATAAGTAATTAATAAATAATGTATATTTATTTAATTCGATGAAATAATAATGATTTGAAAAAATGTAATTTAGTTTATTGACATCAACTTTTATTGTCTATCGTTAAATCACTATTTTATATTTACATATAATTATTGTTAGTCATAAATTCATTATTAGGTAAATAAATTCTGAATTTTTAAAAATAATGAAAATTACAAATAAAACGAAAACGTAAATATCTTTCTATTTTAAATAATGGTTCTTCGATGTGATATGAAAAATATAATTTTGAAAAAAACACATTAACATTTTAACCTGCACTGATTTTTACTTGAACACTTTTCTATTTATTTGGCTGTATTTAAGTCAATTTTTCTAATTTTAACATAAAATTTTAGAAGAATATTCCTAAAACTATACAATTTCAAAAAATAAAAAGAAATAAATGATTTCTTCTCCTATCGAAGTAGAATATCTCCTTTCTATTATTTGACATTAAACATTTCTAAGAAAATTCCCATTCCCTTAATATTAAATAATAAATGGACCATATCGTGTATCTGTTTATTTTCTCTTATTGTCGAACGATTCGTGTGCTCTCCTACAGTTACGCAACTGTTTACTGGATACAAATTGCAGCATCATCATGATCAACCACGTCTATAGTTACCGCCCCCGATCTGTTAATATAGCGGCATAAGAGAGCAACATGAGTCGAGTGTCATGTGATACACGCTTGTTTATAATTACCGTTAGTATTCTGGTTTGGGGTTGGGGTTGAGGTTGTATAGGTTAGATTCTCAATGGACTGGGTTGCAGAGGGTGGCTTTTAAAACATCTGCAAAGCTTGCTGTGGAAACGATCGCATTTGTTTACTGAATACTTTATTAATGGTTATTTAGTATATATTTGAGCAAACATGAGTTCTATTTGTTTATCTTCTGTGCGGTTACAGATTAAGGATATTTTCTGAAAAACAAAAACACTAAAATATATATTTAATAGTAATTATGTCAATAAAAACATATTTAAATTTTTAATAAATATAGAGAAACTTCTTTTAACAAAATTGGGATTGACGTAATTCATTTTTGTGAACAGAAACATTTCTAAAAGTTCTGCAATTGAATTAAAAAATATAATAATCATGTGTATAATATTATATAAATTGTATTTATCTTTTGTATATATATATATATATATATATATATATATATATATATATATATATACACATACACATACACATACATGTGAGTGTGTGTATATTTATATAAAGGTATTATAAAAGGTGTTGTTTTAGGTTGGATAGTACTTTCCATAGGGATTCAATTTAAGGTTTTATTACGCTTAAAATTTAAAAAAAAAATCTATATATATATATATATATATATACATATGTTGTACACTTATTTTTTGACAAAAAATTCAATCTTGATTGTTTGTTACTGTAATTAATTTCTTGTTACAAAAATGATTTTTTCAATTACCATAATATTTTTTAAAAGTATTTAATTATTACTTATATTTTATTAATGCGCATTTCGATTAACATTACATTATTAGAATGTAATATTAATGATGATTCTTGAAGGGTATAAAATATGTTTTATCAATTATATATATATATATATATATATATATATATATATATATATATGTATATGTATATGTATATGTGTATGTACGAGGTCGTTTGATAAATCCGTGTAAATTCCGAAAGATGGCACCACTGGTGCATATCGAGGTTATTTTTAATTAGTAGCACCTCTTGGAAGAACACACATCAAGTTCAGCCATATCGGTCTATTCCTTTGTGTTTGACAATCGTTGGAATCAAGGAAATCGAGTGATTGTCAAATAATGGACGAAAAAGAATTTCGCTTGTTGATTAAACACTACTTCATTAAAGGGAAAACGCCTCAGGAGACTAAACAGAAGCTTTTTAAACATTATGGTGACTCTGCACCTTCGATTAGTGCGGTTTATAAGTGGTTTCAACATTTTCGGAGTGGCCATATGAGCACAAGAGACGCTGATCGTTCTGGACACCCTGTCGAGGTCACCACTCCAGAAATCATTGATAAAATCCATGATATAGTGATGGATGACAGAAGAGTGAAAGTGCGTGAGATTACTAGTGCTGTAGGCATCTCGTGTGAACGGGTACATAATATTTTGCACCAACATTTGAACATGAAAAAGCTATCCGCCAGGTGGGTGCCGCGATTGACACGGACTTATCAAACAACCCTCGTATATATGTATATCGAGAGATAAAAGACAAACAGAGAAAGAACATATAAAAAATGATAACAAACATTGAAATATTTTAAACCCTTGTTTTTTGAAACACAAAAAATTAATTAATCTTAAGAGATTAATTAATATCATAGCCATTAATATCATTATTACAACTCATATGAGCTAAATACTATATAAATATTTTCAGGATTTTTTAAATAACATAATATAAATTCATATGATATAAAAAATTAACACCAATTTTAAATTACCAAATTAACTGATTATTTTTTGTAGTATTTTATTTTTTTAAAAAAAACGAAATTTAAATGTTTAACTTAATTGTACCTTTATTTGATTTTTTATTAATAATTTATTAATTAATAAAGTAATACTCCATTAACTTCAATTTTTTGTTTGAATAGAAATCTATTATTTTAATTAAGAAAAATAAATTTAAAATATTATACATTTTTTATTCTTGATTGAAAATAAATATTGAATAATTTGTTTTGTTGTAATTAAAGAAATTTCATACTAAAAACCTATTGTTAAAAAAATAAATTGTCTTTTATAAAAGAAATTAATTTTGTTTAAAATATTTAATTTGAAAAGAACAATAACTTATGACTATAAGAAGTAAAGAAAAAAAATCATGAATTTTATCTCAATATATAATTTTTTATTACTTAAAAATAAACAATATTTATATTTTCAGTAATAAAATTTCAAATTAAATTTATTTTACAATTTAAATTTAAAATCATTACATGAATTTAATCTAAATCAAATAAGAATTTTAGTTTTAAAATGTATAAATAATAGCAGATGATTAGATTTATGCTAATAGTATTTTTATAAATATAAATATTGTTTTAAAAAAATATTGTTCAATACAACTTAAATTAATAATAATATTTATATACAAATGTAATTATTTTCCACGGAAATGAAATCAATATAAACATCAACTTATTACACGTTGATATTTTTTGTATCCTGTTATAGATAAATATTCATTCGATTTTCTCGTCGAGCACATATAACATATATCTTTGGAAAATTCAACGTTTTACATAAATTCTTAAGTAGGTCTTATTTTATCACCGATATCCTCTTAACCGATGTGCAAGCCATTAGTTAGTCGTAAACTACCCATCCCGTTCATTGATCCTTAAATTCACACCTGTGCCTCTACACTTACATTGTTGTAGATACTTCTTTATTTTCATGCCAAACAATGTAATTTGTTTTTAGTTATGGTCGATAAATAAACTTATGATCAGAATTCATCTTGAAACTCGTTTACAACTTACTTAAAGCTTGTATATGTATAGGGTGGTCCAAATCAGACTAAAGAATTTAGACATAAATTTACTTGGTTATTATCATTTACTATTTTTAACTGTTCTTTAGTCTTCTTTGATCCACCCTGTATATATATATATATATATATATATATATATATATATATATAGAGAGAGAGAGAGAGAGAGAGAGTTTTCCGATAAAAATATCAAAACTTTGACAGCTGGTGGTAACGAGTTCAAATTTTTTTTAAAACTAATTTTGACATTTCAACTCAGTGTATTTTGAGAAATTATGAAACGTTTAACACCTCAACAACGCTTGAAATTTGTAGAAACTTCAATAGATTTATTGAAAAAAAGTTTAATAAGTCAATTATTTCACAAACTGGACCAATCAATTGGCCACCAAAATCATGTGATCTAACATTGGATTGGATTCTCATTAGATTATTTTCTGTGGAGTTATATAAAATAATTGGTTAATCATTTTTAAATTAAAAATAAACATTGAATGTGTAATTCATGAAATTGGACCACAATTATGTGAAAGAGGGACTAAAATTGGACTAAATGATGACAAACGAAGTCGTGATGGTCATTTGAGTGAATTTGTATTTCATCATTAATGCCTTAAAATGTGATTAAAAATAATAAAAAAAGAACTAATTAATTAAAAACTTTTAATTTTATTTGTTATTTTATATTTTGGAACTGTGGTTGATTCACTTTAGACAAATGAATTTTAACCCCAACACCACAATAGTTTAAAATGTTCATAATCACTTATTGTTCACTTATTATTTATAATTATATAGTCTATAATTATATCAGTTAATGGATTTCGATGGCGAGGCCATCATCATCAGAGCCTTTCTGTTAAAATCTAGACTTGTTCGAAGTTTTTTAAATTATATACTAATCTGTGGTTTTGTGTCTTTATTGAATCCATCTCAAACTGGTGGTTGACTGTTTTATTTTATTTAGTCATCGCTCCGCAATGCTATTACGTGCCTAATCGTATATTCCGCTAATGAGACTATATAATTATAAATAATAGGTGAACAAGGAGTGATTATTGAACACTTTAAACTTTTTATTTTATTTCCATTTAAACTTCTCAAGCACTTATTAAAAAACCCTATATGTGTGTGTGTATGTAAAATCTTTGCCATGAAAGAATTTCAAATGAAATTAAGTTAATTATAAAAGATTGAAGTGAGGAGATGAAAAAATTCTATAAAAATTAATTGGTCAAAATTTCAAACTGAATAATGACGTTAATGTGTTTTTTTTTATTAATCAATTTGCAATTTTATATCATTTACTCAATATAAAGATATAAAGAAATAAAAAATCATTTTCTTTTAATAAAATCATACAATTATTTAATAATGTTCCGACTGTTGATTATTGATGATGACAATAAATGCGCATAAATGTATGAGGTGTTGTGAACGCGGTGATGAAATATAAGTCGTTCGGTTTTAAAAATATCGGAATGCGACAGTTGTTGCGGAGATAACTTGAAGGATTTCTGTCAGAGAACGTTTATTGTAATATCGTTCGGCAACGTTTATAGAACTCTGGCATCGACGCATGATGCGGCGTCGGTTGGTTCCAAAACGTACGGCACATGTGTTGATCGGAACATCTTCCGTATCCGTGTGTGCGACATATTTTCAACATAACGACTGTAATTTTCGTCTTTTGTGGATCGGCCTAGACCGGGTTGTCGTGGCGACGTGAAGTTGTGGACGACTGCTGGAGTTAACGGGTGTGTAAGTGTGAGTTTAGTACGACATAGTGGATAGAGAAGATAGAGGACAGTGTCGCGCGGATGGTACGTATAGCAGCTTGTTGTTGTGGGGTTGGCCGCGTAATGAGCGGGATATTTCTGCAACAGCGCACCAGTGGTAAAAGATGAACGTGGCAAAGATTAAAGTTGTCAACCTAATTCGGATATATAATTATAATTGCATTATGTGTGCTGCAGATGGTTTTTGGTTTTCACTATGACGACTTTGTAGCGACGTGTGCGGTTGTGTTCGTGGAAATTTATGTTCACGAACATTATCACATAATGTATCCTTGTCCTATATATTTTTAATGTTTGCATAAACGAGATTATTTACTCATTCTGTGCGTATATGTTGTTTTTTTCCTCCTTTAGTCTGTTTACTTTGTACGAGAATGAAATTTAATTAAATAATTTTAATTAAAACTTATAATTAGTTCATATTTAAATACACAATACACACACACGTATATATATATATATATATATGTAAAATAATGTTTAAATAAATTCACACGAACAGTCAAATATAAAATCTATAAACGTACAAAAATAATTAAGAGAACCAAATGTAGTTAAAAAAAGGAAAACAACTTTTATTTCAAATTAATATACATTCATTTTTATGAGTTTCAAATAAATAGAACTATTTTTAATATAAACTAAATGTTATCTAAGTACTTTCAAACATCCAGTTATATTTCATAATAAAATTTTCTGATATAATAACATTGAACACATTTTTATACACCCATTTTATTCTGTTATTAACACAGATTTTAATCTGTGTAAGTTATTTGTATGCTCTCGATTAAATGTGTATTGTATATGGAATCTTTTGAACATAATAGTGCATTTTAATTAAAATGCAGATTTCTCATGCAAGCACGTCTTTGAGAGTTCAAGAAGGAAATTTGATTTAAAAAGAAGTTAAATGTTCTTTTTATCGTTCTTAAATAATTTTTAATCATCTTTTATATTTGCATTTAAATCACGTAGAAGATTAATATCTGATAATATATTTATTCTCGAGTAATATTTTTACTCCAGTACTTTTGTTCTTTTTGTTTAAGATCGGATTTTATTCTCATCCGAACCAATCTATTTTTTGCCTTTGTTTTTGTTTCGAAAATAATGTGCATAATGTAAATTGTATAACAAATTCCATCAAAGTACTTTATTTCTGTTTAATTGAAAATACAGAAAAAAAAACACATATTGAAAATAAATTTATATTGTTTTATCTTCATCAAGAAGTATATTTTTAAATTAAATAAGCAATTCTTTTTTATACATTTTTTTTATTTAGCATTTTTGTAATTAAAAATATAAATTATTATTTAAATATTTTTTAACAAAAAAAATGTGGAGCAATTTTTGAATCAAAAATTATATTGGTAAACATATAATATGTGTATATATATATATATATATATATATATATATATATATATATATAAATTATTAATGGGAATCTAATTTTAAAAAGATCCAGGAAAATACACCTTGATAGATAGAATAGAAGCATAAAAAAATTCGTTAAAATGGACTGGAAGAAAAAAGCATTGGATTGGTCGAAGTGGAAAGTTTTGGAAGAGAATTTCATCCAGTAATGGATAGAAAGAGGTCTCATCGCTAGTATCCACTACTGAACCTCTACTGGATAGACCTTTCCTAAAATATTCCACTTCAAGCACATATATATATATATATATATATATATATATATATATATATATATAGAGAGAGAGAGAGAGAAAGAGAGGAGGTTTATCTAAATGTGATCTCTAGATTTATGTTTTATTAAAAAGAAACATGTTTATAAGGTGTTGTATAATGAAACATGTGTATAGTTTCTTTTTAATAAAACACAAATCTAGACGTCACATTTGGATGATTATATATATATATATATATATATATATATATATATATATATATATATATTCTACGATTCTATACGAATTCCAATCGAAACTAAAATTACATTAAAAATAGTTACTCTGAATATTTATAATATTTTGATTTAAAAAAATGAATATATAATTTTTGTAGAATTTAATTCAATATAATTTAAGGCACCAATTCGAAATTAACTTATTAAAAAAAACGTTTTAATTGAAATTATCTACACTAAATTAATTATTATTCAAATATCGCGATAGCACACCGAATGAATAACAAAACCTAACGAAATATATAGTCTATTTAAAATTATTTCGAGATCGTGTTTTTTCAACTTTGTCACAATAATCATATATTGAAAAACTTTACAAATCCCTTACGTAGAATGTCACGTTGTTTCTCCATCTTCGCCTCCGTTATACGTGCAAAGACTAACAATGAGCAGACTGTTTCTGACACATTTACTTCCATCTCTAGACGACGATTCTAACCTACAGAAATGACACGTGCTACAAACTAATGCAACAATCGTCCTCACAATGTCGTCAATAATTTCGTTTATGAGTCGGATATGGAATCTTACTCGGTCAGAAACGATGGTGGAATTATATTGAAAATGAGGTTTTAAATTAGTTATGATTAAAGAGTAAATGTTATTAATTCAATTATCTTCATCTCTCTCCCTTTCTATTATATATATATATATATATATATATATATATATATATATATAAAATCATATCCTCTTATAACAGCCCACTGTTGGGCGAAAGTTTCAATGATTGTTACCACTCATTTGTATTTGGTCATACCACACTGACTAGGGGAGTTGGTAAGGATTTATTATCCAGGATTTACTCCTTAAATTAAGTGGTCTTCACTAAAGCTTTATATATATATATATATATATATATATATATATATATATATATATATATATATATATATATATCATATAAATACATTAAATTTTCAGGTTTAAATCAAATTTGTATATTTTTTAAAAAAAAATATCTAAAATAATAATTTTTAAAATAATTTTATTTCCATAAAAAGCTATTTATTTATACAATATACTGTCGTTAAAATAATAAATGAAAAAATTATATTCTGTTGAAATTTGTGAAAAAAATAAATAATTATATTGAAGTCACTGATTTAAAACTTAAACGTATTCAAAAATCTCTATCAGTTTTCTATAATAAAAAATAATTTTCATTTCGAATATTTCATGTCTTTTTACATTAAAACTCGTTTAAGATCAATAATAGTTATTTTAAAAAATAATATTTTTTAACAAATTTTATATACCAAGTCGACGTTTTTAAAAATCCCAAAAAATATTATTTATTTAAATTCGAAACTATTGTATTTTTTACTATAAATCGACTAATTGAATTAGATAATTAAATTATCATAGAAATTACAATTGATTTTCTTAGACAACAGCTCATTCTTAAAAACATACAAACAGAGACTAAAACATAAAATTGAAATATTAGCTTTTTTTCGTATCAAAGATGTTTATTTCAATGTATATAAAATATTAATTATTTATGTAAATAATAAATATTTTTTCTCATAATAAAATAATAATCGATTAGAAAAATATGATTTCTATTTAAATTTTCCACAAAAAAAATGTTTACTTTTGATTTTAATTTGAAATTTATTCGTCTTTAAATCATTCTCTCCATTTTCTCTCAAACAAATCAGTTTTTTCTCAATAATTTTTTATTTTTTATATTCACATAGAAAAATCCTGAATAGTTTGAATCCTGAAAAAGTGATTTTTAAAAAAATACGATTTTTCAACAAATTTTGTATACTATAGATTAATTATTATTTTAAGCTAAAAACAGGAAATATTGTATTTTTCAGTATAAATCAATCTATTGTCATCAAAATAATAATGTATTATCAAAAAAAACTTTCTAAATCATAACAATTCACTTTTTAACAACTTATAAAATATTTTATTTTAAGATTACCTACTTTTTATATTAAAAATTGTTTATTTGTGTAAATAAATATATTATTCCCTCAAAAAAATAACAAACTTCTGGGAAAATAAGTCTTAACAATTTTTTTTAAAAAATACTCTTTTTTATAATTAATAAATATAAGGTTTATTTATGTTTTTGTTACTTTTCCCAACCCTTATGTATATATAATGCAACAGTTTTTTAAAATGATGTATTATCAAATTAATCTAGTTTGAAATGTAATTACATAATTTTCTTTTAATTAAGTAAATAATTAAGTAAATATTTTTTGATTGAATATCACGATTGATAAAATAGAAATTAGTGAAAAGAATTTTCATATAAATACTTTTCAACGAACCACTATTAAATTGCTTTAGATACACATGAAGTATTTTAATACCACACGCACTCCAGCTAGTATTGATCATGTAAATAATGAAAATGATTACCACATTTGTTCTAAAAATATGAAACAGTTAATTAGATACGTAACTATATAAATTTCGAAAGCTTCACAATTCCGAGAAAAGAATGCCCACACTGTTTGAAATGTTTATTAAAAGCGTACGGAAACCACCCGCCACCGCAACACTCTGTGTATTTTAATAATCCATAATGAAGAGTCAAACGTGAAAGAATAAATATAATTATATTGAATTATCTTAATTAAATACTGCACGGAAGCTATTTGGCTAAACATCAAAACCTGCTAATTTATTTATGCATATAATTCAATAAACCTAGTATATAAATGAAATAAACCACACGATCAACAGCTACAGCGAATATGTAGCAGTATGTAAATTCGCCACATACGTTCACACCTGCGGAGTTGTTTATGAAACTCTCTGGTGGCTCGAGTTGAACAACTACTGTATTATGACGGTATATACCCACTTATAGCTTCTACTTGGTATTATATACAGGCGTTCCAAGAAAAAGACATTCTGGAACGGTATCACGTGCAGGTTCTAAAATATTATGTATTCAAGTTGAAATTGTGGTGAGCGAAGCGTAGTACACTTTTGAAAGACTTTAATTACGTGAACAGATTTTCAAAATAACACTAGGTACCACTGAATGTATTAAATATGAAATGGAGATGTACTATGTGTAATGTCTCTTACTGGTTTATTAACCCATTAACGCCCGAAACTTTAATAACAGATTCGTCAAATTGCCATGATGTAAAGCATCGAAGGTAATACATTAAAATACTATTTATTCAAAATCACATATTTCGTCCTAATGGATTTGTATTTACTTTATCAACTATAACAATTCGTTATTTATTTATTTATGATTAAAAATTCAATAGACATGATTGATTTACTTTCAGTGGCTTAGACTAATAGTGGCTTAAAACTAATAAAATGATCTCACAAATGAATTATTCATCAAACACCATTATATTTTATAAAAAAAATAATCACTCATTATTCCTTTTATTCACTAATTCATATTTATTTAGTCATATTATAATCTTAAGATTAATTTCATGCTGTGAAGACTACACTACATCGCTTTTTTTTTAATTTTAAAATATTTTTTTTGTATCAGTGATTCATTTTTGAAAATTATATATAATGCAAATGTGATGCCTACATTTGTGTTTTATTAAAAAAAATGTGTATAGGAAAACATGTGTATCTTTTTAATAAAACACAAATCTAGGCGTCGCATTTGGATGATCCTATTATATAGGGTTTTCCAATAAGCGTTTCAAAAGTTTAAATGAAAATAAAACAAAAAGTATTTGATTAATTAGTTATTTTTCTTTAATCTTAAACATATTTTATGGCATTAATGATGGAATACAATTTCACTCATATGACCACCATGACTTTACTTGATAAAGTGCATTCGTTTAGTCCAATTTTAGTCACTCTTTCACGTAATTGTGGTTCAGATCCATGAATTACACGTTCAATGTTTATTTTTAATACTTGTGTTGTTTGTGATTTATCAGCATGAACCAATGATTTCACATAACCTCACAGAAAATAATCCAATAGAGTTAGATCAAATGATCTTAGTGGCCAATTAATGGATCCATTTTATCAAATAATAGACTTAAAATGTTAAACGTTCCATGATAATTTTTCAAATTAAATTGAGTTGAAATGACATAATGAGCTTGAATAAAAATTCAAACATGCTGTCAAAGTTCTGACATTCTTTTTGGAAAACCCTATATATGTATTTAAAATCTTTAAAAAAATATCAATTTATTTATAACAAAAAGAAAAATTATTTCCAATTTATGATTTTAAGCAACGTCAATTTCATTGTAAAACTAATTTTAGTTTAAAAAATATTATCTGAATTCCTAAAAAATGAGATTATAAACGATTATTTTAATCAATTTATGATGAAAAAATATAATATATTAGAATTTAGATTTCTGATGATATAATATGAAAAAAATGCTGAAAATCATAATTTTTCACAATCATATTGACTCAAATTATGATTTTAGCATAGCAGATAAAATAATTACTAGTGAAAAACTCATTTAATAATATTAATTATGTACTTGTAAATCAGAATTATGAATAGATAATTAAAATGAAATATAGTTGTTCTATATTTCATTTTAATTATTTATTCATTAGTTTTTTTTTTATTTCTGTTTGTATTAATTCAGTAAACAAAATTGTACAGCAGTATATTTTCTCTGAAAAGTTTTTCTATGCTTACATTTTCATTAATTAGTAGAATAAATTTTCAGCATAAATATTAAAATAGTACGGTTATATTTTTCAAATTGAAAGGAAAAATATATATAGTAAAAGACATATTATAGGAAAAATATATATAGTAATAATTTATGAAATGTAAAATAATTGATATTTTATATATATAATATTTTAACACAAATGAATTATCATCCCCCACACTATAATATATTATAAAGTGTTCAATAATCAATGATTGTTCACTTTGTTGTTTATAACAACAATGGGCTAATGCGGATTTTGATGACGATTCTATCATCGTCAGAGCCTTTATAATAATAAAGAAAATATTGTGATATTGGGGTTGATAATTCATTTGTGTTAAAGTGAATTTGTCACAGTTTCAAAACAACCAATGACATTATATACAAATACATCAATAGGTATAGATTCTAATTAATCATAAATAATTAAATAATTAAGTTTTTGTCTCATCTAAAAATTTAGTTAAAAGTACTAAATATTTACTATCGAATAAATAAAATTAAAGTATATTTTAACATAAATTAATTAATTATTCTAACTCTGTGAAATTTTATCTAAGTTTACAATAAACTAAATTTTCTAATACACCACTTTAACAATGATGGTATGTCCATCAAAATACATATCAATAAATAAATTGACTAATTAATGGATATTGAACATTTTTATAAAATTTTATTCCATTTGGAGTAATTAATTTCATTTGTGTTAAAATAAATTTGTCGTAATACTAAAACGAATAAATAAAATAAAATTATTATTTTTTTAAGAAATAATTTTTATTGATAACTCTTTTTTTATTTAAACTTTGTGCATTTACTGTAACAAATATAACTGGATTTAAATAGCAACATCAATTAATTTAGTTTAATAATTATCTCAATAAAATTGTGATTAAAATAATTATAAATGCAGTAAAAAGTAATTGTTATTAAATTACAAAAAAATAATAACAAAATAGTTATAACAAATTATTTTAGATAAATTCTAAAGTAAAACACGATTTCATAATTTTTATTAAAACCTGATTTTAATACTTAAAGATTGTTTATTTGGTATTAAGTTTTAAACATCCCATTTATAATTTTTATAGCTTAAAAAATGTACAATATATTACTTAATAATAAATAGTTATTAACATGAATTATTATTCCTTTAAGATTACTGTAAATAAAAGTCAAAAGTTAGTATATATATATATATATATATATATATATATATATATATATATATATATATATATAAATATAAATTTATAGTTGTGTGTGTTTGTACGAAAACGGATATAAATTATAGTGTATTTTTTTCTTATTACTGTACTTTCCTCAGACATTATCTTCTCCCTCCAGGGTGCACCTCCTTACGTTATGAAAACTCTGAGTTATGAGCTTAAATATTTTGATAAATATAAGCACTTACTATAATGAAAAAATCGTGTATTCAATCTAAATCATTTTTTTAATTAACAGTTTTGTTATCGTTCTTACTAATTTTATGTTCACTATATCAGCTTTACGATATGTACATATATATATATATATATATATATATATATATATATATATATATATGTATATGTATATGTGTGTGTGTGTGTGAAAGGTAAAAAATATAGCAATTCACAGGATATTTCAAATACTATCGTTTCAAACATCTCATTTTATTTTTGTCGAAAGAAATACATTGGCGTCGTTCCCTCGTTCTGTCCCACCCCCCATACGGGTAAACCATTTTCGAGCATATTCTTCGTCGGTCTGGGTTTCTAGTCGTTTATTTTAATTCAATTTTACAGTACGAGATGGAATAAGGTGATAAGCGACGCTTGTGAAATATGATCATTTTCGTAAGAGGAATTTATTAAACTTGTGTGCCAGTTTTTGTTCGAAATTGTACAATGGAATCGTATAAATGATGATTGTTTCATGTTATATATATATATATATATATATATATATATATATATATATATATAACATATATACAGAAACATAGACATACAATATACAGTTTTCTTAAATTTATTTTTACTTACAGTGATGATATTTATATGTTTATATTTTTCAGTGTAATAAAATATTTAATTTTGAAAAAAAACCTTTATTTCATTCTAAAAATGTAAATTTCATACTTCATTTTTTATTAATACAGCCTTTGGGATTTTATAAATCTCATAAGTCTTAAATATCCAAAAATGTATATTTAATTTTTGAATGAAAAATATTTAAACAGAGTTCTTATTAAATATTTATTTTTGTTTAACTTTTACATCTAATATCGTGTACTTGAGTAAAGCAGATCAGAACATTTTTAAATATTCGATTTCTTGAATTTTCATATTTTCCATAATACCCTTTATAGGAATATGCAAATCATGTAAATTAATATAATATATTTTTCAATAATAATATTTGTAAAATGTTTATCAAAATACTTTAATTTTTATAACATATTTTTTCAAAATATTATAAATCAATTGTAATAATTTCAAAATGTTTACATTTTTAAAAGAGAAGTTGATAAGAGAATATATATTTTTATTTTCTTTATTCTTAATTTTCTCAATGTAAAATATAGACAATTTAATTTAATATTTGTATGTGTAAAATAAATTTAAACAATGACTACAAATATAAATATTCAAAATGACTCTAGGATATAATTTATAATAAATAAATATACAAAAAAGTAAACATAACATTTCACATTTTTAATTATTTTTTTTAAATAAAATAAATAAATACAAATGTTCGATTTAACCAAATAATTTTAATTTAAACAAAATGTAACATGAGATTAATTAATTCGAGAATTTTTTTATTAAACTACGATTTATTCTCTTCAGTAACTTTTTATATTCCTATTTGAGAAAAACAATTCTTTTATCTATAAAAATATAAATCACATTCAATTTTATCGTCTTTACAAAATGTTCAATCTCCACTTACTATTTTTTTATAACTGAACTTTGAATTAGGTGATCATTATTTTAATAATAAATTTAATAAAAACGTTACATTTTTCATTAAACTTTTACTTTAATAATTTATTATATTATAAAAAAATGTTCGTTGAAAGTTTTAATTATTTGGCTTGTTTTCAAGAATCAATGAAAGTCCGAATCACAATTATTTTTGTTATTAGATAAGTAAACATTTATTTTCTTGTTCGTATTCATCCATCCAGATATATATATATATATATATATATATATATATATATATACATATATATATATATATATAACAGAACTAACATTAATTTTCATAACAGCATTGAACTAATCAACTATTTTTTTGGAATCAATCGATATTGAAAATGAGAAAAGTTATAAGTTCTTATAAGAAAACAACAATTTATCTTTCCATTTTTCGTTGTAAAAGCATTTAATCATAGAAAATAACAACAACTTTACTAACTATAGGGTGGTCCAAATGAAATTAAAAGATAGTAAAAAATAACAAATGATAATTAAGAAGTAAATGTATGTTTAAACTCTTCAGTCTTATTGGGTTAGTTTATAGTATAAAAATTATTTATACCAAAAAATATTATTTTTACTGACTTTAGGCACAAATGCATAAATGTGTATATTCGAGTACATATCACCAGCCTATTTCTGTTCAATGCTAGATATAAGCCTCTCTCAAAACTAAACATTTTCAGCAATCTATTACCATTTTTTTTTATTCCATTTCGATGAACTTTCTCATGTTTCTATTTTATTTATCCATTGGTTTCTTATTTAAGTTTTTTTTGTATTACTATATTCCCAATTAATTATTTCTCTTGTTCACTTATGGTGTCAAGAAATTATTGATTGGGAATGTAGATTTATGAAGACTCAAACAATGAATCCCTAAATAGATGAAATAGATACAATTAAAATCATATGGAATAAAAAGGAAAGGAATTGTATCGATGAAATTATTTTTTATGAAATTATTTTGAGATTTTAGAGAGAAATTTTGAAATTGACATACAAAAATATTAAAAATAGTTTTAAATTTTTGTAATAATTCTATATTAATTTTTGGAACCAATTAGACATTTAAAATTATATTCCTGTATATATACTTATATAGATACATATATTGTATACTGTTTATTTTTTGATATTCAACTTGGTAAAATATTATTTAAAATATATCAACAACAATAAATTTGTTATAAGAAAAATATTCCAATTATTATTGGAAATTTTTCTCAGTTGAATAGCCTTGAGGAAATCGTATATTTTTAAATATTTTCAATATCTCGTTTTTTTAATATTTACAATGTTTCAGGTTTGTTTTTATATTTCATTTTCAATTTCAGTTAATTGGACAATAAAAGATTTCACAAATAGTACAATTCATTGAAACTGGAATTGATTTTTATACTAAAAATTTGCAAACATATTTTTTGATTAACATTTTATAATGTAAAAATAATCAACTTTCTTTTTTTAAATATTGTGTGTAAATGAATTGATGAAATATTGATATCATAGCTTTTTTTAGATTCTCTAATACTAAACTTTTATAATAATGGCATAGTCATCGAAATACACATTAACAAATAAAATGTCTATTGAACATTTTTATAAAAACTATTAATTTTAACTTAATGATTTATGTGGATAATAAATAATAACGTATACTGAGAATTGTATTTTCGATAATAAGAAAATTTTGATGGGTTAATAAATCAATGTAATTTTTTTGTAACAAATCGTATATATTGTACAATAAAGATTGCTTTAATCTCCCTATTTCCTTTGAATACAAAAATACATAATAAATATATTAAACTGTTATTCCAATAAACCCATACAAATCACCTGATTAAATAAACTCTCTAATTGAAACCATACACCATATTTTTCAATTTGTTTATTTCGTAGAAAAAAGCACCATATTAATAAAGTCGACCAACAAATCCGTTTCGAACAATTTGCACCGAATCTAATAAAAAACTTCATCATTCATTTTTGTGAAAGCGTACAGGAATCAAACCGGGCATTAATTCAACGCGCGACATAATCTTACATCAAACACGAAATAAAAATACGGAAAACATAAATACCGCAACAATACTGGTACGGTGCGGAGAACAGAGAGCGTTACAGAAAATACCGAAACGCTCCAATTATAATCTGAATGATTTCGTCGAACAGTGGCGGTTCGTGGCCGTGTCATAAAACAAACATTAAATGTTATTAAGCTCATGTGGGTCATGTTATCATAGTCTATTAAACTTACTTGCATATCGAAATAGATAGAAATTAGTATGATTTTACAAGTTTAACCATTAATCCCTTAAGTACATACCTACATAACATACTTCGTTGTTTACACACACATACATCTATATATATATATATATATATATATATATATATATATATATATATATATATATATACGTCATAGTCATGTAATATCTAACAATATGGTTCGTTATCATTGGAAGAGAAAATATTTATCGTTATTAACATCCGACTGGTGGATTTTCATCGGTTATGTGTGTAATAAATGTGTGCATATCTGACAATGTATAAATAAATAGATAAATACAAAAACATTTTATTCGAAATTCAAAAACTGGACCTTTATATATTATTTGAAAGTGTTTCAGTAACTTTTTAATAAAAAAAAAATATTTAAAGAAATTAAGAAAATTTGAAATTAAATATAAATATTTTTTATATTAATTAAATCTAAATACTTTTTGGAAAATAATTTTGTTACCAAAGTGACATTTGGTAAAATTTAAATAAAATTTTAGATGTTATTCAAAAATTATATATTTTTTAGTATATATATATATATATATTAGTCTCTTTTTATCCACTACTGAATTAAGGTCTGTCTCAAAATTTTCTACTTCGACTAATCCAAGCTTTTTAGACAGCATTTCCTATATTTGTATCCCTTCTATTCATGAAACTTTTTCTGAGCTTTTTTTTATATATAGTGTTTTTTAAGCATGATAGAACTTTAAATTGAATCCCTATCGAAAGTTATGTCTAACCTAAAAAACATTTTTATATATAAACATGTGTGTGTATGTTTATATAAAAGTATGATTAGGGATGTTTTTTAGGTTGAATAGAACTTTCTATAGGGATTGAATTTAAATTTTTCTCACTCTTAAAAAAAACACTATATATCTTAGTTCCCAATCATTAAATTTTATTGTCCATCGATGGTCTTTTTTCTTGCTATATAATCAGCTCATTTACATTTCAAACTCGTCTGTAACTTTTATTTTCTTTTCAGTCCATTCAATTCTCTCTTTTTATCTCTACGAGTTTTTCCTAAGATGCATTTATCTATAATTCTTTTTGTTGTTTGAAGTCACTGAATTATCTAACATTCTTTTCTTCAATTTTCATGTCATTTTATCTATCTTTAATAAATCAACTATTTCTAAAAATGTCTTAATGAATTTAATTTTTATTATTCAATATAAACAATGTATTTTTACAATTGTTCAAAAAAAATCAATTGAAAATATCAACATTTGTAATATTAAAAAAGTTAATAGTTTTAACAATAACTCATTATTTTTAATTTATTGCTTCATTCATTAACCTTTGAATTTGCTTATATTTAACAATGAAAATAAATTATGAAAAACAAAACGTTTAAAAAGCTTTATTAATGCTTCAGAGTAAACGATTTTTATTATATACGAGGGTTGTTTGATAAGTATGGTAAATTTATTTATTGTTTAATTTAATTAATTAATTAATTGAATTAAATTTTTCAATTTAGTTTTTCTTACTTTTTTACTATACTTATCAAACGACCCTCGTATATATATATATAGTAATACAATTAAAATTTATTTTGTTCGAAAAGTCTGCCTAAAATCAATCTTTTTCAATTTTTTGTTAATTTCAATATTTCATAAAATGTATACTTCAGTAATTCTCGGAAAACTTCAAGAAAGTTCGAAAACAGAATTTTCATATCAACCCGGAAGCATAGACCGAGCACCATTATTTTTAAAATAGAAAGAGATTATAAAATGTATACTAAATAAGATATTTTTCGAGTTCACTCATGTGCGAGCTTTTGAAAATTTTCTCTGCAAACAAATAGTTTCTAAATAAAAAAAAATTCCACCACAATTTAAAAATGGTTTCATCTTATATAGTAAAATATTTATAGTAAATAATAAACTACTTTATATACAAAATCAAATGTACAAAAATTCTTTATAAACTATTCATATCAATAAACTTTTCTTGAATCTTCAATCTTGATATTTCTTGTATATTTTACAATAAATATTTTAATATATATATTAAAAAATAAATAAAAGCACGTCTATGATTTTCAAACCTGTATCGGATCTTACAATTAAGTATTGAACACAGACTTACACTTTTATAAAAGAAAGTATCGTGTTGAATATTTTAAATTTCCTTTAAATAATACGCAGAAAATATTTTCGAACATTTTTTTCAGTGATTTCAATTTAAAAGTGACAAAATTTTATTCGCAACATACGTTTGTGTATCAGAATAGACAATTATTTATTACTGCACATTTTGATGAAAAACATTTTTGTGATGTGTTCTGATTTGATTGTTTAACCTCAATATGCCAAACTATCATTACAAAATTTATTTTTGAATCATTGCTCGCGAAGTAAAGATACAATATTTGTAAATAGTTTCTATTTTTATATCAGCAGTATAATTTTGTAAATTACTTATATTTGTCAAGTATTTTAAAAATACTTGTAGAGCATTAATATTTAGTATATTTATAAATGATTGAGTAAATTAAAATATATGTAAACATTTCAGAAAAATATAAAATAATTTTAAACAACCCACATGTGTGTTTTTAATCATAAAAAAGAAGTGATTTTATATAATGTAAATTATTCTCGACGATATGATTTTTCGAAAATATTCATCAAATAATAAAATCATGTGTAATATAAATCTTTTATAAAAAAATAAGATAAACACGTACACGTATATTCAAATGTTGGAGTAGTGGAGACTGAGATGCGATGGTATCGTCAGGAGAAGTGAATTTGATTGGTGTAAGGATAAGGTAGTAGCGAACTAGACTCATTTCTAATATCAGTCACGTCCGTCTCATACCCGATTCTTGTGGGTGGCTACCGACGTTACCTATCGTACAACTTTTCAATGCTACTGAATAGTTTATTTCGCGAGTATTTGAGATGCGAATCGAGTGTTAAGCTGATAAGTATATAGTGTTCTTGAAATAAAGCTCGATATTTCTCAACGGTTCGTAAATTTTTTTTAGAAATAACTATTACCTCTTCGTTGTGTTCAATCTAGTAAGATGGCTCGAACCAATTATATTTATTAAATTGAAAATGTTAAGATTTTGAATTCAATTTTTAAATAAATTTGTTTGTTGTTGTATTTACTTATTTTTTTAGTATTTGTAGCATTTTGATATGATTTTGAAATTATTAAATTATCTTCATAAAGAGTAAGAGTGATTATTTTTCAAATATTTCAGAATTTTCTTAATATAACAGTATTTGAACTTTAACACAAATAAATTATTCACAAAACATTTTATAAAAGTATTCAATAATTGCTTATTTTTTTTTCGATGATTAACATTTTATAACGTAGCTTCCTAATGATAAAAATATGACTTATCAGCAAATGAAATAAATATAGTAAATTATTGCTAAACATCATTATTTTACAAATCTTATGGTAGTTAAGAGAATAATTCATCTATGTAATAATCAATTCTTCAGAGTATCAAAATCAATAACTGTTTATTTCTTTGTTTTAAAATCTGATGTGTATTTGAATAGAACTTTTCGATGTTTTTAAAATTTCTTATTTTACTTGTTTAAATATTACAGAAATTCAGAATTGGAATATCTATTTAATATAAATAGAATAAAGAAAAATATAATAGAATTCTTTCTTTTTTTCTGTTATATTCTTTCGATCATCGAGCAAACTTTTATCCTTTTTATGATTTATTCTCTCTATTCTACCACTCTTTCCTCTCCTACTTCCAAAGTTTTCAATTTCATCCAATCCTATTCTTCCCTTTCTTGCTACATCTTTCCAATCTTGCTTCCAGTATTTGTTTCAATATTCTGTTCTCTGGCACTCAATACACATACCCAAACGAATTTAATCCTCTCTTCTTTATGACTTCATTTATGACCTATTATCCAACTTGCTCTCTAACTCCACTTCTTTTTATCTCTTCATTTCTTTCCTATGATCTTTGTATAACTCTTCTCTTCTATTGCTCTGTTTACACTTAAATGTTTATCTTACAGTTTTTATCTCTTAGAAAATCAAAAAACATTAAGATGATTATGTCATTATATAGAGTGAACTAAATGAGACTGAATTGTTTAAAGATACATTTATTTTCCTGTTATTATTTGCTATTTTTGACTATTCTTCAGTCTCATTCAGTTTCATTTTATGTATATGCCCTTTTGTTTTAATTTTTATTTTCTTTTTCTTAAATATATAATTTTAATTTGGAAATAAGCTTGGATGGTTTTCTTTATCTTACTTAAATCTACTCTGTCGATTCTTCCATCTTCAATAATGACCATCCCTAAGTAATCATAAAATTTTATCTGGTAAAATTACTATCTACTTATCAGCTTGATACTTTCTCACCTGTTTTATTTACTTTCATTATTTTACATTTATTCTCATTTGTCTCCATATCACATCTCTCTATTTTCTCTGTCCACTCGTTTTATATGATGTAAGATATTTAAAAAAAGTTAAAATACCTAAGTGTACATATATATATATATATATATATATATATATATATATATATATATATATACTGATTCAATAATCAAAATAAAATAATAATGAATCTATTATTTTAAGAAAAAAATAAATATGATTTTCCTTAACTTGTTTAAAGAAGAGTATTGTATAAAATACGAATATTAAAAAACAAAATATTAATCTCAAAAATATTGAACCACAATAACCAAATTCTTAAAAATATTAAATAAATTAATAATCATCAAAATCCAGTCAAGAATTGTCTAATAATTTTATCTCTTCTTTATTTTTTATACCGAATATTTTTAACTTCTTAACATTAATCTATTTTAATATATTATTTTTATAAAATGTATACATGGTAAACAAATGCTGATGATGAATATCTGTAATTTATGTATCCAATAAAAATTATAAAAGGAGATATAAAAATATTTAATAGTTGCTATTTATAGATTTTACGTTAATATTAAAATGTATATTTATTTTCTCTTGCTATGATACAATAATTTTATTAAAAGTTTTATTTAACAGACACGTTTTATTAAAAATATTTTTCATAAACAATTTTTATGGTTAAAATTTAAGTAACGTTGTTTATATTAAAGAAAATGTGTATTAGTGAGCAGATAAATTTTAAATAAAACTGAATATTAAATAAAGTACATGTAAAAGAGTTTCATTGTTAATGAAATTATATTAAACACATTTATACGTCTCACTAATATCACAAAATGAAATTATACGAAAAAAATCTAATAATATACATAGAATACGATGCACATCAATGTGCGTTATTATATTTTGATTACAATTTACTTCCGAAATCCACCTACAAGCATCCACCACTGTTTCTTGTTAAGTATTTTCGTTCACCCGCGGTGACCTCATACCAAACCACCTCGCAGATTATAAATTTTAAATATTTATTAACTTTGCCCCATTACAGGTGCGTGTTGGAGGACGCTTTAACAGGTGAGAACAGCGTTTTCTGTTAGGGGTTGCTAACGTAAACACACATAATACTTAAACACAAACACACATGCATCCCTGTACACACAAAATTCACAAATGTAACATAAACCTAGATGGGGTCCCTGCTGTGGCCACTTGAAGCTTTCTCATCGCCCGCTGTTTGATATATTTTTATTTGATGTTAAGTGTTGATATTGTTTTGTTGATTTTGAATTGTTAATTATATTCTTAATAATTACAGTACATACTCGTGTTGTTGTTTCGAGTGTGTATTAGGTGTGTTTGGATAAAAAGAATATCAAATCCTACTTATATGTTAATTGGTGGAATTTAAATACTCGAACACGAAAACATATTTGGAACTTTTTTATGTAATAATTTACTTCGACATAGTGAGCTAACGTAGTGAATTGAGCTACAAGTTTGTCGTAAATTGTGCTATCTTACCTTTTAAATTTGGAAAATTATTATTCTACATCATTTTACATTAGTATATATTTTTTTAAATATTTGCTGATAAGAAAAATATTTTCATTATATATTATTTTTTAATTTCGAATATTTTATAAATCATTTTATATTTATTTATCATCAGTTAACAGAAAATTCATTTTTAATTAAAACTAAATTTGATTTTCTACATGTTTTAAAAAACCATTTTAAAAATTGAATATTTTTATAAATATTTTAATTTTTTTTAAAAATATTCATCATATTTTATAATTCATAAGAATTGTCTTTTTATAATTTTTATAAAATATTAACGACTGTCTATAGAAAATTAATTTTATATGTATTTATTTTATATGATTGACATTGTAATGGATGTGTTAAAAGTAAAATTAATGTAATTAAAATGTTAATAGAAACAATATTACTTTTAATATCATTGTATAAAATTTTATATATATTTCTCTTTATTATTACATTTCATTTTTTTGGGAAAAAGATAAAAAGAGAAACGACTGAGATAAAGAAAATTTTAATAAACGTTTATTAAAATTGATATCAGTCAGTATTAAATATTTCGTTACGAAATTTCTGATTAATTCTCTGTCCTCTTTTCGACATTGTCAAATTATTGTAATAATAGCATCGTCTTGCTTCATTTTAATACAATTATCTCGCAAAATCGATCAGTATTTGTCAATTATTATTATTAATTTCATTTTGAGAATTTAATTTTTACATAATCGTTTTTCAAGTATTTAATCGGTTATATGAACGAGTGATATTAATTTTTCTAATTAAAAAAATATAAATAATTTATATATATATAAAAATATTTCTTGAATAAAAAAATGAATCAGTATTTTTGATGAAATATGTCTGAAAATAATTTTAAGGTAAAAATAATATACTTGTATTTCATTTTATAAATATAATAAATTATATAATAATTGTTTATACGTGTTGAAGAGAAAATTGTATTGTTAAGTCTTCACATTGAAACTCGTATTGCTTCTTGTTCAAAGTGATATTTTAAACAATTCTTGTAACCATTGTAAATATTTATAATTTTCTTTTTCTGTTTCATCTTTTCATTCGTTTATTAAAAATATTTGTATTGTATAAATGTTATTATTTTCATTCCAATTACTGTATTGTATTACGTTTACGAATTTAACACGTACTTTAACAAAGATTGATTATAAATTCCCGTACATTTTTTTTAATACTTTCAACACAAATTTCCTTAATAATTCAAAACGACAGTACCGTAATTATTTGTTGTTGTTTTTTCTTCCAACAGTAAAATACTTACGAGAAGTGACGCCGTATTTCCGGAAAGCGAGCATCATATCGGAAGTAGGTTGGGAGTTGCAGAGGGGATTTTTGTCCGGTGCCCCGCCGAGTCCCCGATCGCCCCAAAGAGCCGACACCAGATACCTACCGTTACAGCTTTGTCATCTCGTCAGAAATTACAAACATCCCGATCAAGGTAGGTCACGCACGATGATCGTTTATCATTCCATCCATTTTGTTTACAATACAGGAAGACCAGCCGCCAATGGCTTTGTGAAAATTCGCCGAGGGACACGGATTTCGTATTGATTTTTTTCTTATTCTCTGTGATATAATTTTGTCTCTTTATATATAATTTTCAGTTCATTCACGTCAACTTTTTCAATTTGATATTAAAACGTGGCTCTATTGAAGTTATTCATATATGCAGCGTAGACACGCATGCATATAAATTAAGTTGTTTGATAAGCCATATCGATTTTTACTAATTTTATCAAATAACAGAAAAATATTTGTAATTCTGTTGACATCTAATCCAAAACACCGAATGATTATGTTAAAATTGCACGATTTCTAAAATTTATTTTATTTTATAATAAAATACGTATATATAGACAATTTATATCATTAAAAAAAAATAAACTCAAACTCATCTTAATAATTTATAAACTGAATTCTACCTATAAAATGTAATAAAAATCTCTTTTCAATGTTAATAAAGCCACTAATAGAAGGAGAATTAACGAAAAAAATGTGTAATAAATAATTACTATGCAGTAGATCAGGGGTCTGCAACCTATGACCCGCGGGTCACCGAGTGACCCATTTGATAATTTCAAGTGACCCACTTTAGTTCCGAAAATAAAATACTACTTCAAAATTGATATTATTTGAAACTGACATAAAAACTAAAAAAAATCATTTCTTTCCCTTGTTAAAAAGGGAACATGAAAAAGAAAATATCGATGAAAGCAATCTAAATATGTTCGAAAGTTGGATTTTCGTCATTAAAAGTGAATATGAAAGTCAGTTTCAAAGTTTTAAGAAGCATGGAGAAATGTTTACATTTATAATAAAGCCCGAGGAAATAGAAGAAAATGTTTTAAATTTCCAGTATTTTCAATATCTAAAAATTGACAATTTTAGTTTAGAAATGATTGATTTTAAAAGTTCAACGTTATGGACGGATAAATTCAAGAAATTGTGGAAAGATTTGGAAAAACAGAAGATAATCATCTTCTCATGATATCAACATGTTGGGCATCACTTCCTACGAAGTTTTCATCTTTGAAAAAAATTGGCTTTGCCATTTTGTCCACATTCGGTTCAACTTATAAATGTGAGCAGATATTTTCACAAATGAAATTTACATTAAGCAAGAACAGGAACAGGTTAACTACCGAAAATTCAGATGCTTGTATTCATCTTAAAACGACTAACTATAAACCAGACTTGACTAAATTGACGTCACAAGTTCAACTTCAGGGGAGCCATTGATATCGAAGAGAACGTTTATAAATAAAGTTCATTCAACTATGTTTGTAATTATTTTCTTAATAAAATATATCTTATTATTTACTAAAAGACTGTTTTAATACGAAAATATCTCTGACCCAAACGTCTCTTTAATACTCACATTTTGGTTGATTTTGACCCGCGGCCAAAAAAGGTTGCCGACCCCTGCAGTAGATTATTAATTTTTATAGCAAAATTGATTATTTTAAAAAATAATAATTGAGAAATTACAAAAAAAGTTAGTAAAATTTTAATTTTCCATAGAAATACTCGAACTTCGAATTTTCATCATTTCAATGTTTCCAAATCACCACCCTCATTTTTGCATTTAGTGTTTAAGTTTCTGACCCATAAATACCATCAGGCATATATATAGGATCATCCAAATGTGACGCCCAGATTTGTGTTCTATTAAAAAGAAACATGTGTGGTGTATAGGGAAACATGTGTATAGTTTATGTTTAATGAAACACAAATTTAGGCGTCATATTTTGATGACCCTATAAATATAAACATAGATATATAAAAAGACAAAGGGAGAGATCCATGGATAAATTGGATAGAGATGTAAGAAAATATGTCTGAATGGACTGGAAAAAAGCATTGGGTTGGTCGAAGTAGAAAATTTTAGGAAAGTCTTCTCATCCACCAATGAATAAAGAAGGCTGATGTTATATATATATATATATATATATATACACGATATGTATGTATGAAACGCACACCTTATATCTTTCTAATTCAATAAATAGTTCCATCGTGTCCTTCCTAATCGACCCCACGTCGACACAGCGCGAAGCATCGAGCGTACAACATCGATACGAAGATAATCCACCCTGTTGCCTCTTACCCGTATAACATATCCTCATTTGGTGCTTGTTGGCGTGGATCAAATCATCTTGGAAAAAGTTGACGACGCATCACAACCCCCATCCACATGTATGTGTTTTTCGCCACCCGTCGCCACCTTCGCGTATTTTCCTCCACAGCGATTCGATGAAAATGTGTTTTGGCCGATGTGTGTTTTTGATAGGATTTTCCGGTGTCCTGTTCCGATATACGGATTTAAATCAGCTTAAATCAGCTTGCCTGCTGGAAAGTCGATGCATTTCATTCATTCTGCTATGAATTTTATATTATTTATTGTGATTTGTTTTATGTGTAAACATGTCCGTACATTTGATGGTCGAATGTGTGTACACACTCTTATTTGGAAGTGCGTTTTAGCTGATTGGATTATCAGTTTTAATGAGTTTGTTACTAAATATACTAAATATGGAAAACATGTTTATAATTAATCCAAATATATATATAAATCACTTTTTCTCCAACCCCTTTCTCTCTCTCTCTCTCTCTCTCTTTATATATATATATATATATATATATATATATATATATATATACATTACAGAATATTATTGTTTTTTTTGTATGAAAATATACTTTAATCATTTTTTTACTGACTGTCTTGTATTTCAATAAAAATATAATTATTTTCAAATCCCAAATGCAAAAAATATGACTGTAATATAAGTCGTTTAAATAAAATGTTTTTTTACAAATGCCTTATATACAATAATATACATATCGCAATTAATTAATTAATTTAAAAGATAAAAGTTCTAAATCATAAATTAATATAAAAAAGTGAAAAAAGTATTATTTATTATTTTCTAAATAGTTAAAATAACTATATTTTATTTGCTTTTTTATCATGTTAACTTTTAGTAATTAAGTTGAGATGCTAATCAAAAATAACACCCATTTCCCTTTGTAGCGAATATTATAAAAACTAAAAATCACAAAAAGAATATTTTGTGCAAATTATAGGTTAGAAGGTTTTATATAATTTGATTGAAAAAATAACGAATACATCTTATCTATTATTTAATTTAAAAAGTCACGAAAACAGCGATTTGAAACGAATAATATAGAATAAATAATAATTCATTTGAAGCAGCAATAAAAGAAAATGTGTTTTTAAGTTAATTAAATAAATTGTCCGTAGCCACTGGAATAAAAATCTTGTATTTCAAAGTTTTAAAAAGTAACTTTTTTATTTAGTTTAAACAGTGTATAAATAAACTCGTTATGAATATTATAAAATTCGTTTACTTATTGTATATTAAAAATTATAGTGAATTGTTTTCTATAAAAAATTAAAAAGTTCTTAAAAAAGAATTTTTAAAGAATTAACTAACTTTTTTTAGATTACTTCAGTAAGTAAGGTGTTAATAAATATTTTTAAACACGTTTACTAATTGGATATTAAAAATTATAGTGAAAATTTGTTTTATATAAAAAAATATAAAAAGTTTTTAAAAAAGTAATTCTAGAGAATTATCAAATATTTGTTAAAAATTTAATTCCTTAAATTCAAAAATTCACATTAATTACATATTAAACGAATATAAATTTAAATGAAGTTGTTTTTTTATTTTTTAAACTATATTTGTCTGATTTGTATTTTCATTTACAATTTCATTTTTTAAAATCTTAGTCTCCAAATAATATTTTTTCTGTATCCTCGTAAAGAGTTTTTAGACTTTATAAACAATAAATTACAAATATTATATTGATTTCTGGTATATAAAATAATTTTCAAAACTTGTCAGTTCATAAAAATCATCATATTTAGAAATTATCACAATCAAAAAATTCTTTAAATTACTTCTAGCTGTAACAACGAAAATTTTACCCTGCCTTTCAGATTGAAATTTTAATTAGTTGTTCACATTAAAAGATTTAACTTTTTTTTTTAAAAAAAAAAATAATAAAATTAAAATTACTTATTTAAGTATGATAAGTTGTTATAAAATTATGAATTAAACTGTTTTCTTCTACTTTTATATTTAAATTTGTATAATTTACGTTAAATAATTATATAGTATTAGACATTATTTATAATGACGAGTGAATTTCATAAATTCACAAACATTCACTATACTTTCTAGTACTTTTAACGATTATTCATTATTCTTAATGATTATGAATTTATAATCTCGTATTTATTAAATTCTCAATAACATACATACAATTAAATAAAAATGTCTGCTTATAAATGTTTTGCATTAGAATTTTTCTCGAAAATCAATACAAAATTTTCAATTATACCAGTATAATCGAAAATGATATTCGTAAACACGCCAAATGTATTTGAGATTGACATTGACCCTGTCTACCTATATAACAATGTGTAAATTGAAGTGATCGACCCAATACCTCTGATTCTTTTCGCTTTCACATCAAACAGATTACACACGAAAGGTTCACAAACACGTTTAACGTTTCAGCTCTCGTGTTCTAAATTTTCTGATTTGTGTTCCTTGCCGCTTCCTTTTTCAATGAAACGTTTCTTACCGCGATTAATTGATTTGAAGCTTTCGAGAATGTTTTTCGTAAACAGTACGAAAACTCCTTTACACTTTAGGTATCAGCTCACACATAAACACACACACACGCATATCTTTCTTGTACACGGTCGCCATTTTCACAACCCTAATAAACTCTGCACGATACGCGTTTGACCCGCTTCTGATAGCATAAAAATAAATTTATTGCTTGAAGTATTGTTATTTAGAGAATCGATTGAAAGTGTGTGTATATATATTTTTACCATGATATATTTTTTTAAAATATACTCTTTTTTGATTCGATAAATTATTAGATTTTTTGTCGTCGACTACAAACTTTTCAATATTTAAAATTCTATCTAACTATTTTCTGAATATAATTTAAATTCAAAAAAAACTATCCATTAGTTTCTCATTAATGTTTCGTTCCACTTTATCATATTTTATAAAAGTATTCAGACGTAATGTTATTCTATTTTAATACTTATTTCCCCACAAATGTTACGACCATGACATATGTTTCAGGAATATCAGCTTGAATTTAATAAATCTAAAAGTTTTTACAGCAATTTGTTGTACGTTATATTTCACTCGTCCTTTCCTAAGTTCAATATAGACAAAATTACGTAGCTTTTTTTATAATAAAATATAGAGAAAAGTATTATATATATATATATATATATATATATATATATATATATATATATATATATATATATATCTTTTTATTTGGAAAAAAGGACGACCTTTTTCAAATATTACATTGCAGTGTGTTTTTCGATTATGTTATGATTTAATAATAATATTTCTAAGAATATATTATGAAAATACTTCAAAACTTATTTATATGTAAAGTACATTGAGATTCTATTATTTTCTAGTTTAATAATTAATATTTTAGTTATCGTTTCATATGGGGTTGTTTACCCTCCATCGAGCGACTCTCCAGGAGGTATATAAGGGAATGCTCACCAAATATGGTTAGATATAGAGGAAATGAAATATCTGGTGAGGATAAAACTAGTCTGATCTACCATATGTTGTGGGTTAAGGCGATGGACCTGTATATATCAACGTTCAAAAAAAATCTATTACAAAAATTCTCAAATGCTTGGAAAAGAGGGTGTATAAAACGGTACAGTGCTGTCAAAATTCGCTTATATATATATATATATATATATATATATATATATATATATATATATATATATCAATCTGCAAATATTATTTTAAATAAATTTACTCGAGAAAGTTCAGATTACAATTAAAAAATTCATGTAAATAAAAAATTATTCCAATTAAAAATGATTCTAAAAAATATATATAAATAAAAAATACATACAAAATTTAAGTATATGCCATTTATATTTAAATAATTGAAAAAAAAATATTTAATATTATATTTGTTTCAAATTTTAATAAAATTCAACTTTTTGTAAATCAAAAAAAAATTATTTTAATTCTATTAGAAATATTGTTGCCTGTATTTTACGATACTTGAAACTCATTTTGAATTCTTTTAAAAAATAAAATGTCTCTAGAAAAATTGAATTATTAAAATATTCAATATTTGTTTAAAAAATGTTGCAATGAAATTAAAGCATTGAATAAAATAATTCAATAACTGGAAATAAATATTTTAATAGAAACATTTTTACATATTTTTTGTATATTTTAAACAAATTAAAATAAAATATTTAAAAATATATTACAATTCAAAATGGTATTACTATATTTTTTCAATATTTAAAAGTATTAAATTCAGTTTTTGTGCAGGGAAAATTTTTTTTAAGAAAAAAGTATTTAAAGTGTTGGTAGTTTCTTGACGATTTTGAAAATTCGTATTTTTATTTCACTAAAAAGTAACATTTCGAAGTCAATTCGACCTCATGTTCATTGTTCGTATCCCTATTATTCCCTCCCATTGTTCACAACGTCCATGACAAATTCAAATTCAAACTCATGACTATTGTTCATAACATCCGTCATTGTTCACAGCTCGAAACGTGCTAACCATTAGATCATTTACTACCTCATTTATAAATACAGTTCGGTAAACTGAATTTCCATCATTCACTCTCGTGTATAATTAACAAAATAAAATACTTGAAAAGTAAACGAAAAACGTTAGTGACGAGTACAATTGTTTTATTCATTGTTGATAATGAATTCATGAAAATTACACGACGTAAATTTTCATTCCATTCTGACAGACTGCCAATGAGAGCTATTAAGCTCGGTCCATCTTGTATTTCCCATCGTTGTCTACATTATAACGTCCCATATTTTCTTTATCATATATAAGACTCCACTGTCTGTACAATATCCGTCATTAATCATTCTTTTTGGAACTGTACATCATTCTTTTACCCTGAAAATACATCGGTCAACTGTTCCGGCGTAACATAATTTGTATCATCAGAAATAGCTCCGCGAGCTCTGTCTCTATCTCTGTCACAATCATGGCGTCGATATACATCACCGATGATTTTATCTTTATTTAACGCGTCCGCCACGGACACTTTCTCGTAATAACATCATCTCATTGTCCGAGAACATCTTCGCGTCGAAATCATCTCATCTCTATCTACCAAACATATTCTCTATTCTCTCTCTTCATTTTTTATGTTACGCCACAGGTGTCATCTCGACTAAATCTGTACACTATTCGTTGTGTTATATATAGTGTGTTTTTTTTTTTTTTTTGTTATCTCCTTAAGCCAGGGCTGGTTTAGTCTATATAGTTTATTATGGCAATATTTTGTATCTATGCTGACTGTGGTAGTTGCAAGGATTATTATTTTTTCCTTTTCTCTTTTTATAATTTTGTTTTTCGTCGTAAATACGTGAGATTAAGTTTAATGAGGATATGCTGCAGTGTAACTTTATGAATTACCCAAATTTTATCTCGTGTAAGAATAATGAGTTGCAGTTTATTTTGATGGTTTGTTTCGTTGCGACTTCATCAGCATCTTTTCACATGAACAGTTTTTTGATTGAAGGATTCTATAGACTGTCTGATTGAAAGTTGTTTGAATAATATCGTCATTATTTTTTTTATTTATTTGAAAACATGTAGAAAAATAGATTAGTTAAATAGGATAATTAAGCTTGCTAATTTTATTTGAATAGAGTAGATTATTTATACTTATGTAATATTGATCAATTTTATTAAAAAAAACATATTTGTTCTACCCTTATAACATTTTAAATAATATATTAAATAATCATTTCTTATTCACTTTTCTTGCTAAAATACATTTCTATCGCTATACTGTTATCAAGTAAAAAATAATATTGAACTGAGTAAACACTAGACAATAAAAAAATCATTAAATATTTTTATAAAATCTTATAAAGTTGAAGTGAAAAATGTATTTATATAGGTGGTCCAAATGAGGCTGAAAAATTTAAACAAACATTTACTTGCTTACTATTATTTACTATTCTTCAGTCTCATTTGAACCACCATATATAAAATGAACCTAACTACAGTACAAAATGAATTGAGATTATTAATCAGGTTAATATTATTTATAAACATTTATGAAATTAATAATTTTTACTAAAAAAAAAAATGTAATTTTCGTCTATTTGTATATTTGATTTTATTTGAATTATTTTAAAATACTGTCAATATAAAATATTTAATAAAATTAATTTATTTAGATATAAATATTTTAAAATATGAATTGATTATAATTCAAAAATTAAGAAAAAAAATTATTCGTCCATATTTGGATATATAAGGTGTTACAAATAGTACTGAAGGATAATAAATGATATTAAGCAAGTAAATATATGTCTAAACTCTTCACTTTTATTAGAGTCACCCTGTATAAATATATATATAACTTTTCATTAAAATTTTTGAAAAAAATATTTTTGTTGATTCTTTCATGACAGATTTTAACATTTGTTCCATCTAATATATTTATTATTTATACAAATAATTTTCGTCAGTACCAAATTAAATAACCTGAAATTTTGATAGATAATGTAATAACATTTTTCAATATTATTTTTTTTAAAAAGTAATATTGTTTTTTACACCTCGAAATTTTTATATTAACAAATAATAAATGAAATTGCAATTATATACATTTTTATATTTCTCTGTAGTTGTATTTAATTAATTTGTTTAAAATTTTATAGTCACTACTTCTGAATTATTCTGTCAGTCATTTTCATAATTTCATTTTGAAATAAATATGCTTTATAATATTCTCGACTATTGTAATATTTTTACCTGAAGATGTAAATCTGATTAAACGAGAAAAAAGTAGTTATTTTGAATTGTTAACTGCAATAAAATTATTAAAAATATTTTTAATGTCTTCCTGAGTAAAAGGTTTATAAGTATTTAACATAAATGAATCATGCAAATTAAATATTTAAAAATATATAAATAAATTACAATTAAAATATAATTTCGATTTTATAATACAGCTGTCTGATGATGATGATAATATAACCATCGAAATACTTATCAGTTTTTAAATACATAAACTGTACAATAACTGATTATTGGATATTTTTATTAAATCTTGTGGAGGGAAATGATTTATTTATATTAAAAATATAAAATATTTTTTTATAATCGATTACGAATTAAAATTTTCTATAAAATAATGATTTGAAATTATATATTTATCAAATATATATTATGAAATATTTTTTTTAAATGTCATTAAATAAATGTCAAATAAACTACAACTTTTAATATGTAATAAAATATATAAACCACATAAACAAAAAAACTATTATTCATTTCACATCCCTGATTCTATATTTAGATTGTCAGAGCAGCTTTATGACACATTATGTATGTAAAGTGTTAGTTTTATTTATATTTTATGACATTTTTAATATTTAGTTCATATATACGTTTTTTATAAAAACACATAACGTAACCAGAAAATATACTGTAAAAACTGTTAAACAAATTTCATAAAGGTTTCGGTCGGAAAAAATATCGACAAGCAAGTAATTTTGATATAAATCTACTCTCCAAACAAGTGGCCGTAGCAAGTTAAAACTTGCATAACGTTTTAATAGATCAACTAGATAAAACACGTCCTAGAGTCGTTTACGTCCGATCGATTCCTCGTCTCTCAAAATATTCACAATAACTTCACACTATCTCTTCTATTTCGACCCTCTTTATTTCATAATATATATCTTCATATACATACACACACATATTTATATATATATATATATATATATATATATAAATTATTTATTTGAAAAGTGATATAGGGTTTTCCAATAAGAATGTCAGAACTTTGACAACTGATGGCAGCCATGTTTGAACTTTTTTAAGCTCATTTTAACATTTCAACTCAGTATAGTTTAACAAATTATCATGGAACGTTTAATAAATCAACAACGCTTAGAAATTATAAAAACTTCAATAGACTTATTGAAATAAAAGTTTAATGAGTTCATTATTTTACGAAATGGACCCATTAATTGACCATCAAAATCATATGATCTAACTCCATTGGATTACTTTTTGTGAGGTTATGTAAAATCATTGGTTTATGCTGATAAACCACAAACAACAGAAACATTAAAAATAAATATTGGGCTTGTAATTAATGTAATTGGACCACAACTATGTGAAAGTTACTAAAAATTGGACTAAACAAATGCACTATGTCAAGCGAAGTCATGGTGGTCATATTATGAGTGAAATTGATTATATGAGTGAAATTGTGTTCCATCATGAATTTCATAGAATATGCTTAAAAATAAAAATAAATAAATAAATAGATAATTAAATACTTTTTGTTTTATTTCAATTTAAACTTCTGAAGCGCTTATTGGAAATCCCTATACTTTCTTATATCAGCATATAAATTAGATGATTTAATTAAAATCTTTTGTATCGTTTATTTTATTTAAACAGATATTTGAAAGAGAAAAATGTGTTTCAAAAAACACTGAACTTAACACAAATACGAAAATCGTATGTTACTGCATTTATTAAATAACGCGTTAAAAATATCTTGTGATGTTTTTTTTTAATAAAAGTTTATTCCAGAAATTAATTAGTAATATTTAATAAACACAGTGAACATTATTAAGAGATTATAAATTAACAGTTCTTTTCAACAGACATCAAATCTTTAGTTCATTCTTTTGACCTCAATTATGTATTCAATGAAATGAGTTTAAAAGCTTTTCTTTATCCATTTTATTCTTTCTATATAAATTAATTTTTAATGACTTTAGATTTTCTACAAGAAATCTTTTTCACGTTTATCTTTTTCTGTTAAACTATTTTATGTTAAAATTTTCTTAAATAAATATTTATAATTTTTTAAAAAAGAAATTCCAGGGATATTATTTTGTAATTTATATACAAATTCTGGTTTTAATTCCATTGCGAAAAACTGGTATAAGAGACGTAAACGATTTTTCCACATAATCTCCATTACTGTTTAAATACTTATTTTATTGAGAGACAAGAGTAAAATGTCTTTATTCAAAGAACTCGTCTGTAATGAATTCCATTTTCCTCTTTGAAGAAATCACCATATTTAAAGCTTCGAACATAAAATGAATATTAAAACTGGTTCTTCTTCAGCAAAATACATGAAATATAAAGACTTGGATAATTTGAAAAATGTATATTACGTACAGTAGATTATTTTGACTTTGAACTGCTATGTTAAAAATTCGTTTAATTCTCTTATTATTTTAACTGAGGGATTTGAGTCAAGGGATTTGTTTTAGATCCATATTGAATCATCCTGTATACGTGTGTGTGTTTGTAACGACATTTCGTTTCGAAATCGTGCATACAAAATTGTGTAAAATTCCAAATAAATTGAATTGAGTTGGAAGCAATAATCGATATCGAAATTAAAGCATCGGTTGGAAGGTCAGTATTGATTTCAAGCGATATAAACTTAATACGATATCCAGCTATGAGTAAAATCAAAAATGCTGTCATGCATGTGTAATTGTTATGATTGGATGGGGATCACTCAACTATCCAATCGTATACTCATGCACTTACACATTTAGCAGACCATGATATGACAGTAGTATGTATATGTCTACACGATTTATTACCTATTGTGGATAAATAAATTATTTTTTCAACGATTTGTTTCTAAAACATTAATTTAAAGTGTATTTTAATATCGAAAAAGTATAATGTAAATAATTACAAGTATTTCAAAATATATTTTACAGTTTTGTCTTTTCTAAATTATTTTATGAAAATTATTAAATATAACATTTTTGATAATTCAAACAGAAAAAATAAAAAAAGAATAAATTATTTTTCAATTCTATTTATTTAATATCAAAAACATTGAAAATATTAAAAATAAATCAATGTTTTTTTAATATTTCTATAACTGTTAAATATTTTTCATATTTTGAAGTAATTATACAATTATTAAACATATTTTTTCGATTTTTAAGATTTATTTAAAATTTATTAATAAAACATATTTTTTATGTTTTGAAGTATAAAATTGTCACAAATATAAATCCTCTCAAATATAATATACCGAATTTCTAGTATACGATATAAAATAATACACTAAAATTTTCATTATTAAAATTTAATATTTCGTTCGCAATCTTTGAAACTTTATTAATATATGTTTATTTATCTGTTTCCCAAATATGTATATATATATATATATATATATATATATATGTGTGTGTGTGTGTGTGTGTGTGTGTGTTTGTGTATATTCAAATATATATAAGTAGTGATATAACGCAATATATGAGTCAACTTCGAATATTCTCTCTTTTTTAACATATTGTTTAGGTACACAAAATAAATATTGACAGTTTATAAATTGAAAATCCTTAAAGGATGTTTCATATTATATATATATATATATATATATATATATATATATATATATATATATATATATGATGATAAAAGCCATAAAATATTAAAAAATGGATTAGTGAGATTAAGATATATGAATGTATATAACTAAACCAATACTATTTATAACCATGCTTTTTTGAAAATTAATTGCTAGATTTTTACATCAATCGTTACAGAGCTGGACGTATTAAATAGTTCATTTATAATATTTATTAATAACTCTATATATTTATCAAATCCATTGAATGAAACGCTTGTGTGGATTCAGGTTTAAAATTATAAAAAATTATTAAATGTAAAAAAGATTTTTTATAAATTTTAAATAATTTATAAAAAAAATTTCAAAATAATAAATTTTACTAAATATTTCTTTTTTTGGATATTTTTTTTAAAAAAAATATCATTCATATAAATATAAATTCATATATAACTTTATTTCAAAAATCAATAACAGAAATTTGTCCTTTGATAAATAATAAAATACGTCATATAAATTAAATACAAATTGAAACCTGATATTAATATTTAAGTATTAAATGAAAAAACCGATATCTAAGTGTTTTTTAACACAAAGAATGCTAATGTAGCTGTGTTTAAGTGAATGATCAATAAATAGGACAGAGCTGAAATTTCGTGAGAAGGGTTTCTTAATCCACGAAAACGGAATTATCTACAAAGTTCAGTGACTAATGATGTACATGACGAAATTCAGTGTTGTTACTAGCGGCCTAGAGAAGTCAACTTGAAGGTTAACTAAACAACAGTAAATCAATAGTGAGTGGAACAAATAAACACTATTTTTATTTAAATCTGGAAACTTGGAATAACACAATAGCAAGAATTTTTGAGAATTGTATTGTTCGAAATTTATTTTCTGTGACAATATTTTTTCGGATTGATATTTCACAATATAAACATTTCAATAAAAAATTGTTTGTTTTTTGAAAAATACAGATTTATTTAATTGAATTTAACAAACAAAATATATTTTTAGAACTCTGTTTTCTCGATGATATTTTAATTTTTATAGACATTTTTAAAAATGAGTAATAATTGTCATTTTTAATTTATATCTATGATACAATTATTTAGTCTTAAAATATAAATTATCTTGTTATCGAGCGTTTGATAATAACGTATGTTGACTTTTTTCTTATCTGCATTTTGACATCAATAAAATCACTGTTTAAAAAATATTCTATTGATATTATTTTTGGACAAGATCCAAAAACAGTTCTAGCTACTATAAATAGTCTAGAAATAATTTTGAAAAAATGTATTTTGCATTGGTTAAAATTTTTCATTATTTATACTTCTAGCTAATTATCCAATATTTTTTTCAACAAAAAAATGTGTTTTCATTCCTGTAAAGGTATTTGATTTAAAACAAAGTTATTTACATGAATAAATAACTAAAAAATAAAAAATCCTGAATATCCATCTGTTACAATTTTCAAATTTTATTTTTGTATTTTTATTTAAATACCGTTTGGAATTTAATTACTGTTTTATTTTCAATTCTTTTTTGTTTAACGATTAATCAAAAAATGTATAGAATAAATTATTGGATGAAATCGATTGAAAGTTAAATAAAAAGAACAACTAACAACATTGAAAATTTGGTATTGGAAAAATTTTACGTTACTGTTTTCAATTTACATAACAATTAGCACTTTATTCAAATAGCTGTTATTATAAAAATAGTTTTTAATATTTTTCACTAGTTTTATGCATATATATATATATATATATATATATATATATATAAACATGTGTGTATTATATTTTGCATGCAACAGCTTCATTTTGTTCCTGTATTTATTAGCTTAATGAACCTCTATATGAAGTATTAAAACGTAAAAAAATCATCGCTGGGCAAAGTTTCTAATTTAAAAAATATGTCTGCATTATAAAACTTCATATTTCATAAAAGAAATATAAATACGCTAATATTTTAAGTTTACACTCTCGTTGCAATACAGAGTATATGCAATGTGGATGGTGAATATAATAAAGCGTTGAGACTTTAATTTTCGTGCAGCGAATTAAAAGAGCGTTCTTGCATACGGAATTATATTCTTTTCAGTCGATCCATAGACGTACGTAATCATTAAACTGAAATTAACATTATTTTTATATTATACCTCGGGTTCGTTGCACTGGAGTTGTCTGGTAAAGGTTTTTTTCGGTAATGATGCTTTTAATCGTATTTGAAATGATCATTTTCTATAATAAAAGTTATTTTATATTAAACATATGCATCGTACTTCATTCATTTAATGAGATTTTTTTTTGAGAGATTGAAATCTTTTATTTTCTTTATTTAATTGCAATTTATTCCAGTGTTTCATTATTATTTTCATTTATTAATTAATGGACAATGATGGAATAGAAGTGAATATATCGAAGAGTTTTTTCATCAGATTTACAAAAGAAAATATCTTAATTCATTTGACTTGATTATTTATAATTTTCTCAATTTTTTCATAATTTTTTCAATATGCTTTAATCTGTAAAAAAATAATTTTATAAAAGTAACCGAATATAGAAAAAAAAACAAATATACATATACATTAAAATTATTTTATACTAATATATTTAACACTATGCTTAAATTTCAACATGCTTAACCTCTACACTCTATATTTTTCGTTTAATTATTATTATAATTATTTAAACAAATTATCATAAAATTTATTTGTGAACTTTTTTCATCGGATATATATGTATATAATTTTCATACAATATTTCATTTAAGTGTTTAAATTTTAATTCCGTATAAAATAAAAAATTATAATAAAAAATATAATGCAAATCTCGATTCAATTTTTCATAATCGAACATTGAATCTGCTTGACAACATCTGTCTTTTTATTTACAACATAACACAACAGAATGTTCTTGTACCAATACTGTACTGATAATTAACCTTGTAATTTTATTACTGAACCAACCCTCGTTCAAAAATACACTTTTAATTAATTTTCAAAAAAAAGAATCGGTATTAAAATCAATAAAAGCGTACACGTGATGGCGATAAACTTGTCGTTACGGAACGAAACCGCGAAAATAATAATCGATGGTACATATACGAGATATATCAGAAAATCATCATCTAAATCAAACATTACTCAAATACTGACAAACGGGCGAGCAAAGCGACGATGATTGCACATTGTTTACTTTTTGGCGCTATGCTCCCTGCACCCTGGAAACCTTTGATCGTCGCTATGTCTCTCTGTGCCTATCTGTACGTATATATGTCCATTCATCCATAAATGTATGTGTGTGCGCGGATAGCTCACGCACAGTCAGACCAAATACGATGTGCATCTCTTTACACTATCCATACATAGCTCGTACTCACACTGATTGAATTCAGGCAACAGGCAGGCAGAGTCGATCCCGTGCTCTGTAATACCGGTGTCACGATTAGCATCTACATTATGTGGTAGCTCGTTGTTAGTTGTAGGTGGTTTGACGTGGAAACCAGCCGAATGGAAATGATTGTGCTCACTGATATTGTCGTGCCGAGATTGAAAGTAGCAATTTGTTTGTTTTAGACTGATATTGAATTTAATTGGCATTCAGATGTGTGTGGAAAGTTACGGAAAACACTTAACCACGTCTTGTATGATCATTTAACATGCTATTAAAATATCAAACCTTTTTTTAGAATTTCACATTTTATATATATATATATATATATATATATATATATATATATAAAATAGATAAAATTTAATCATAATCAACGATTAATTTATAAAATATTATCACTATAAAATATGAGAAAATAAAATTAATTGGGCTTTTAGTAAAACATGATATTCTAAATTAATATTTTGAAATGAAAAATGAGAATAATCTTGAGAAAAATTTTGAGAGATTTTAATAAAAAATGACTTTTGCAGAATAGGGAGCAAGATTAAAAATAGAGATATAAAGAGAGAGATTAAAAACATAATTTCATATTTACTGTGATAAATTAAAGTCAGTAGAAGAAAGATAGAGAATTATAGTTGTATATGACATATTTTACTCTTAATAGAGTTTTCTCGTCTAATTTATTTTAATTAATATTTTTAATTTGAATTTTACGCTCTTATATTTTTTAATTGGTTTCATATTCATTCATTTGAATAAATTGGCAAATAAGAACTAACTTATTTTCAAGTATAAATATATATATATATATATATATATATATATATATATATATATATATTAATATACACACATACACATAATTGAAGTTAAGATTATTACAATAATAATAACAATACATATGTTTAAGAAAATAAATCGATTGATAATTATGTCAATAAAATATAAAAAATATTTTTTATTGTTTTCTTCTCAATTATAAATTAAAATCTTTTATTAAACGAAACATTTTTTCAAGCATATTAGGTTGAATAAAATTCGAAACTCAAGTATCTCGGTAAGAGATATATTTTTCTCGGGTTCATTTTTCCCATTAAATTTTAGTTAGCTTAAGTTTCCAATTAGATTCTAGTTCTTTATCATTATTTCTATAAAATAAAAAAGCTATTTTTTAATTAAAATCGTTCATTGTTAGATATTCTATAAATACTTTAAATATGAAAAATAAAGTTATCATTTTTTGCTTCTTTAAAATTACTTATTCAAATTGTTCTATAAATAAGTTAACTTCTCAATACCACACCAATGTATTTTAATTGATTAGAAATTTTATTGATAAAACTTTTATTATAAACATGGAATATAAATTTATGATCATCCAAATGTGACGCCTAGATTTGTGTTTTATCAAAAAGAAACATGTGAATAGTTTCTTTTTAATAAAATACATGATGACCCTATATATAGAATTATAACAATTTTAAATACTCGTTAAGAACGAAAAAAAATATTCAGAATGGTTTAGGTTTTTTTATAGATTAATATGAAAATTTAAATTTTTCATTCATTTTCAAAGCCTTTTTAAAATAAAATGTCTCAAATAAAAATAAAATAAATTTTTACTCGATATTAGCTATCAAAATTGCCATATATTTTTTATAGGCAAATTTTATTATTATTTGTTTTGGTACTATAAAATTCTCTTTAACGCAAATGAATTAGTTGTACTAAATTTTATGAGTTATATAATTTTCTTATTCATTTTTAAGGTCCTTATTTCCAAATATAATTTCTAAAAATAAATTCAAATGTTTTTTGCTCAATATCAATTATCAAAAATTTCATATATTTTTTATAAACAAATATTATTTATTTTGTTATTATCCCAAAATTGGTTTAGCACAAATGAATTATTTGAACCAAATTTTATGATTTCAATCATAACTGATTATTCACTAATTTACATTTCAATAACCATATTATCATCGCCAACACAGCACTATATTGATTATAAGTAATTATTAAATACTTTTATAAAATATTGTGTTATTATAAAGACTAATTCATTTGTATTAATTTTATATTTTATTGCTTTGAAAATTTCAAATTTAATTCAATTATTATTTTATACATTTAAATAAATTCAAGAATTTTTTCTAATTAAATAAATAGTATTATTTTAAACGTTTGAAGTTTTTATAAAATTTAATATTAATTTATTCTAAAAACTGATCAATTATCCTTACAATCATTCAAAAATAGTTCTATAAATAAATAAAAAAATATATTAAATATGAATAATTTCATTTACGGTTTTGAAAGATAAACAATCAATTTATTTTTACAAAATGCAATTATGTAGAGTGTTTGGTGTCTGTTTATTTTTTATTCGATTCATTTCATATTTAAATTTAAAGTTGCACAAATGTTACTCACTTTCCATATATGTACATATGTATTGAATAGACTTTTTTATATACTAGTGCAAAATTGTATACTATCTGTGATGTTTTTATTAATTTAGTTAATTAATAACAATATTATTCAGTTTATGTAGATTGAGAAAAATATGTAATGGAAAAAATTATAAATATATTATTACAGCGTTTCATCGTTTATACTTGTTAATTTTATTACTAGTCTACACTGTAATATTCGTTTATAAAATAGTAATTTATCTATAAAAAATATACTGTTTTAATAGTGAACTTTATTATATATTTTCACTATGTTTTTATAATATAATCAATATATAAAAAGATTAAAAAAATAATACGATCCACTTATATAAATTTCACATTTTAATTAATTTTTTCATAAAAAGAAAAATCAAACTCAATAGTTCATCCAACGCAATAACTTTTTTCAGTTTACAATTTATAAAAAAATCTATTTGTTTTAATATTTTCCAGACGAATGAAAATAAAATCAAGAAAAACTTTCTGCTCTAAGATCAGATATCGTATATAAAAATAGTTGATTCTAAAGTGTTGAATATTTATATATATTTTAATTGTTACATTTTTTTTATTAACACACCTCTGAACCGATAAAATCAAATGGAACAACATGTATCGTTTTAAATATCACAACTTTATACATACGTTCAGTGCTTGTTTGTTTTGACGTGTTTATATCAAAATTAATTAAAAAAGTTCTAAATTAAAATTTATGTTAACGTCTGTATATGTGATGATTTTTTTAATTTATTGTTATTTAGAAATAAACTTTTATCTTTCCTAATATCTTTCAAAGTTTGACATATATTTCAATTTCGTTTTTCATCATTCTCTCTTTCTAGAGAGAGAAGGAGAACTATCTTTCATACTTTTATTCTTTTCTTATGAATTTAAATTCATAAATAAATAATTTAAGGATATATTTTCACAATCCTGTACTGTTTTGTACTCACGTATTTAGTAAGATTTATTTAACATTTTATACACGACGCCGGTTAAAATTAGATAGCAACAAATTACTTCTAAAAACCGTGTCGTACACTATGTACATTCGTTGGTATATTTCTAATCTAATTTATTATATACAGGGTGGGTAAAAGAGAATAAACGATTTATCATCAATCATTAATCATCTTGTATTCACTTTTTCGCTAATGTACATTTCTGTTACCATGTTATGAATATCAAAGTAAAAATTTAAAAAGTCTTATTTGTATTCGATTCTATTATTTTAGAAAAGTAAAATATTTTCTCTCTATATTCCAAAATTATCCACATTATTTTTTTTATTTAATCCCTCATTGTACTTGAATTATTTAACTAGGTTAGAGATTGTTTGTTTAATTTTGTTTTAAAAAAATGTAATCAATTAATTAAAAATGGTGGAATCTTATTTTGTAAAAATATCAGGAGAGTAAATAATAAAAAAGAAAATTAATAAAAATTCAAATCTTTCTAATTTATTTTTAATTATCTACATTGGAGTGCCAGACATTAAAATTATTTTTAACTGTTGTTTCAACAATAAACAATAATAAAAATTACCATTCGTCGTGTTTTACAACCATAACACTAATTAATGATTAATAATAAAATATAAGCCAGATGTATTAAAAAAAAACGAGTAAACTTAAAAACATGGTAATGAACAATTAATTCAGTATAATTATTTTTCATTTTGTTTCGTGAGCAAAACGAATTTATGTTTTTTTTTCAGTATTTACGTTCAATTAACGGTTTAACTTACGTGCTTTTTAATTAGTCCCATCTTTTCATCCACCTATACGTGCCGCCTAGTCATGCAGTAAAAAGAGGGTGGCGAATGTTGAAAAACGACTCGTAAACCAAACCGTCTTAGAAATGCGTGTTTAAATAGTGGTATGTTTGTAAACGGGGCGAAAAAGGGGTTGTTTGCCAAACTTGTTGACGAAATGATTAGTACGATATTACGAAGCACGCCATTTGTGGCTCGGAACATGTCGTGGAATTTGCGATGGATATATGTAACTTTTTTTTTATATTATTCTCTCTATGCATAAGTAGATGACTTTTTTTACTCAGAATAGTTGTATGTTGCGTGTTTGAGATTTTTTTTATATTTTTATTTATGTGTTTGTTGTGTGATTTTTCCAAAAGTATTATTAACTGATGAAATCATTGTTAACACGTAAATTGTTAATGTTGTTTGTTTGATTTACGTATAAAAGTTTATTATATTTCAATTTGTACGCAGAGGTTTTAATTTGATAATTACTAATGAATTTACATAAAAGATTATTTAAAAATATGTAAATTTACATTTTAATATAAATTTATTTTCTAAAAACGAAATAGTTTATTTTGTAACACATGTTATTTTTCAACATTTATTTATATTTTCTTTTTTCATTTTATATATGTATTTTATAATTTATGTTTTTACAACATATAAATTGAAAATTAGTCTTTTTATACTTTTTTCTGCTACACTCGTATATACTACTCTAAAAAAATAATATATCTCTTTTAATATTTAATTCGTGTTAATCTTTATATGTATTTATATACTTTTATGAGTTAGATTCCTAGTTGAAGAATCTCCCAAGTTAGAGGTTAAACAAGAGATTAATAGCTTTATCTCATAAAAAAATAACCATTATGAAAGTCAGAAAAGAAAAGCCCAATTAGCTTAGCATTTTCAGAGAATCTTAAATTTTGTAAGAGCTATAATAGAATAATTTACAAATTTCCTAGAAAATAATTAAAAATCCATATTTATAGGTCATTCATATTTTTAGATGAAAATAAAAATTTAAAAAATGTAAAATAAAATAAGACATGTATTATTGAAAAGAGAATTTAATTAATTATTAATATTTTCGTTAATTTAATCAAAAGATCTATAATTTTCTTTCCAATCAAAGTATACTAATAAAAACTTTGGAAATTTTTCTTAAAAATCTATAGTCAGTTGCATACATTTTTATTCTCCTTGTGTGTTTATCGTTCTAAATTTCAAATTAGTTTACATGGACTAATTATTTTAAAAAAAAATTCTTATAAGTAATTTATATGTATCTGTTTATTTTTATTAACATACAACAACCCAACTATTTAATATCATGTTACAAAATTATTAAACATAAAACCTGTGAAATATATGAAATCATAAAAATAAATCCTCGTAAACGTTTTTCTTCCCTTTTTAAATTAATTGTGTGGATACGTAGAAGAAACTTTATAAAAACATAATATATTAAAGTTAGGGTACTGCAACCCTCTAGTACTACACAATGCGTTAACTACTTAAATTCAAGGTATAGTGTAGAGTTTTTTTTTAACATTTATATTTGTACGTGCATCTTTCTCTGAAATATGTTTTAAAAATTTTGATTTTAATTTTATTTATTTTTTGTATTGATCAAATAATTAAAAATACTTACAAAAATAATAAAATCAATAAAAATAAAATAAAATATTTTATTGAAAAAGATTTTCGTTTCGATTTTAATTCATCAGAATTTAAAAACAATGAATTTTAATATTTTTTATGAATGTTTAAATACAATGGAAAAAATGTAACGTGGCAATGAACATAAAATAAATATTTTGCCGATAAAAACTGTATATGTAATTAGTAAATGATTTTACAAATGGAAACATTTTACATTAAGTGGATTTTCCTTGTAAGCATTATTGAATCTACTGGTCGTACAAAGGGAGTATTCGACCAACCCTACCGGTAAAGTAAAAATTCACCCGGTTCAATTTCAATTTTTTAACGTTTTGCAATGATTTGCAAAAAAATCGTGGACACGAGTTCGCTTTATAATTATGAACCGGTTCATGTCATTCAAATTCGTTATGGTTTTATGTGAATGATATATGAATATGTTTATGAAGTTAAGGTAAACAAGAATTCGTTAATAATTGAAATTCTTATATACAGGTGGATTTTATATTTTTAACATTCATAATTACAGTTGTATTTATTTCTTTGCAATTATATATATAGGGTTTTCTAATAAGCGCTTTAGAAGTTTAAATGAAAATTAAACAAAAAGTATTTAATTAATTAATTATTTTTTTATTTTAAACATACTGTATAGCATTAATGATGGAACACAATTTCACTCATACTACCACCATGACTTCGGTTGACAAGTGCATTCGTTTAATCCAATTTTTAGTCACTCTGTCACGTAATTGTGGTCCAATCTCATGAATTACACGTTAAATGTTTATTTTTAATTTAAAACTGATAAACCAACATAACCTCACAGAAAATTTTTTACATAACCTCACAGAAAATTTCAATGAAGTTAGACCACATGATTTTGGTGGCCAATTGATGGGTTTATTTCGTAAAATAATGGACTCATTAAACTTTTGTTTCAATAAGTCTATTGATTTTTTTACAATTTCTAAGCATTGTTGAAGTGTTAAACGTTCCATGATAACTTGTCAAACTATATGTTAAAAAAATGAGCTTAAAAAAAATTTAAACATGACTGATACCAGCTGTCAAAGTTTTGAACAGCTGTCAAAAATTTGACATATATATATATATATATATATATATATATATATATATATATACATATATATATATATATATATAGAGAGAGAGAGAGAGAGAAAGATAATTAGATAGATATAAATTTATTTGAATAGACTTGAAGAGAAAGGAATTGAATTGGTCAAAGTGAAAATTTTTGGGAGAGACCTTCATTTAGCAATGGATAAAATGGCTGATTATATCTATATATCCAGTGGATAAATGGGGTAGATATGTAAGATAATTTATTGAAATTGACTGAAAAAGAAAGTCATTGGATCGGTTGAAGTGGAAAATTTTGTGAAAGTCCTTATTCAACAGGAAAAAAAAATTGACTACTAATGGTAATTTCTATAAATATACAAAGAGAATGGGAGAGAAAGAAAAAAAAGAAAAATCTTCGAAGTAGAATGGAAGAATAAGGTATTGGATAACTCGAAATGGACATTTTTGAAAACGTCCTTTATCCAATAAAAAATTAAAAAAATATGATATATATATATATATATATATATATATATATATATATATAAGATAAAAATGAATAGAAATAAAAATCTAATGTATATAATTAATAATTCTGGAAGTGGTCTTCAAATTATTGACTTTTGACTTAATTTATTTTAAAATGTACTCAATTTTTAAAGAAAAAATTAATTAGGAAGAAATTTTCTAAATAATAATTTAAATAACAAACAACTTGTTTTAAGAAATATCAATATTTTCTATATGCTCAAAAAAAATTTAAGAAGTATTTGTAATCATATGTAAAGAAACATATATTTATATCTTGACAAATAATGTTCACATTTTTTAAACAATAAATGAATATTACACCCTCTAAAATAGTCATTTTGAAAAAGAAGCAATACCAAAAAAAATTAAGTTTTATTTTCTGTATTATTGTTCATATTCAGATCTCTCTCTACATACTTTTCCTGTTCGATCAAAATTTCTAAATTAATAAATATTAACGAAAATTAATTGATTGAATAAATTTCTATTTTCATTAACCGATTTAATGTAATTACCACAAATTAAAAATCACAATTATTAGTTGATTGATAAATGACATTATCTTGTAAACTTTTTGTTCATTTTATAACTACAATTGATTTATTTTCAACATGAGTCGACTGAAATATTTGCAATTTATTGTGTAATTAATTTTAAAGTTAAATAAAAAACTAATACTTTGTAAACGTATTGTCTAGGTCATTAATTATTTCGACACAAACTCATATAATGAAAAATACATTTATATATATATATATATATATATATATATATATATATGTTTATGTATGTATATGTTGAAAAGATATATGGTCGTTCTATAAAATTCCATCCAGCATGTCTATATATCCACGGCCGCTTAATAAACAGCAACAGGCTACAAAAGACAGTGAATTAGTTCCACGCCGTTACAAATTTCATTATTCGGCCGCTGCTAAACATTGGTGCCGTTGTATCCGAGCACACAGTCACGTTGTATTATACAATGTGACCATTTTGTAAACAGACGACGCAATACGAACGAATTGTACGTACGATGTATAGAGAGCTATATCGTAAAATAAGTGGAAATGCGTTTCCATTCTTCATCCGTTGGCATTCTTTTGATTTTAAATGTGACATATCTGACGATAAGAGTATTCGCGAGAGACTCGTTCGTCTTTACGAATTTTAAATAGATTGCAGTACGCATTACAGTCATTCTTGTCATAACGTACCGACATTATGTTTATTTTATGTTTCGGATTACATTTAATGGTACCGTTTCATTAATTGTCTAGTTTTCCGTGAAGATGAAGTACGTGGAATTTATGGTTTTCGTACGTGAGACATCTTTCACTTGATTGGGTTTTCTCTAGCTCGGTTTTAAATTTATATAACGAGGTTTCATTTAATCGAATCGACATTGTTAATTTAATGAATATCGTAAATGTAAACCTTAAATAAACATTCTGTTTCCAATATTGTTCTGTTAATAAAAAACAAAGTATGATTAAAAATACGAATGAATCTTTTACCTATTTTTTTTAATTCAAATCATAATTATAATAAATAAATAAATATAGGGTCATTCAAATGTGTCATCTAGATTTGTGTTTTATTAAAAAAAAAATTATACATATGTTTCTTTTTAATGAAACACAAATCTAGGCGTCACATTTGGATGACTCTATTTAACAAATTGTACTTTTTTATATAGATAAAAAGTACATAAAATTGAAAAAAACATTAAACTAATATTTGTTAAAATGATATATCTTTTTTATTATTTTAAATTAAATAATAAAAATTTTTTATAGTTATTTAAACATTTTATTTTAAATTTGTTTATAGTATAACAAAAATTTATAACCCAATTTTTTAATAACATTTTCAAACATTTATTTTATTTCAAACAATCATATTTAACATATTACTGATCAATGAACAAAAATTTACAGATACGTTGTTCAGAAATTACTATACACGAAATTGATTGAAACTTTAATTAAAATTATACTGATTAATTTTGTGCAACGACTGTTAAAATTTTCAATTCAAATATAAAGTACTTGGTCGAAATAAATGCTTTCAATTTGATGTAATTATTTCACAATATCATATATATATATATATATATATATATATATATACACTATTACTTTTTCTTTTAAAAGTTTTTCGACATTTTTCATTCAATAAATATTTATAAAAATATATAAAATATATGTAAAAGGTCTGATCATATTTTTTCCGTACAAAAACCGTAACTTTATTTATAAACATTCTTTTTCAATCAACCAGTCTTTAACCTATTCATAAATAACCCTTTATTCGTTAATTTAAAAGGCAGTTAAGGTTGATTTATTGAATAAGGACTAATTTATACAAGAACTTATTTATTAAAACGATTTGAGTGCCATTTTAATAATTTCACTTAAAAATATTCAATTCTTTCTTCTTACAAGATTTTTATTTTAAAACCATATTTTTTAGCTAAAAATGATTATTTTTTTCAATCATTCAAATAAAAACTTACATTTTTATTGTATTTTACAGTCCAATTAATTATATTCTTTTGGTCGATAAATGTAATTCCCAGATATGAAATTTTGAAATTTGTTTAAAATTTTTAATATTCCCTTTATCATTTATCGATATTTAATATTTCGACAAGATTTTCTATTGATAAACATTTGTTCTTTACACAAATGAATTATTAACCCGAATGTATTTTTAAAAAATGTTAAAAAATCATAATATTTACTTTTTCACTAACTCTGCTATTGTCATCATCATCGAGTTTAGAACTTTATTAAATCCGAGATTTTATAATTTCGAAATATGCACTTTCATTAATGGAGTATTCATTAATCATTTACCCTATTTGTAAAGTTATCGCTGATGTAGCAAATGCTTAATTTATATAAAAATGAATTAACATCAATATTAGGCCAATTATGTAAAATATTTACTTTCAACAAATTTAAAGTTAAATCATCATCAATTTCGTTATATTAGCTATATATTGTTATTAATATTCTTTTTATTCTTGATTATATCATATAATCCTGTATGAGCTTTAACCTCTTTTATATTTTTTCCTGCCTTTCTTTATCTATCACTTTTTTCCACAATTTTTCAACCTGTATAGACCTTAAATCGTTATTTTTTCACAAGTCTTCCACGTTTTCATTTTCCTTCCATTCTTTCATATAGAATCCTCTTTGGCATTCTATCATTTATATATATATATATAAATTTAACACTGATATATCGTTAACATTTATGATTCATATAGAAGAAATATTTTTCATTTTATTTTCAATTAAAAATATATCTGAAGACAAAATAATCGTATGTTATTAAACATATCTACGTTTCCAGGTATTTAATTTACGGATTTTATCATGAACTATAAATTTCTCGTTTTTATAAACTCCGTAGTTTATTTTCTATATAGAAAGTCGTTAAAAAATGTTTAATTATATATTTTTCATCGAACGTTATTTACGATTATTTTTAATTATAATAAACTAATAAAATTGTACATTGATGATAATATGGTAATATTCGTCAACAGTACAGAGTTTATAACAAGTTGCAATGTAAATAAGTAAAAATGTTCATTAAAAGACAATATCAAGAATAATAGACATTCCGCTTTGTTATTATAATCGTTTCATAAAGTTTTCAACAACGAGAACATATTTTAATAAAGATGTCCGTGATATAGAATTACGAAGAAAAGTTAGTTTATTGGCAATTATATGAATACTCGCTACAGTTTTATTAACGTTCAACATTTTTACTACATATAATTACGAATTTACTCAGTTAGTCGAATTGGTTGTAATTTAAAAGAAAAATAATGGATTTTTGTCGGAGACTTTTCTTCGAGATTATAATAAATGCATATATTTTGAAGACAGTTTTATTCGCTTTATTTTAAAAAATTATAATAACAGTCTTGGAAAATATGTTCATAATTTTATTTTATATTATCCGTCTATGATATTTTTGTAATACATTTTTCTTTTAAAATTTTTCAACACTCATATCCAATTATATAGGGTTATCCAAATGTGACACCTAGATTTGTGTTTTATTGAACAAAAATAAAAAAAAAACTATACACATGTTTCTTTTTAACACAAATCCAAGCGTCACATTTGGATGACCCTATATACATACATACATACATATATATATATATATATATATATATATATATATATATATATATATATATATATATATATATAAGAATAAATGACCATCGATGAACAAGAGAAATAATTATTTGAAAATTCAGAAATATAAAAATAATTAGCTAAATATCTTTGGATAGATGGGTCAAAGACATGAATATTCATCTCAGTGGAATGGAAAAGAAAGACATTGAATTCTTCGATGTGGAAAGTTTTGAAAGAAGCTTTCATCCATTAATTGATAGAAAGAGGTTGTTGCTGCTGATTTAAACGGCAACAAAAATTTTATAATTGTAATTTGTTATTTAAAAAAAATCGTCACTAGAATTCAAAGATTTTATTATTGATATGCATTTGATCAACTTTAGAAAATGAATTCAGATGTCCATTGTGTCTTTCACCATTTTTTTTTTAAATTTAAAAAATTCTAAACAAAAAATGGTTTTATATTCTATTAAAGTACATTCAGAATTTAGGTATGTATATTTTAAGAAAAATTCATGTTATATTAGGGACAAATTGTGTTTTTATCACATATTTATAAATATTGAGGTTCACTGTTATTTTTATTATTTTGTTCATTATTTATATATATATATATATATATATATATATATATATATATATATATATATATATACTTTTTGACTATACATAAAAACATTCATTTGACATCAACCTTGACTTCACACTTAAAAATAATTACTCAAACTTATATCATTATTGCACGATAAGTGACCTTGAGTGTATAACAAGAAAAATCTCAATTATATTCATTAAAAATGTATAAAGAAAACATATTAAACTATCTTTTAACAAAAATGCTTTATATTTTTCAAATATATAGAAAAATGTAAAATTCTTTATTAAACAACATTTTTAAAAAAAATAATAAAAATTTCAGACAAGTGTCTACAGAAAAAAAATAAACGTAGTTTATTTTTTATTGCAATTAATAAGAATTATACGAGACTATATTTTATTAATTTTTTTTTAATTTAAATATAACTTACATACAAACAAAATTACTTAAAAAAATATCTTATGGAAACGATTTATATTATAAAGTAGGTAGTTGTTAAAAATGGTACCAGTTAATTGTCTAAGCGTAAAGCATGAATATTTTATTCTAATTTAATTAAAACTGATAACCGTTACTATTATTATATTTTTTTCCTTAATATTTTTGACGCCCTCGTTTTGATTGATTAGTATTCTCAAAGGAGATGCGCCCCTCTGTACGTAAACAACTAGTTTAATTTACTTGCTACCGGAACAAGTCACTAAGGATTAACGTGATGTAAAAATAATTTAATTTATGAATGTTCATTTTGTTTAGAACAAACGTACGAAATATTCATTGGTTATATTTTATAAAAATCTCGACCAGTTGTTTTTGTACTTACTCAGTCATTGAATTATTATTATTTTAATTTATAATAAAATTTATCACCTCAGAATATTTTTTATACATTTGAGTTGCAGAGAATTGATAATTTATACATAATCGTCTGAAATTATAAATAATTTCTAAAGTAATTAATATTTTTGAATTTATTTAATTCGTTAATAAATTTGAATATTCTCATGTATTAAACTGATGTTTGATTAATTAATTAAAGTTTCTTAGAAATTATTCGAGGAACTTTTTTTAGTTCTAATAACCGAAGAACGTAATAATTTTAATTAAAACATATTTTTTTTGGCTTAAAGTAATTTATCAAAGCTATGATTTTCAAATATAACCTCCAGTTATATAAATAATCTCAATTTTATTTTTTTTAAAAATAGGAAACTGTAAACAAATCCATTTAAGAATTTTTATACCATTTTGTTTTCTTTAATTTAATTTAATTATTCTTTACACTTTTTCTATTTTCTATAATTTTCTCTTCTAAAAATGTGATTTTCAAGATTTTTTGATGTCCTCGTTAGGTCTTTTTTTATTGCTAGATTAATTTTTATTGATGTGTCTCATCCGAGGCTACTGGTATTTTTTCGAATGAATTATTTATTTTACCTAGTAGATTATTAATCCTATCACACAATCCTTCTCTTTTCATATTATAAGCTTGTGACTGTCTATGCCTGACTTATTAATAACTATTTTCGATTCAAAATTGAACATTACACGATCAGTTATCAAAAAAATGTACTAGGTCATAAAAATATCTTCAAATTTCAAAACTTTCAATATTGTTCTTTATTTTTCCAATTTATTGGACATAATTTTTATATTATTCCATAATTTTTACCTTAAAAGTAATAAATCATACTTTCTATCGTTTTTCTACTTTCAAAACATATTTTCAATTTATATTTCAAATTATTGACAGTTTTTTAATTTAGTTTCTTACTATTATTGTTTTTTATTTGTATATATGTACTTTTATCTATTTTATTTATCGTCTCCAATATATATTATTCTATTTGTTTTTTTTCATTTAATGTCTAAATTATTTCGTAAATAAAATTGTATTTTTTAAATAATAACTATTGAAATGAAAATCGTGACAAAACAATATTATAAAAGAGTTATAATGTCACGTTTTGAAATTTGGTTTTTCCATCAAAATTAGTATTAGCAAAATGAATATTACAAACTTTTAAATATATTTTGATATATGGAAGTGATTTCTTGGTTAAAATTTAAACGGTGTTAAAATATATGTTGATGATAATCTAAGAATGTTGACGGAAATGTATTTTTAACCCTTATGTGCGCACCCAACTTTACCTACGTTGTTGCGCACCCGGGTACCCGGGTACCCACCACTAGTTTTAATTAGTTTTTAAGCGCAGGTGTGAACGGATACGTGTGTGACAATAAACATAAATAAAAAGTATTTAATATTTCCGAGGCTAAATTTAAATACATTCCGTCGAAGCCGGCTAAATACGGTATCAAGATTTGGTGGATTTGTGATGCAGAGAATGCTTACCCGTTATTTGGAATTCTTTATACTGGTAAAATTGGCAATATACGCGAGAAAAATCGAAAGAGTAGTAAAAGAACTCGCAGCGCCGTTTCGAGGAAGCGGCCGTAATATTACTATGGATAATTATTTCACCTCTCTACCTCTTGCTAAACATTTATTATCGGAAGGTTTAACGATGACTGGCACTTTGAGAAAAATAAACCTTACATTCCAAAAGAAATGGCAGCTGATAAATCTAGGCCAGAGTATTCAATGAAAATAAAATTTTGTTCTTACGTGCCATAAGGCTGTAATTATGTTTCAGTATTAATGATGACGCCGTAAATGACGATGAGAAAAAATATGATTTGCGACTAAATAAATATAAAACTGGTGTCGATAAATGGATCAAATGGTGAGTCGATACACTACACACAGGCGAACTCAAAGGTGGCCTCTGGCCATGTTTTTCAATATGTTAGACGTTGCTGCTCTTGCAGCTTACGTAATCTATTATGAAAATAATAATATGATCCAAAAGAAAACTAATCAAAGGCGTATATTTTTGAGGCAATTGAGTGAAGAGTTAACGAGGCCTTTGATAGAAGAGCGATTTTCAAATGACCAAGTGATGCGAAATCACTCTGCAAAGACCGCAATCGAAGCTGTGCTCGGGCCGCAGCGTGCACCTCTTGATCCTGCTGCGAAAGATGATGGGCCTCGAGATAGCTCTGGTATGGCTCTTGTCTGTATGTAGCAGACTTGTCATTAAAAGACGCAAAAAACCCGAAAGTCTTGTTGCGAGCAACCTGTATGCGATGAACACTCTGTCACAAATGTAATAACAAGTAAACAGCGCCATTTTGTTCAATATAACTTCAAAAACAATGTAATTTGTTTATTCACAATCCTTCTTTATGCCATTGTATTTCATCAACAATAAAACTTGTTTTTAGTGAATTGAATTATATCTCATGTAGTGGGTACCCGGGTACCCGGGTGCGCCACGCGAGCAACAACATTTCAAACCTATTTTTTTATAATAAAAAAAAATTTTTTATACATCTAAATATTGAAATACATTTTTAAAGAGTTAAATCGCGAGGATCTGAAAGTCCAGATCGGAAAAAAATTTTTTGAAAAAAATATTAACAAAAATGTGACGAGGTGGGTACCCGGGTACCCGGGTGCGCACATAAGGGTTAATAAATAAAAGGAATAATCAATGATTATTAAACACTTTTATAATAGATGGTAGTATTCGAATGAGTGATTCATTTATGTAAAAAATTATATTGAATTTCTAGAATTGAATTTTCTACATAATAATGACAATTTTCAAATTGCGCGATTGAATCAAATTTTATAAAAAATTAAATTCCTGATGAAATATATTTCGCTTGTCTGTGTTTAAATCGACCAATTATATGTTCATATATATTTATTCTATTATCGTTTATCGAACATAACAATACAATGGTTGATATTTCGTCAGATGACTTCTTTCTATCTGATGAGAAAAAGGTAATTTAATTTTCGTATTCTTTTCTCGACAATTTCCTTACGTGCGATCCGCCGTACTAAACATGAGTCGAAAGAAAGATACCGTACTGATAAGTAAAGCAAAGAATCAAATCAAACATCTCCTGCACAGAATACCTTCACTACTGAATTTCAGAACACGTTGACAGAAAACTCATAACGACATATCAGCCTGTCGAACTTGTAGCATTATCCCTTTTAGCTTTTGAACACAGGTGCTTTGTATGCGGACGTTGTTCAGAGGTGTCATCACCGAACGGAAACAGATTGTAGCCTCGGTTTTGTTGTCATCTGTATTGTTACATGTCGCGTGCAGCAATATTTATTGAATATCGTTGCTTCTTATCGTTGACACGTGTGTGTTGCCATGTCTTTCGATCCATTTTTCATGATTTAGGAAGCCGTTCCTTTTTATATCACGTTCGCAAAAAATTGTACCATTAAAATGAAAATACGATCTTATCGGGAACGATACGTTTTTATAAAAATAAACATTAAATGTAATGTTTCAATTGGTTGATGTGTTCCGATTAGTTGATTGAAGTGCTTTCATCGATTTAACTGACAAACTGTATTCCTTCAACTGTATTTTTAAATATAAATGAACTTCATCTATTCGTTTTTTTTGCAAAATTATTTTCTGAAATATATTTTTCTTTAGAAATGTATTCTACTAATGATATAAAAATTGTCTTAACATTTCAATACTAATGTTCAATGTAATTATGTTCGATTTTTATTCACTATTTTTGGGTTATAACATTGAAAACAAACTGTATTTTCCAATTAGAATTTACAAATTTATTATGATTTTTGTTTTTAAATTATTGAAATTCAAATTAGTTTATAACAATTTTTTCTGTAACACCTAGAAGTGTTATTCGCAACCGTCGGTCAAACCAAGAACCGACACTTATTTTTAAATAAAATTTGTTTTATAAAAATGCGATTTTAACAATTAATTTGCTATTAATGATTAAATTAATTATTTAATCATTGTTCAACATTTCCAAAAGAATCGATTTTTGAGAATTTAGATTTTTATGAAATTTTCCATACTGTAAGTCGTATTTTTTTGGAATCAAACATTGTTTTTTTTTTAAATTTGCTTCCGAATCATTATTTTTTTATTAGAAATCAATTCTTTTAATCAAAAATAATTATTTTCCAGTAAAAATATTATGAACTAATATAACATATAATTATGCTGGTTAAAAATCAATTTTTAAACATTTTACAATTTTTCCTCAAAATTTAAAAAATAAAAAAAACATTTATGGCTTTTCAAATATAGATTTTAGACTTAAAACTTATTTTTTTTATATAAATAAACAATTATAGTAAAAAATGTAAACATTTTCTTCACTTGAAATGAAAATAATGAATTATGTTCAAAAATAGTGATAAAAGCAGATAATTAGTTTAAATGAATGTTTTCTGTAAATATAATTTGATCTACGTTTAAAATTGTGATTTTAATCATCGATTTGCTTTATTTTATTGTTTATCTTTGATTTTAGGCCACAAGAAACGATTTTTGAAAATGTTGATTTTTCATGAAATTTTCCATACTATAGGTCGTGGTTTTTTTGAGGTCAAAAATTGAAAATTTTTAATTTGTCTCAGAATTATTATTTTTCATTAGAAATCGATTATTCTGTTCGAAAATAATTATTTTCTAGTGAAAATAATATAAATTAGTAGAAAATACAATTTTAGTGGTAGAAAATCAAATTTTAATCATTTTACACTTTTTCTCGAAATTTAAATAATTAAAAAAAATATATTTATCAGTTTCAAAATATAAAATTTGAATCGAAAATACATAGTTTTATTCAAAATAAATAATTGTAATGAAAAATATTGACATTTTCTTAGAAAAATACGTTCAGAAATACAAATAATGAAAATTGTGATGAAAAACAGATAATCAGTTTAAATGAATGTTTTCTGTAAATATAATTTGATCTACGTTCAAAATTGTGATTTTAATCATCGATTTGCTTTATTTTATAGTTCATCCTTCATTTTAGATCAAAAGAAACGATTTTTGAAAATATTAATTTTTCATGAAATTTTCCATACTATAGGTCGTTGTTTTTTTATGGTCAAAAATTGAAAATTTTTAAATTCACTCTGAATCATTATTTTCTACTAAAAGTAAATTATTTACTTTGAAAATAATTACTTTCTAGTAAAAACAATAATAATTTTCACGAAATATACTTTGGTAGTCAAAAATCTATTTTGACTATTTTAAATTTTTTTTTCTCGAATTTCAAAAATCAAAAAAAATATTTTTCACTATCCAAATACAATATTTCGACTGAAAACTTATAGTTTTATTCCAACTTAATAATTTCATTGAAAAACTTTCACATTTATTTACAAAATGCATTCAAAAATGAAAATAAAATAACCATTTTCCAGGTTAAATATCGTTAATAATGAGAGAATGAGAATTTGGTTATCAAAAATAGATTTATAGGTATACTATGTTCGTTTTTGTCAAAAATCAAGAAATTCAAAAAATATTTATTGCCACAAAATTAATTTATATATATATATATATATATATATATATATATATATATATATATATATTTTGCATGTATGCAAATATATAAATGTGTGTGTGATGTATAATATATACAATGTATAATAAATACATCCTTATGTACTATGTATATAGCAACCCAATTTTAACACGCTTGTGTAGTAATTTGTTTGAGAAGCAAATACATTTAAATAACATGGAAATAGAAATACAGCAAGAAAGTAGGATGGTCACTGAATAAACACATTTGCTTAGAGGACCTAGAAAGGTGAAACGATCTCAACGAGGATTAAATCTGTTATGGTTGCGTATGTGATGCAAAATTCAGTGAATCCTTTTGATTGAAATAAGAGAAACAAAATTGAATTACGGTCAATTCATACAAACTGTATATATTTTAGAGAAGATTTAAATAATCACTTATAATCCACTTTTTCACTAGAGTGTTTTTATAATCATTTCAATCTACATTTTTCTATGACTCTTCTAGTAAGTATTGAATAGGTGACATTATTTTTTTTCAAAAAAAGTTAAGAGAATTGATAAAATTGGAGTTAGATAATTTTCAATTACTAAATATTAAATTTTACAACCAGTATATGAAATGTCATTATTGAAAATAAAATATAGAGTCAACCAAATGTGATGCCTATATTTGTGTTTTATTAAAAGAAACTATACACATTTTTCCCTATATACCACCCTATACACAAGTTTCTTTTTAGTATAACACAAATCTAGGCATTACATTTGGATGACCTTATATATTAAATAAATAAATTGTAAAACGATTAATAAAAATCGGATCTTATTGCTGTTTCCAATTTGAATAAAAAAAATAATCATTTTTAATTTTTTTTTAAAAAATTATTATTTAAAAAAATAAAAAATCATGTAATTTTTAAAGTTTGATGCAATTTTTAATTTAAATTTCAACGTCCATTTTTATTTTCATATTTTTATGGTCACTTTTTTTGCTCTTTATATATATATATATATATATATATATATATATATATATAAATCTTTTTTTTTATTTTATAAAAGTATTGTTTAACTTTCAATATCGTTCTATCGTTGAACTCTATAATTTGTAAGTATTTCTTGAACGGGCAATAACTGTTATGTCCGGACTAATAAATTCAATAACATGCTTTATTCTTCCTACACAAACCATTCAACTGTGTAACTTTGTTATTCCATGTTCTGTTGAAACTGAATATACACGATCGAGCAAGTTTCCAATTTAAGTGAAAATATCCAATTGATATCATTAAAACTTTGTTGCAAACTGGAAAAAAATGTAATCGAATTGGGTCAAAGTTTCAGCCCATAGGTCGCTTAAACACTTATTGAATTGTCAGAAAACAAATTCGGAAGAAGACAACAAATGCTAAAACTTATCTCTTTATTCTCCGGCCACGGCAACGGCGGCCGTCGGTTTTCATCTTAGATAAATATCGACCGAGCTACAACGGTACACATCGGAATATGGCGACTGTTGACATTAAAAACAAGACCCGACTGAAACGTATTTTGTTAATAAAGTATTCATTTTAATTTTCGTAAGCACTTCAGCGAAAAATAGACCGGTTGATTTTCAACGAAACGTGTGTAGTCTACTATTTTAATATCGAGCTAAATGAAAAGTTTATGACGATATAATAACAAACATCACTGTTTGATTACCATTTTAATTAATTTTATCGTTTAACTCGGTATGACGGCGTCGGACGTCAAACTGGCGTCTACCCTGCGTCGTGTTTTCATGTCAAAATATCAACGCTCTGAGCTACTCACTATGTTATATACTGCATTTTATTAACCACGATTATTAACTTTTTTCTAAAAAAAAAAAAATAACACAACGCGTTTTATGTTAATTGAATAAAAACTGCTTTACGATTTTTGTTAATTGGATGAACAACTAAACGAAATTCTGTGAACTATGCAGTATTTTATTTTAATTGAATTTCACTTTAGCATTTGTATTATTTAAGGTCGTTTTACTACAATCATTGATGATGCAGCGGAATTATTATTATCAAATTAATAAATTCTACAGTTCTATTAGTTTATTCTGCTATTATAAATTTACAATATCATTGCAGTGTGAATACACAGAAGACAATATTTTAAATAACATATTATATACATATACAACGGGATAGACAAAATAATAGAAATACTAGCTAACTGAACAAATTTCTTTATTTGTATATATTGCGTTTGCGAAATTCCCTCTGGATTATTTTTTTGTAGAAACTGGGTTTTTAAGATACGTATTGACTTCTACTGTTACATTTGTTGAAGTAATTTTATGATTTCTAGATACAATATTTTTTAGTTGTAGCAAAAATTTCGTTTCTATTAATCATATTGATGAGTTATAAATTATATTTGAATAATTAAGTTAATTATAATATATATGTATATGTGTATGTATGTTTTCAGTTTCCTTTCATTTTTTAAAAAATAAAAATAATAATTCAAAAATATTAAATTGATAAATTTTCAGTAATTCAAATATTTTATAATTTCTGTATTAGCAAATATTTTTTTAATGATAAATATATTCACTTTTTAAATAAAAACAATAATTTGCCAAACTATACTGAGTTGAAATATCAAAATGAGCTTAAAAAAATTCAAACATGGCTGTCAAAGTTCTGATATTCTTATTAGAAAATCATATATAATAGAATTTGGAATTTTTGATTTATATTATCAATTTAAAAAAAATTAATCAATATTAAAATGATTTTAATTATTCATTCCCAATTTTTATTAAATATATAATTATTATTCCATTTATTATCTTACATTTATTAAAACTGCAATATTTAAAATATACATAATTTTTTTAAAAAAGATTGAAAGAGATTATTTATTATAATCTGAACGGAATTCAAATATATCAAAATTTTAATGAGTTAGTAATCGGATTATAAGTCTGTATTTTATATATATTATATATAAACTTGTATGTGTATATATGAGTAAATAAGTATGTACGTGTATATAAAATACCTTTATTTCCTAAAAATTCTCGTAAAAGCTTTATACTACGTAACATTTTTATTAATATTAGTTTGTTAACAAAATTATGTATATATATATATATATATATATATATATATATATATATATATATATATAATGTACTCTAGAGGTTTCTTCAAAATGTTAACTACTTACAAAATACGCTAAAGTGATTTTCAAGAAACCTCCAACATTTTGCATTATATATATATATATATATATACACATATTTATACAAAGTCCTTAACATTTTATCTGCTGTGATTATAGGATTAAAATGCTTACCCCTTCATTTAGACTCTACAAGATACTCTATAGTGATTTTTAGACAATGTCTTTGTACTCGTTGAAAATAAAGAGGCTGTGGTATTTTAACAACGTTTTATTAATGAATTTAATGTCTGTTTACCATATCTACTAGACTAGTTTTGTTATTATTATATGTATTTAATTGTAGTTGTTACTTTACATGTTTCTCTCTAAATTAATTACATTTTTTTTCTTTTTTGTTACATATACTTGAATCATTTATTATATATTATTTTTTTAATTTATGATTATTATACTATTGTGAATAATAAATATTTTAAACTTTTATTACTTTTTTTATTTTTTACTATAAATTATATTTTAAATACATTAGAAACTAAAACTTGAAGTTACTTTAATTTTATTCTTTGCTGTTATTATCTATGGTAATCACTAATAGTTTCAGTATTTTAAATTTTATATTAAATACAATTAACAGTTATTGATTTAACTTGCTTTCATTCCTGTATTTCTTTTCTTAATACCTTGTTTTTAATTGTGATAGCTTGGAGTCGCCTGTCTTAATGTATCTTGTGTTACAACTAATTTTGACTTCTTGATTCACTATCATGTAACTTTTTAATACTCCCAAGTATCACAAAAGTTACCTGATGTTAACTCAAGAAGTAGAATATAGTTGTAGCGTATATTAAGAATAGTTATCCCAAATTATAACAATTAAAAGAGTTGACCAACGATTTTTAATCGTCAAATCGTATTTAAATTGTTTGTAAATGAAATAGTTAGAATAAATTTTCTTCGATATTATATTATTCCTGTTGTTATTTTTGCATTACTCCTAATTTTTTCCATCCTCAGATAAATATTAATCTACTAATAGTGACTCTAGTAAATATTACTTTTTATTATCACAACTGCTATTCATTTTTATACACATTTAACATTTATTATAGTAGAATAAGATTTTATAGAATTATTTATTATTTTATTTTTAATACACACACTATCATTCTTAGAAAGAATGAAAATTATTAAAATAATAGCGTGGTTATTAAAATACAAGTTCATAAATAAAATAAACAATAAGTGATTATTGAACATTTTTATAAAATTTTAAAATTATGGAATGAATGATTTTGCATAAAAGTAATTTTTCACAATATCAAATTAATTGTGAAATTGTTTGTTTTTTAAATGTGTATAATATAAATTGTCAATTTTATCTCAGTAATTAAAATAATCCGATAGAATTTTTTTATTAAAATCATTTCGATGTACAATTATTTATTGAATTTATGAAAGAATATTTTTAAATACATTTTTTTAAATAGATATGTTTTTTTAACCACAACGCATATAGAATTTATGACTACATCATAACTAAACTAAGAAAAGAAAAAATTAAGTCAAAAACTTTGGTAACAGTCAACTGTAAAATATATATGAAATGAAAATAAAAAAGAAATCAAGAAGTATGTACCTCTCACACTTAACATGACGTTCGTGTTAAGGACATTGCTTGCTTTCAAAGCACAAAAGGCATAAAAATGTGTCAGCGAGATCTTTTTACAGTGATAAACACGTTCAAAGAAAGACGACTCCTCAATTAAAAAAATGTAGTTCACAAATAAGTAGGTGGACTTGTATGTGGAAAATTGTATGACGATCGAATTTTTCTGACACATAGACAATCCGTTGATGTGTGTTTTTCATTTGACTCAAATAAAATTATTTTTTATTCATTTCACACATAAATCTTTATCACATTTAAATGTTTCCAGTGCTATAATTGTCTGTTATACATAAAAGTTTAATTTTCAATTGAAACGAATTTTTTTGATGAATATGTTGATATATTATATTATATATTCGTGTATAATGATAAATTTATAAAACACCACTTGCAATTAAATAGTTCTATATATACTTATTTTCTTTTATAAAAATCTTTTTGTCACTGTATAAAATTATTTTCAAAAAATGCAATAATTTTTTATACATTAATATTGAATATTTTTATAAAAATATATTTAATTACGTAAAAATAGATAAAATCTCATTGGTTATCTGTGTATAAAAATATTAAAATTGTCCATAATTTTTTATATAATTAATTTAATTGTAATAAATTAAAAATTATTGAATTATGTTATCATATTTTCCTATTAAAATCATAAAATATTTTCTCTGTTTGAACTTTCCTTATGATATATTAAATTATTAAATATTTCTTTAACTTTCAATTTTCATTATTTATTTAATAATTTTTAAGTCGACAATCTTCAGTGGGTGTTAAAAGAAAATTTTCTGTCATGTATGAAAATTATTGTAGATTAAAATTAATTTATATATTTTTAGATTAATTTCTTTATAAAATAAATTAATATAAAAAAGTTAAATGACTTTGCGAATGGAGATAAGTTTTTATGAGAAAGTAATTACATACTATCTGTTAGATCCGTCTAAAAATACTCTTCTGTTTATAAAATCAATACTGGTTTCTTCTATATACATCTATCCGATGTTAAATTAACAAATATAAACACGAAACGAGGAACGTATTAAATAAATTACAATTAAGTAATTACACGATTAGATTAAACATACTCGTTTCGAGATTAAAGTCGAAAATTTAAGAGATACAACGAATCAATGACAGAACGAAAATAATGTTTTCAGAAAACGAACAGATAGATGAAAATGGGAACAAAACATACAACAATATCAACGAATTATTTTCGGTACAGTGCACTCGACATCACGTTGTTCTGACTCCGAACACGAAGAAAGTCAACAAGCTCGCATGTTTCTTTTAAATATGAAAGATGTAGTAAATATTGTGGTTCGTTGTGAAGAATTACTATTTATTCCATGTGAAAAAAGACCGGCCACGAATTTAAACAAAAAAGATAGATGCACGTAGGGAACGATGGATGTGAAAAAAGATTGTCGGTCTACAAAAATGTTTTTTTTCGTCACGTGTCGGTCGTAAATTTCTGTTGCTTTTAATAAAGTATGAAATAAAATATCTCTATTGTGATAATTCGCAAAATATGAATTGATATCTGAATTTAAAATAAGTTATATTTTTAGATTTTTTTTATAAAAATGTTGCTTTTGGAAATAATTGTTGATATCTTAAATATATATATATATATATATATATATTATATTGCAATAACTAAAAATTATTTAGTCAATTATGACATGATAATGAAGACCTAGAATATTTATAAAAATTATCATCTCGTTCAAAAAAAAAAATGTTTTTTTTTGGTTGTTTGTGAAGTGAATGATCCCTTGTTATTTTATACAAACAGATAAAACAATTATAGCGAAATCATATTGTCAATAAATCCCAATCATGCATCAAAAATTATCAACCAAACAACCAATATTGGTAAACACGTGTGGATCGATTTTGCCATACAACACTGAATTTTAATTTTAAAAATACTATTTTTTTTTTGAAACGATTACCTTTCCAGGAAGATGTAATCTAGCTGAAAAATAATTATGAAAATATTTGTACTGTTGAATTATTGAAGATTTGTGGAAAACAAAATATATTTAAAAAAACGAAAGAAAATGAATAAGGAAACATGTTAATATAAGTATTTTTTTAATTTTTCAAAAGAAATCTCTTTTAAATAGTTTTATAAAAATATTTTTAAAAAAGCAAATGGACTCAAATAAATTATTAATCATAACACTGGAGATTTTTAAAAATATTAATTATTTTCTCTTTATTCGTTAAACCAAATTTGTAATTAATAAAATACTTTATAATGAAATAATTTTTATAATACAGAACTTTGATAATAACCATATAGTCTTCGAAATGTACATCAGTTAATGAACTAATCAATTAATGATTATTGAACATAGTAAATTATTTATTTGTTTAAAATTAAATCTAATCTAACACTAAAACAATTAGTAAAAAAATATTTTTTTTAAAAAAAAGCAGTTATTGAAATTCTACAAACATATTTTTAAAAATGTGAGTCGAGTTTTATTATTTGACTTGTATAGAAAGTAAACTTTCTCTTGTATAAAACTCTTGGAGATGTTTTAAAATTTTGTATGTATATTTTTTTAAAATTCTAAAAAAATGTTATGAAAAACTCAAATCAGATTTTAAAAACGTAATGGATATTTTATTTTAAATTCATTATTATCTTCAAAATAAATCTATTTTTTTCCTTATTCAGAATTGAAAAATTCAATTATTTTCAATTAATAAGCACAGAGTACAAAAAATTCATATATTTTTAAAAAATTGCTTAAATTTGTTATGGTGATCCTAAGCAAAACTACTTTATTAATTTTTTTTTTAGAAAGTGAATCTTTGTAAAGAACTGTAGTTTAATATTTAGCATGGTCTCAATTACTTTTTCATTTTTCTTTTATAGAGAATTAAAAATACAGTAAACAATTAAACTCATCACTTCTAATCAGCAAAAAAATTACAAAATTGTGACTAAGTTAGAAGAAATATCATTTGTTAAATTCAAAGTTAAATTTACAAACATTACTTTACTATATTTGTAATATAGTAAATTAATTACTTTGTGATTAGTTGACAAAAAAAAATACAAGACGTAATTTTGTACGACACGTAAAACGTTACGTAGTCAAATTTTGATCGAAGTAAGAATAGAGCCATATTTACCATATTGATTAAATATTTGTAAAGAAAGTGTTTCGAATACTGATTGATCGAACGATAACATTAATCCTGGAGGACACTTTTTATATAATGTATTTATATGAACACCTGATACGTTTATACCATCTGTTTCGTTAAGCTTTCTAATCATTGAAGCAAAGCTCTTTAGACTAGTAGCGTGGCTCGAAATGAACATCGTTCAATACACCATCGTCGTTGGAAAACTTTTTACATTACTGTATCTCTTTTAAAGGAACGAATATATGATAATCCTATATTACCAGATCACGACACTGCAAGATTTCTCAATCAAAGTTTCTTTAGGTTTTCAATATAGCTAAGTCTTGTTACAATGGACTTCTAGCTGATATGCAAATTATTTTTGTGAAGAAGATTCGATGTGATTATTTCAGTTATGTAGTAACGTCTATTCATTAACAAGTTAAATCGTGTTTGAGCTATCGAAACTTTGATCGAAGCAAAATGTTCATTTATTATAAAGTAAATATATTTACTCGTTTTTGGAAAATGACATTTTAATACAAAACAAAATTTTATTTTATATTCTAATTATATATATATATATATATATATATATATATATATATATATATATATATATATATATATTTATATATATATATATATATATATATATATATATATATAAGTTTTGAAAATGATTTCATAAAATCTTAGAATTTGAAAAAATATGTTATCTTTATTTGAAATCACTTATTTTTTGAAATATTTATTTCGAAACAATTTCTTATTCAATAATCAAAAATAATTACATTAATTTATAATAATAATTAAAATAAAAATAATAATACACTTAATTTAGATAAAAAGTCCATAGGTAGGTATTTTAATTTTGGAACAATTTTTACATTAATTAATTTTTATTTTCTTACACTAATTTTTAAAAACCGTAACTGATATCATTCCAAACCAGAGCTCTTATGTGAAAAACAACTTTCCTAAACTCGTCTTAAGTAATTTTCCAGTTTAATTTTTAGTGCTCGATCATTTTTAGTAGAAAAATAAGAAACTACTCTTTAATTAAAATAATTTCAGGTTGATACTCCATAAAATCTGTAAACATGCAAACTAAAGTCATAGACCTTCATCTGCTTCCGAACCCTCCCTTCCGAGTAGTCCAATCATTTCATCAGAATTATCTATCCTTAAGTATCTATTGAGCACAACTCAAACAGCCTTTCTTCAACCCTTTGTGTGTTTTGTATATTTATAATTAAATGCATAACCCTCATACTCCCATAGTACTCTGAAAAATCTCACCAAACTTAAATTTACTTTTTCTTTAGCAATTGTACTACATCCCCTAATTTATGAACTTTTTTACAATACTTGAAAATAAATATTTTAAAATTCAATATTTGAAATAAAAATCAACACAATCTCAATTTTTTTATTTTATGAAATGAATGGATAACAGATATATTTTCTATTTTTATTATTAAATGTGTATCCTACAATCTTACACAGTACTCTGTAAAAAGTTCGAAGTCAAATTTACTTTTTTTGATAATTGTAATACATCCCTTAATTTATGAAATTTTCTCACAACGCTTGGAAATAAATATTTTAAATTTTAATATTTAAGATAAAAATCAACAGAATTCAATTTTTTATGTTATAAAATGAGTGAGTAACGGATTGTTTAATTCTCATATCTATTCTTCAATCTTAAATTTCAACTTTATGTGATTAATCTATGGAATATTTATTATTTTCCTTCATTTTCCCTTCATCGATAATTTCAATAAGGGAAAATACTTAAAATCCATTTTCAAGTTTTTCGCAGCTTAATAAAAGACAATTTTACAAAGGAAATGATTTTTGGATGCTGCGAAAGGGTGATATTTTCAAGTTGTGTAGTGTTTTCTGAAAGATATTTAAAACGGAAATTGTCATCGTACTGACTGAATAACTTAATATTGAATACATGTAAATTCAATCAAAAAAATTAAATGGTAATGAAAAAAATTATATACAAGTATTCTAGCTAGAAAATAAAGTTATAAATAAAAAATTATTCAATGAAAAATTATAAAATTTAATAAACACTTATTAATAAAATATGAAACAATAAATTTATATGGATTTCAAAATATGGAATTAGTTTTTAATTATTATAATCATTAGTTATTAATGACATTCAGTTTTATTTCTTTCTTAAATTAAAAAAAAATCATTAGAAAATTAATTGAGAAATTGAAAAAAATAATTTGGTATAAATTCATTCTTCGTACAAGTTATTAAACTTGAATTATTTTTCATTTCAATATTTTCATATCACTGCCTTTAGAAATGAAGATTTTTAAAATTAAATTGAAGAAAATCTAAAATTAATATCTTACAAAATTAGAAACACTAAAACGAGACTCGTAATTTTAATCAATCATAAATATTGGAAAAATATGCTTTTTCGTTGAATATTTTTATATATTTAATTTAGTTTATTGAAAAAATCATTTTGATTTCTTATGAATTTATGTTTTAATCTATTTGAGGTCAGAAATTATAAATAATTTTGATTTAAATAAATGTATGAATTGAAAATTTATAGGAATAACATTTTATAGAAGTGAAAAATATAAATTATATATATATACATATTACAAATTTGCGTATGTAAAGAAGTCATAAATAAATTTAAAACTTTCTCTTATTATTCAACTCAAAATAAACGTTCGTTGTTTTACTAAAAAATATTATAATAAGCCATTTTTTCAACGTTCGCATTTTGATCAGCTTATATAGCTGACATTCGAGAAGACGTAGTTATGCGGAAATGAATATAATTAATAACATCTTGAGTCATGGTCATTACCAATTCAATTCGTATTTTCTCTCTGAAATTTCCTTTCGTGCTTGCTGATTTGAAAAATGAAACATAATCTATCGTACAGGCCTGTCAAAATATGACTAGAAGTGTTTTATGTCATTCGTTTTTTCAACAATGGAAAAATGGGATTTGTGTTTTCAGTTTTAGATATTTTCAACTATATCTTATATGTACATACATACATACATACACATATATATATATATATATATATGTATATATTTAACAATAATTTCAAATTCTATTCAACATTGAAAATTAATTCATATTGTTTATTTCTGATTTGAAATCTTAATAAGTTGATTTTATTTCTATTATATTTTTTTAATAAATGAAAAAAAATATTGATAAATTATAAACTATCTAACAGTTAATTATGATATTTTATCAATAAAATTTTGGTTCCATAGAAAATAATTTTAACGAAATTTCTGTACACAAAAAATATTATTAATAATGATTTAAATTATTTGTATGTTTGATATTTTTTTAGTTTACTTATTTTTTAAAATCATTTAACATTTTTAGATGAATACATAACTATTTTTTAAATACAATAAAATATATAATCTTATAAAAGATTTTCAAAAACGATTATATACGGTAACAATAACTTTTTTTAAGTATAATGATAGTTGAAATTTCTTAAACATCTATCCATTGTCCAGATATTTTCTGCTTATCATAAAAAATTCATTTTTCATTATTTCTCAAAAAAGAATAAATTTCTCTTTCATAAAATGCAACTCAGAAATTGAAATCATTTTATTATTCGAATTTTAAATATTGATTTTGTAATTTTCAAAGTACTTGTGAAATTACACAAACACTATTGTCAATTTTTAAGAATAGAAAAAAATCGTTTAGATGTTTTTGATTCTTCAACTTTTCTATTGAGGATTTTAATTCGTACTCTTTTATTAGTTTTCTGTTTTAATGACACTTTAAATCTGATTATATAACCAATGAGTTTTTTTTAATAATGTATTTTAAATATTTTGATACCAGTTTTAAAATTATTATAATCATTACAGTCGCAAATAATAGATTCACAATTTGAAATCAGAATCCCGTAGTAATTCGGTCACAGCAGTAATGAAATACTATAAATCATGATGCAAATACAACACACACACATACACACATATACTGAAATAACGCATAAATTTTAAGAGGAGCCGTGTCCATGTTACAGACCATTCCAAAAGAGAGAAATATCTATACGGAACGAGAAAAAAAATCGTAATCGTACAAATTTAAAACAACCGACTACATATCTGCATACATACGTACGTTCGGACATGACCTCAATACAATGCTAGAGACATGTCTACAGCTCGCATTCTAAGTATTATACAGACAGGGAGGATTCGTCGGCTATATACAATAGAATGGAATATAAGTCAGTGCTAGGCGATTATGCGACGGCTAACCGCGCTAAACCGACCGGATTTATGTCCGCCGCTGCGGGCGACACGTCCGGAAAGTGTCGGCCGAGCCAGGACACACCGACATCAATGCAGAAAAGGGAGAAAAAGTGTTCTTCGACGACGACAATGTAACGAAATGCGATGGTGTTGACTTCATAATCCTTACCTGTCGACATCTAAGACGTATGGTTGTAGGACTTTTTACTATTTTGTTTTTGGTTTCTACAAATTTAGCAGGAATAACATGATTTTTTATACATTTCACATCAACGTACCTTCATTAAACTGCTTTTTCGATTTAACCGATTTTGGTTTTCACCTCATTTCCTATTTTTTACTTAAAGTAAAAATATATTTTTATGTAGGTAACTTTTTATAAAAAACTACATCTTGAAACATTAGGTTACTTGTTTCAAATATTTCTTTACTTATGCATTCTATAGAATTTTGTATCTACAGTACATTTATTTTTCATCATGCAACATTGCATTATCTTTTAATGACTATCCAACTTATGATTTTTTGAATTATAGGTGAAAATAATTACAAAATAAAATCAGATAATTTTGAAAAGAACGTGAATAAATACTTTATTTACATTAAAAATGTAAAAACTGACTATGAATTCCAATTTTGAAATCTAGAAATATTTCTTTCTTCACACCTAATGTTTGAAAATCTTATTACCTTTTTCTTCCTGAATGTACTAAAATTATATTCTATATTGTATTGAAAGTCAGTAATTTCATATCTTCTTAAAGGCAAAAAAAATGTTTCATATATTACAACAAAATAATTGTATTGATATTAATTAAATATATATATGGTCATCCAAATGTAGATTGATAGATATATTTGTGTTTTATTAAAAAGAAACTATACACATGTTTCCCTATACACAATTTTCTTTTTAATAAAACATAAATCTAGGCGTCACATTTGGATGACTCTATATTATAAATTATTATTCATTAAAATATGTTATTTTATATAGGAATAATCAAAGAAGATCTAAACAACGAATTCAATCCAGTATTGAATTTTTTTGGAAGAAAAATATTTTTGTTATATTTAATAATAAATTTATTTTAAATTTATCATGGTTAAAAGTAATATCTAAACATATTAATTTCATGAAACAGACTCTTATAGATTTAAACAATGTTAACCTGTACAAAACCTTTTAAAAAGAGTTCGTATAATAAAATAAAATTTAATTTCTTTCTCTCTCTCTCTCATATATATATATATATATATATATATATATATATATAAAAACATGTGTTGTTTAAGATAAATTTCGGCTTTTAAAATAACTATAGATAAAATGTCCGTGGGTACTTTTATTCATGGACAACGGAGTCGTTTTATTTGATTAATTGCTAACATTTAAAGTAAACACTTTCTTCATTAGCCTAATTTTCTTTCACTCTACTCTTATTTATTTTTACTGAAATATATAATTTATTATAGAGCAAGATGAGTCCGAAAAAAGTATAAAATATAAAACAAACAAAGCGGCGTATATTTCATAGATTTATTATATAATGTATTTCAAAGACAAACCATTTACTAAAAAAAAGACTTGTTAAAAAATATCTTACTATTGTACAATACAAAACTTTATTCTTTTTCTTTTACATCTGAAAAAATGTACGTTTGTTGTTTCCTCTATTTTAAATACTGTTGTTATTTAAATATTCTTGTTTGAAACGACATATATTTGTATTAGTTGATATTTTTGTTTGCTTTTGTAACATGAATATATCTTTATATAAGAGTACTTCATTATATCACAACAGAATGTCCAGGCACGTTATTATATTTAAACCTACAGCACCACAACGTTATCTTATGAAACAACAATATATTTCATGTGTGAAATTCGGACATCTAGTCTTTCAATTATTTGCGACCCGTGTTAAAAAAATATATATATGAAGTGCGTAAACTTTGAATTAAGTCCATAATTAGAAGTTTGAAAAATGGGATTATTTTTATTCGTTTGTACAGGGTCAGAAATATTAAATATTTTTTTTAAATACAACAGTTATTAGACATTGAATTCGAATTCATTTTCATAAATTAATTAGAGGTTTTTGTATCAAAATATATTAATATACTGATACACATTTCAATGACTATATTGTATTTTAAGATAATTTTTGTTAATTTATAACACTTTATTTTCTACCTTCCATCAGTGCTAGCAAAACAATAATAAACATTTTATTTTAATGACTCTCATTAATATCATTATTATTTTATTTTAGTCACACTCAATAATATTAAGTAAATAGTCATAATAAATTTACTTATCATTTTAATTTAAAAATTTTTAAAAATGTTTAGTAATAACAATTTCTATTTTTTATTAGAAAAGTTGTAGTTTAAGAAAATCTTGTACCATATATATATATATATATATATATATATATATATATATATATATATATATATATATATATAATACACAATTCAAACCTGTACTCGAAAATACAACATTTTTCACTTATCACAAAAAAATACTGAAATACATTATACTACAAAAATTCCGCATGTCCATTTCATCCTCATTCCCGAACTTGACACCCAACAACGGTCACACATCCCCACTACCGAATCACTTTTCCCGGTTATATGTTGACTCACTATTCATCCCACTACGTCGCTTGAACCTATGGATGGAGAGAAAGAGAACGTACCCAACACCAGGGTCACATTTTACACGTCTATAATAGCCTGTTTCCACAATACTTCGTGAATGTATAACAGCAGAGGGTCATATATGGCACTAGAAATATATATATACATATATATATATATATATAAAACAAGTTTGTGTGTGTGTGTGTATGTATGTTTGTACGGCTTGGTAAATCGTTCATGCGTGTATGAATGGAAAATTCGTCTGTAGAAAGACACGTTTTGGCGCTATTTCGAATGAAAAAATCGACGATTTATTCTTATTTATTATTGATATTGAAAAAATGTTATAAATTATGACAATGTTGTTAAAAAATTACTTCTGTTTTAAGTGAAATGATTATATAATTTATATTGTTATCCAAAAAAATAAAAAGAGTTAAATAAATTTATAAATAAAAATAGAGACTTAATAAAGTTGCATATAAAACACATTTGATATTTACTACATATAATGGAATTAAAAATCGACTTGCAATAACATATTTCAACAGACATCTTAAAACTAAACTTTTGAGTTATTTTAAATATTTCATTCCATATTTTTTTCAAAAATTGTCTTATATCATTTTTAAAAAAAGTATACACTTTATACGATTTCCAATACTGGAAATTTCAAAATAAATCTTAAAATTTTAAAAAACGTTCCTCATTTATATAAAACGTTATATCGACCTTTAAACCACCGTAGAGAAATATTTAAACAAAATTATACCTGAATGATTCTATTACATAAAAATACTCGAGAATCGAGTTAATTAATGTATCAGGTAGACTTCATACTTGAAGTTACAAACAGACAGGGAGTGAAATATAGACGAAACGAGCCATAAATGTCACTCGAGAAATGGAAACAATGGATTTTTGCTGGGGGAGCTAGACAGGGCGTAAATGTTGCTTGTCGACGATAGGGAGAGTATTTTCTACATCGAATCATATGCCACTGCACTAAATTGCATCTCACTATTACAAAAAATATTTGAGGGGAGCTTGACGTTATTTATCGACCTTGAAAATGTATTATCTTTTGAAGAAAATAAAATCACTAAGAGATTACAGGTATTAATTATCATAATATAATTATGTGTTTATAAATATTATAATATTATTTTACTAATTTCATATAAAAAATAATCTAATATTTTTATTCTACAAAAAAATATAGGGTCATTTAAATATGAAACCTAGATTTGTATTTAATTAAAAACAAATATACATATGTTTTTTTTTCAATAAAACACAAATCTAAGCATAACATTTGAATGACCCTATATAAAAATGAAAAAGAACAATTATTAAAATATTTTTTAAATTCAAAAACTGAAATTGCTTAAGTATGGTAAATTATTATAACCTTTCTGAATTATTCTGTTTCTTTTCATTTTAGGAATTAAATATAAAAACAAACTGATTAATGAATAATTAAAAATGATTTACATTTTCCTTTGCAATTACATCTTTTAAAGCATTAATGTTTAAATATTTATTATTTTCTTGTGTATTCTCATAAATATATTTTATCAAAAATATCTTCAGGATTTATAAATACTTCACTACAAATAGTAAACTGGTTTCTTACATATACAATATTTAATCTTCGCTGTTTAGTGCTGAGTACATAAAACTATCATGCTTTGCAATTACCACAATAAAAAGACGACTCCTTGAATCACTTCTAGTTATGTAAACGTCTAGTATTTGTAATCTCACAGTCTAACCTTCATTAATTGAATAAATTAATCGTTTAATATTACAGAATATTCATAAGTATTTATCAATTTGAAAAATTCACAAATATTAATTTTTTTATTCAATACATTTAAAGATTATTTATAATTTCTGATAACTCTGTAACATTTATAACAATTTTTGATAAATTATTAATTGAGTTTTTTCTCTATTTTTTATTTTTCTTGTAATTTTACTGTATTATCTTGTGCGTAGTAAATTTGTTTTTCAATTTTCGAACTATATAATTTTACACAACTTTATTGCTCAATAAAACTGATCGTATGTGACTACTATTAAAAAAAGTCTTTTTTATTCTGTTTGAAACGGTATATTGGCACATAATCTAAAATTTTGGATTGTTTTAAAATATCTATGTGAATATAAAATACATGCATTAACTGGTATTATCCGTCTGTATTTTTCTGTATTTCTTTCCAATAAAATTCAGTGATTTATTTTCATTAAATCCCTATTAATCTTCTCACACAACTTCGACGTACAGTAAAAACTAAGCGTCCGATTAAAATATTTCTTTTAAAATTGTCACAAGCCGATAATTACCGAAACATTTATAAGAAAAATATCTGTTATCATTAAATTGTGACACGGGACACGACAAATGTGGCGTAGTCGCCATCGTGCGCATTAATCTTTCAAGATTGGGATATACTTTATTGATCGTCCGTTCAGAATAAACTTTTTCGTATCGTGATCTATGACGTCGTCAGTTAAAGCAACCATTTTTTTGTTCCGAAAGTCATAAGTTTAAATTCGTTTCACGTATATGTTGAGTAAGGATTTTCGTATAAATTCTTCTTATTCGTTTCAGTGCGTTCTGAAAACTGATTCTCATATTCATAGTCTTATAAATCTTTTATATTGTACTTTCTACAAAAATATAAAATACTTCTTGAAACTATTTTTCGTTCTGTACCAATGGAAGATTTCAGAATTATTCGATATTATTTTGATTTCTTTTTTTAAAAAAGCAAAATGAATTATTTATCATTTCTAAAAATTATTTCAATTATTCATTTTAATTTTATATATTTATTTTGCAAAATTGTATCCTATTTTAACAAATACATTGAATATACCAAAAAAAATTATTCCTATAATGAATAAGAACAATTGTTAAGCCAGAATATTATTTTTGTAAAAAGATTAAAACATGAAATATGTTAAAATAAACTATACTAAAAAATAAGTGATTTTTTGAATTTTCCTAGTCAAGAAAATCACAAATATATATTCATATGTATTAAAAATAATTTTGATAATTCTAAAAATCTTAGATTTTTAATTGCACTTATAGATCCATCCTTATGAAAATTTATTTATATATTTTTATGTGTCTAAAGCCATTGTTTCAAATTAATGTTATAAAGAAATATTGTTCAAAGAATAATATTTATCATTTTTTTAAAAAAATTAAAATAATTTTTATGCAATTTAGAATAATTGTTACTTATATAAATTTACCAATCTAATACTTATTTCTTGATAAAATATTAAAAAAAAATTTTTAAAGATATTTACATATAGAAACTTAAATAATCCATCTGAAATTCATTTAAAATATTTTCTTTATAAATTCAAAAAAAATCCTATATAATATTTTTCTTTTAAAAAAAAACTTATATTTTTCTCTATTTATTTTGAATTATTTACCACGTTTTTATTTACTAAAAAAAGACTATTCTATTTATATAACTGCTATAAATTATTGGGAGCCATTAAAATGGACTCTAAACTATATATTTTTCCAAAAAAAGATATATTTGACTAGTCTAGCGATCTTAACTCTTGTACGAATAATTTTCTTGTAAAAAATCCGAACCATTTACAATTTTTTTCTTAAAAACAAACTACAATAAATAACTTTCACAATTCGTACATTTATCATGAAACAAATCCAATGTATGTAGTAATGAGTCAAAGTATACATCCATGTAAATATAAAATAAATAAATATTATCCAACGTTAACGTCAAACATTACAGTATAAAAATAAAAACGAAACACGATATAACATAACTTCTGTTCCATGTAAACAAATACTTCTACACGTCTCGTATATCATACTACACCGCCAATTATTGGCGCTATCGAATGTATATTTATCAATGACAAACACAAATATCGTCGTTCTCGTCGCCGAACGATCATTATTGAGCCGGCAGGCGTAAATCTCTTCAACAAACAAAGCATCTTCCTAACAGTGGATTGGACAACAGTTTAAACAGACAATGCATCATCAAACTATATATATATATATATATATATATATATATATATATATATATATATATATTAAAGTTTTATATTCGTATTTTAATATAAAATAAATCAAATAAAAATCATTTACTTTCAAATTTAGATCACTTGTATATTCTTATAATTATATGTTTATTTCATCACCAGAAAATGTATGAAAAAATATTTCTAAAAAAGTAAAATTGAAAAAATGAAAAGCTTATATATTTAAAAAATATTTTTTGTTTTCAATATAACAAAATCTCCTAGTTAAATTTTAAATTTTTTCTATTCGTTTTGATTGTATATAAAATTTTCTTCAACACAAACGAATCACTAATCCCATCACCATAAAATTTTCTCAAAGTATTTAATAATCACTTATTGTTCTCAAAATTTTCGAAATTAAATAAAATATAGATTCAAATAAACAACAAGTAATTATTTAATTCTAAAAATCTTATAATATTTAACCAAGTCATTCATGTATATTAAATTAAAAATATTTTATATTAGGATCTCAAAAATATCTCTAGTCTGGTGTAATTGGTTTCAAATGCATCATTTTTTTCAATCTGATACTACCAGCTATTTTGTCACTGCTTACTTTTAAATTATTTATTTAAGAGTAGTATTTTTTTGAAATAATAATTTTGTTGCTAACCAAAATTTCCTACCTTGTCATATAACTTTAGTATCCATAGACATTCTTTAGATGGAGACCAAGTTTTAATTACATCAATAATTTATCAATATATTTCCCTAGAATACTAATCACTTAATATTATTGTAAATTTAAAAATAAATCACACTATGAATTCAAATAATGAAACACAAAAAATACGTAAAATATCAAATTTTCTTAATTAATTTGCATAAAATGGAATTTTTTAAAAAATATATATTCTAAGCTTTCTTAAATGTACAATATTTTTTGCATTCTTAAAAAATTCTTAGCAATTTATATACTAGTATGATGAGAATGATTTATTTTAAATATCACAATTTTGTTAATATCTTGATTTTTTCAGTACAAATTAGTATATATATATAGTGTGAGAAGGAGGGGGTGTTTTTTAAATCGTGATAGAACTTTCAATTAAATTCTTATCTAAAGTTCTATCTAACCTAAGATAATTCTTTATCATAACTTTACATATATATACACACACATACACGTATATATATATATATATATATATATATATATATATATATATATATATATATAAAGATGTTTTTTTAGGTTAGATAGAACTTTTTTTATGGATTCAATTTAAAGTTCTATCACACTTAAAAAAAATCCTATACAGAGGTTGAGCAGAATAATAGAAACACAAGGGAATTCTGTAAAAAATCACATTACTTCATTCGCTGACTACATAAAATACGTTTCTTAATGCTTTTAGATTTGTATTAATAAACAATACTTGTAACTTCTGCACAATAAAAAACTTAATAGATTTTGAAAGAGCAGAACCTTCTTATGCATTTAACTAAAAAATTCTTAACAAAAACTACCATATTAATTATAACAGTAAATACAAATCGTTAAACATCTTGTGATAGAAAAACAGTAAAAAAATCAAAACTAAGCAATATAAACCATCATACATTAAAATAAACTATAAATTTCAGAACGACTGCAATAAATATTATTATTTAATACTCATGTTGATGACCTTTTTGTACAAAAAAAAACTAATGAAAATTTTATAAATGCAATATATACAAATAATTAAATTTGATCAATCCCTATACACCTAAGCTATTCAGACATCTAATAATTAATTCTTATTTTATTAAAATATTATTGTCCGGAAAATAGAAAATGAGTATAAAAATAATTTTATTGTGTGAATTTATTTCAGTAAACAAATTAATTCTCTATATAATAATTCTTTCCTTTAATTCTAAGCTAATTAAAATTTTCTATTCCCTAACCGACTTCAAAATCTAATCAGTTCGTACCCTTATCAAAATATGGATTAACACGAAATTGTATTAGATGAATCCCGTTTACTGTAACTAGGGAGTTAATATATATATACCGAACAGATTAGAAATATTATCTGGGATTCACATTGTTAATAAATAAAAATTGGGAATATATTTTGTAAGATTAAAAAATATCGTTCGTTTCATATATTATTTACTATATTTACATCGTAAGTACTTTTCTTATTCAATTGTACAGAATAAACCGTGTATATACATCAAAAATATGTGCACACAACTTGAAGTTTGACATCAATCGTTGGTATTACGGTACATACACTTGGACGAACGATATTTCAAAAGATTCTCGTCAACAACACATCTTTACTTTATAATGCTTTTATTACGTAAATGTCAATACCGTTGATATATATCTTTATTTGAAAACTGTATACACCAGACATATTTTCATGAGTCGATTCTAATTTGCTATCGCATTTCTATTCGGTCAAAGGTAGTACAAAATGGAAAATATATTATCTTCACCGTTGCGAAATGAATAGGTGCTCGTAAATAATATCCACGATAATGAAAAATGTTTGTATCAAACGTAATATACAATCCAGACGAATATATTCGCTGACAAACGATCTTTATTGTAAATTATTGTTGATATGAAAAATAGAACTGTATTATTCGCCAGTTTATTTTTATGAGTTTATATGAAATTGTCTAGACAATAATAAAAATAGTTTTTTCAGTAGATGAATCTTTAACAGGTACTAATTTTTTCATAAATAAATCACATATTCCATGTGTTAATATTTTTTTTAATTAAGCTTTATAAAGATGATAATAAGACCATCGAAATAATTATTAGTAAATAAAATATATTTTTTTATAAATCTTGTGACATTTTATTAAATGATTCGTCGGTGATAATATATTTTTTAATTATAAAAAAAGGCTCTAAAAATAAATCCTCGATATGAAATTAATCTGCATCATCATCAAGATCAGAAATCAACTCGAACGTAACTCGGGAGTAAATTCACGTCGGCGTGACTAAATCCAAGGATGTAAGCGTAAGAAGATCGACGATGTTTGAACGAAATTTCTCCATGCAATGCGTTAATACATAACCTATGCATATTAACAAGTGTTTGATGTTAATTTTCACGATGCTAGCATAGATTCCGCTCAGAGATACACTTAGAAAATGTGTTTGCATTTGTACGTATGTGCACCTAGACGCGAGATTTAATTACATAGTCGCCGTGTAATGAATAATTCCGGTGATGCGGATATAACTTCGTATCAATTTGTTTGTGTTACATAACATAGTTTCAAACTACATTATTTCACATATCGGAAATTGAATTGTCGATTTCTATATAATTACATCGTTCGCGTTGTTTACATATTGCAAATAAATAACTAGACAAATAAATCTCACAGAAGACGTTTAATGAATTACCAATCGATTGTTAAATATTTGTTTGATTTTTCTATACCTAACACTTACAGTAAGTTTATTTTTTAAATTAAGTACTATAAAAAATTGGTATGGAAATGTTTTATATATACATAAAATTAAATGAAAAATATCATAGAAACAGTTAGTTGTAAAAAACTTTTTGTACTTTTTTCAAGAATATCAAAAATTAATTCTAGATAAAAAAAGACTGAAATAATTAGATATTCTATAAATACAGTTATTTTTATTTTCATTTATATCCTAATAAAATAAACTTAACATGTAATAAATTTTTGACAATTAAAATTATTTCATCAAATAATTATTTTTAATCAATACACAAAGTAATTGTTTTCTGTAAAGATGTACTTTTTAAAATAGTTTTTTTTAAATATATATTTGTGTATATACGAATGAGTATATATGTATATATGAGTTGTGTTTTACAGAAATAAATACCTTCATTTATAAATCGTATTACAAATATATTCAGCTTTCACTTTTATAAATATTTAAAATTGAAACGTTCAAGTTTACACGTACATTTAAATCAATTGCCACGTCATTGTGTAGATGTAAAATAAATGTCCGAACGTCAAAAAAATAAAATGAATACAATTGAATCATGTTTCGTATATATGGCATATTTTCCAATAAATTCAATGAAATCTGTGTTTTATTTATATATATATATATATATATATATATATATATATATATACAAAAATTTTATGTTATTTTAAACACAATATTTTCTTTAAAAATAAGAATTTAATTATTAACTCCAAGACTACTAATATAAATACAAATAGTAACGTGTATTAAAAGTGAAGATAAAGAGACTTCTACAAAGGTTGTGATATCTGTAGAAAAAAATATTTATTTAAAGATACAGCCACGTTTTTTTATTATTTTTGAATGCTTTTATGGTATTTGTAAAAATATTTTGTAATTTACATTTTATTATTTGTTTTCGTACTTGAAAAATTCATTTTAACACAAATAAATCACTCATCATAAGATTTCATAATTGAATATTTTTATAAAATCTTGTGATGGTGATATGAGTAGTTCATTTGCATTAAAATGATTTTCAAATTATTTTTTATAAAATAGACAGACAAAATATTTTGGTAAATTTTATCAAATTATTATTTACCTGTTTTTTAATGTATCTTGTTTTCCATATAAATCAAAAAATACAAAAAATGAATTTAACTCTCATATAGTAAAATAAAAATTAACAAAAATCATTTAATGGAAAATAAACATCAGTATCAATATATTTAACTTTTTTAATCCTGAACCTTAAGGTCACTTACCCTAAGATATCTACAATAACTATTTTTGATGTCATATCATTGTTGTATATATAATTTTCAAATTCTTATCTTACAAATATACATAAAATATATTTAGTCTTACCTAGTCATAATATAGGGTCATCCAAATACAACGCCTAGATTTGTGTTTTATTAAAAAGAAACATATGTATAGATTCTTTTATTTTTTTTAATAAACACAAATCTAAGCGTTACATTTGATGACCCTAAATATACAAGTAGTCACAAGCTTTTACAATTAAAATAATTAAACATAAAGAGAATCGTAAAAATAGAAACAAACAAGTATCAAAATATATTAATCAATTTTATTAAACTTCCATTTATCAATTTTCACATCTATTTCATTTTTTATAGAAAAAGCCAAAAGATCATTTATTTTAAACAATAAATAACATAAAAATTTAATTATTAAAAAGAACGAATATATTTCTTATCATAATTAAAAAAACTGCTATTGAAATTAATTTTTTAAATATGTGGAATTAATTACATTTCCAAACCAAATATTGAATGTTAAATTTGAATTTTATTTTCAACCCGTTTTTAAATATTTTCTCAATACTTTTAAAATAATGTCTTGGAACTTTTTGATTTTATATATATATATATATATATATATATATATATTGTATATATGTAAATGTATGTGTGTTTATATGTACACAAAAGATATGATTGATGGATACTCCAAGAAGCGTATATGTGTATATATAGTCGATTGTATTGTTAGCATTGTTCTCTTTTGGCACGATATTGCTTTTATTATAAAATACAGTATTAAACTCACCTAATTATAATATCAATACATTTAATATTCACTATATAATATAGAATACTGAACAATACATTTTTTTAAAAAAAAATCAGTTGCTTTATTTTATTAAAACTGTTACTCGAATTTCATACGACATTTTTCACTATATTCTTCTTAAATATTAAATATATATATATATATATATATATATATATATATATATATATATATATATAAATCATTTCAATAATAACAGGAATTCTGAAATGAAATCACTTATCGTATATTTCTCGTTTTAGTTCCTTTTGTGAAAAATAAAATATTTCAAAATAAAAATTGAATTAATACCCTCATAAAGAATGATAAATTGTTATATATGTTTTCAATATTTTAAACTTTATCTTGAAATCATTTTTGTACATGTAAGTTAAATTAAATGATTCATATATATTATATATATATATATATATATATATATATATATATATATATACATACAAAACTTCTATTTTTATCGATAACATACGTATCAAGTATAATATTATATTTTTCTTTTCAAGTAAAGTCGACTGAAATGCTAAAAAGCATTCTGTAATAATCTTCGAAGGATGTAATTTGATTCTCAACGTATTCTAACACTTGTGATTTGTTGACATTTCAATTAACGTGTTTCTTTGAGTATCGTATTTTTCTTTTGAAAGAAAAACACATTTGCAAGAAATATAAAAGAGGTTCATCAGTAATTCACTTTAATCTTTGAACAATAACTTTTAACATTTATTGATATTAACGTTAAGTACTTTTGACAGAAATCATTAATATGTATATATATATATATATATATATATATATATATATATATATATATATATATATGAATGTATGTGTGTATATAAGTAGATACAAAATTTTCATCCATTTGATATGTTGAACGCATTTTCGCAGCACCGTTAAAAGGTTTTTGAGTTATTTTTTAATATGAAAAAAAGCATTAACAATCAAATCACGGTATTCATACATATGCGCAAGGTTTTGCCGCAAAACAGAGTAGCCGAGTTGGAAAAAAACTGTCATATGGTGCGTACAATATTTTTATTCGTTTTCACAAGTGTTGCCGTGCAAGTTTAAATTCTGGTCACTGACATCAAAAGCTGTGGCTAAAACCGTAAATGGAATACGTTGGTGAAATTTCGACTGTTTAAAAGCGCAGTTTGACTTTTTATATTTTTAAAAGTAGGATGGTCTGTATATTTATTTATATACACTCACACACATTATATATATATATATATATATATATATATATATATATATATATATATATATATATATATATATGTACATTATTTATATTTTTTTGAAGCGTACATTAAAATTTTCCGTGAAATTGAATTTTACTTTTTTAAAATGTATTTTTTTAATAGAATCCTTTAAATCATAATTTAATTATTGAAGTTATAAGCACTGGAAAGCTTACAAAAGTGAATATTTTATTAATATACCTAATTTATTCTCAGTTCAATTCGAAATACAGTATTAAATTATAGAATATTAGGAAATTCTTTATTTGTTGAAAACTAAGATTTTTTTAAAAAAGACAAAGTCAAAAATAGAAAAAGGATTTATAAGAATTGAATATAAATTATTATTCTAATAAATTATTTTGTTATTTAACACTAAATAAAACAAGACATTCAAATATAACATGTATAGGTTAAATTAGCACAAAATACAAATAATATTAATATTTCTTGATGATAAAAAATTAGAATTTTTTATTTAGTTTTCATTTCATCTGTATTTTCTAACTATCTCTTTTATAGTTAAAATTCTTAACATGTTTTAATAATAGTAATTTTTCAAAATGTATCAAAAATATTTTTTTAATTTTTATTCAACACTAGATATACCAAAAATTGATATAAAATTATCTCTATCAACCAGTCATTTAGATCGGTTGATATTTAACCGAAAAAAATTGCAATTTTTAATCAAGCAGTCATAAAAAAAGAGCTTCTAATAAAAAGAAATTATATTTTTTACTTAAATATCGATATTATTTGATATGATAAATGGTAGTAAAAGTAACCCCCTTACTTAATTTTTCATTTTCTTTGGAAGAATTTTAAAACTGGTTATTTTGACCAGTTGGTATATCTAGTGTTAAAAATACTAATTTTTTAAGATATATATAAAATATATTTTTCTTTAAAAACCTTAAGTACCTAATACTATTTTCATATACTTAATTTCATAATGAAATTCAACTATCAAAACAGAAAATACAACAGAAACAATAATTAAAAAAATAAAATAAATATATTGAACATATTTCACCTTTTTAAACTCATAATTTAAACATACTGAAAGGTTACAAATTAATTATACTGTATATAATAACGTTTGAATTTATTAATTTAAGAATATATTCCCAGACAACGTACCTTAAATAATAACTATAATTTATTAACATTCATTTTACTATAATTTATACTATATAATCCATTAAGTAAATGTTTAGTGTTAACGTAGTCATGTCAAAAATAATTTTCAAAGCTGAATAATTTCAGTAAATGATGAACGAAAGAAAATATGGCCATAAAATTCAACTCTCGTTAAAATACATGATTATATATATATATATATATATATATATATATATATATATATATATATATTCGTGTTTAAAATTATGAAAAAATCGCAATAAAATTAACATACATTGTTGCTTGAAAAGTTACAGTACACATAAACACAGCGTTATAAATCACTTATATTACCTTGTTTATGATAGCGCCTGTAAACATATCGTACTTAACAAAACATCAACATGTTTTACATTCATTGACATTCGCATGAATCATGGACCAGTATTCATAATTCTGTCATGAAATTATAGATCAATGTCATCTCAAAGTAATTTGAAAAACAATTTCGGAACATCTTATTCAGTAATATTTCAAACGATGTTATTATAATTGAACACATTTATTAAAAAATCAATTGAAGTATAGTAAGAAAATTTATAATCTATTTCCATATCACAATTGTGGATGTAGATGTTTTTCATACATTTATTTTTTTATAAGTTTTTTTTTTATTTCTAGAATCATTACAAATTATTATAGAGTTGATATCTTTGTATTCTTTATATACTTTAACAAACATCTTAATAATACAAAAGTGACACTACTTTAAAATTAATACTTTAATTCAATTCTTTTTTAATGAAAGTTTTTTTTTGTGAAATTCATATCATTCTCGAATTTCTAGTAAAACTCTTACTCATAATAAATATATATATATATATATATATATATATATATATATATATATATATATATATATATTCACTGACTTGAATAAGTCATTGTCATATGGGTAACATAAGCAAAATATTGATATAATTCAATAAAGTCGTTAAATTAGAAAAATATATATTTAATTGAAAATAAATATAATGAATATTATATAATGAATAAATATAATAAATATTATATTTATTATCAATTTTTTTTTAATTTATCGACTTCATTGAATTATATCAATAAATTACTTAAGTTACCCATATGGCTATGACTTAGTGTATATATTTTTTATTTAAATAATTGAATATAAAATAACATTATATTTTTGTGTAATAAGTTTCAATTTTTCTATATTTTTAAATTCGTGTAAAAACCTCATATCTATTCTCAATTCCAACTGTACATTCAATGTATTCGTTTTTGTATTAATATATTAATAAAAACTGTATATAAATTTTGTTTGTGGAGCACGATATACATTTAAATTTTGCAACAGAAAAACACTATAGAAATTTGAATACATGGCAACATTACATACATTTTTGTCAATTTACATGTGCATATATTTTAAATGTACGAGCATAAAATGTTTGAAAAATATACTAGTGTCAACATAGACATATGTTGTAAGTGATATTTATTTACTTTAATATTTTAAAAGCATACTAATTCCAACAACAAATAATTATTCGTAAAATTAAAACCGGTTTTAATATAAAAATATAGAAATGGTTATTGTTCGGCGAGTTTTACAAATCAAATAGAAACTCGGCTAAAAAATTGCATTGTATAATGAATGTTATAAATTTAATGAAAAAGTACACATGTTATATAATTCATTAAAGTTTTGTTATTTTGTGAAACAACATTAACATATTTATAGGAACAGAGATATGGAACAAGTATTTTATTATAGAAGTCGATTTTTGAGATGATTTTTTTCGAAAAAACTATTTTATATATTTTGCAATGATACTCGTATATGTCCATCCACATGTGATGCCTAAATTTGTATTCTATTAAAAAGAAACATATGTATAGTTTTTTTTGTTAATTTTGAATAAAACACAAATCTAAATGTCACATTTAGATGACCCTATATGTTAATTGATTTTTTAAGATATTATATTAATTTTCAAAATAAATAAATGTATATTTTATAAATAAGATGGAATAATATACAACATGTAGAATATATTTACCATTCTACTTAAAAAAAATGGAGAAATATTATTAATCTGCACAGTTGTAGTTGACTAGTATCAAATTTAATAATTTAGCATTGGAAAAATGACGATATTTACAATTTTTCTATCGATATTTTCAATGTTGTCATTGTCAAAGCACTGTATTGTAAAAATTACTTGCAATTAACCTTACAATTTAGAATGTAAAATCAGTTGCATTAAAAAATTCCATAGTACAGTATTGTGATTATGATTGCATTGCTATCAAAATAGAGATCAGTGAATAAAATGAAAAATACGTGATTATTGGACAATTTTTTAAAAAATTGTAATATTAGCTATTAAAAAGAATTTTCCACAGTTTTAACACAAGTAGTTAACTTTTAACATTTTCATTTCTCATTTTTATAACATGGTTTATTGTGTAATATTTCAATTCTAACTTTTAAGAATAAATAAAATTTGTTATTTTACAATGATTTATTAATTTAAATAAAATGTTTATTATATTAAAGAAGACAGTTATTAGTAATGAATTTCCGCTATGTCGATAAAATATCAATGAAATAAATATATATTTTATATAGCAAAAACTGTCATTGAAATATTATTCTAACGATGAAATTAAGTTCATATTTGAAATGAAATCAATTCTCGTAGTAAATCTAACAGTATTTTCTATGATAAATGTGAGAATTACAACGTAGAGACTGATGGTTCATCGTTTGATTTATTACGAGTAATTTTTGTAATTTATACCTCACCGTTTTGCTTTCATAAATGTACACTAGTTCTGCATTTATATTAAAAAAGCGTCTCGATAAAAAAGCAATATATTTACATAAAAACCAAATAAACAACGTAAAAATCACATTCAGCCCATTGAAAATCCATACGAAAAGAAATGTCAACAGTTACGCCGCATACAAACAGAGCAATCTGCCGCTAAGATTCGTTGAAGCGCAAATCTAACTCGAACGAGTTGGTGCCGAATTATAGGTTAGGTTAGGCCGTCGGCCGCGGGTCGGTGTGTAAGAACGCGCCACGTCGACCAAAACCGACTACGAATAGATTTATACAGAGCTCATTTCCAACAGATCCGACGCCCTACCCTCCCCGCTTTTTCTACATTCCAGCGCGGCACCTAAGGCCGTTGTGCTATTATGTAGGGATTTTGGTGATTGGCGCCACACATGTTGTTCCCAATGGGTTTGACGATCTCATATGTGTGTTTGTATGTATAGCGAAATGGTGGCACTAACGGTCGCTTCGTGATTGGTGTGCTGTTGACGTTTGCACGAAATGTTTTTTTCTGACCTTTAGATATCTTGCCAATATGTTGTAATGGATGTGTAATAAAACGCAATGGGGTTAAAAGTGTATTAAAGTTTTATTAAAATAATAACGACTGTTGTATACAAATTTATAGAGGCTCTCTTTTATTTTCACTCAATTTTCAGTACCGTGGCACTTCCTTTGAGCCTATTATTTTACTATAACTTTTTTTAATCAAAATCAAATTTCTTATGGATCTCCTGTCTTCATATACAATATATATATATATATATATATATATATATATATATATATATATATATATATATATATATATATATAGGGTTTTCGATTAAGAATGTCAGAAAAGTCATCAAAAATATAATTACACATTTTCTCTCATATAATTATTTTATTTTTTGATAATACTTAAATATTAAATACACAAAATTTATATGATGTGAATTTGGTGTTATCTATTATTGACTCTGATTGGTAAATCTTGGATTTACATTCATAGTACTATCAGAATAGGTTTTAATATATTTGAAACATATATTGTGATTGATTAACAAATAGTGGTTTATAACCACGATTAGATCGTTGCTGCGGTTGATGTGCACTAGTTTAACCATTGTGAATTACCCTATAGTGGATTACTCCGCAATACTAATCCAACATGAATATCTATGCAGTTGCATCTCTCAAAGACCACAACACGTATTGTGTGAACTTTTTCTGCAAACCATTAACCACATACTGTCATCGAAATTTACAATCTAACTAATTAATTATTGTATCGTTTTTAAAATATTTTGATTATGATAAAATTTTAAATCAGTTTTTCAGTAAACATATTTAAAAAGAAAATATTGTAATGGTATTTTTTTAAATATTTACTAATTAATTTTCCTATGAAAAATAAATATATTTTTTTATAAGTATTTTTATAAATTGTTTTTATTGAAATATATTTTTAAATTCTTTTTTTAATATGTGACATAAATAATATGCAGTTGAATATCTCAAACATCATAATTTATACTAACGATTAAAACCTATTGTTATAAAAAAATACAACTAATTGATTGTTATAGTTAATCATTAAATTATTTTGGCTTGTTATTTTTTTTATTTATTTAAAAACCTTTTTAGAGAAATTATTTTTAAGAAATGTTTGTATAAAGTGTTTTTAAGCGTAATAGAATTTTAAATTTAATCCCTATCGAAAGTTCCATCTAACATAAAAAAACACCTTTTATATATATTCATGTGTGTATGTGTGTGTGTGTGTGGATGTATATATATAACGGTATGTTAAAGGGTGTTTTTTAAGTTATATAGAACTTTAGATAGGGATTCAATTTAAAGTTCTATCACGCTTTAAAAAAACACCTATATAATTTTAAAAAATATACAAACATTTTTAAACAAATATTTTTGTTAAAATTTATCTATAAATTATAAATTTTAGTACTAAACTTGAATTTCTATACAGTTTAATATCTCAAAAACTACAATATATATTTTACATTTTTTTACAAGCTATAACCTCTTATTGTTATCAAAAATTTTCATAAAACTAATTAATAGGATATATCGTATTTTATATTATGAATTTTATAAGGCTTTTAAAATTATTTTGAATTTAATAAAATATCTAATCATTTTATTCTTGCTATTAGTTAAAAACTGAACTTAAAATTCTTTTTAAATAAAATATTATAAAAATAAATATTTTAGTAATTCAGACGATTTATAAATTATTTTCTTTTGAAAGTACTTGAGAAATTATATGTTTATTTTTTTAATAAATCGTTTTGTTGAAATATATCTGTAAATTATACCTTGTAATAATATTTTGAAAAAAATATATATACACATCAAACTTTTAATGCTGTATGGATTTGTTTACAACATCGACAGACAGTTTAATTGATTTTCATGCATTAAAATAACAATGAGACGTCATTAAAAAAATAATTAAATTGAAAAAAATAATAACTGCGTCGTCCGATCGTGATAACGAATGGGCGTCGGTTTCGCTCTAACTCGCATATTAGCGACGCAAAACCGTTTTAAAGTTTTACAGATTTGAAATTTTTCAAATGGCCAAAAATCCAAAATTTCAAAGTCCGTTTGCGAGCTTAATAAGCGTCGGCGCCCTTTTCTAATGCTTATACACGTACCTACGGACCATAAACAATACGAATATAACAAAAATTAGAAAAAAATTTCGAAATTTTCCCGAAATTTACATAACACCCCCCTTTGAAGTTTTTGCGTTTTTTCCAAAAATATTTTTTCGAAATCAATAAATCTAATAGTGGATTTCTATAGAGTAGTGCCGGGGTGATAACGAATGGGCGTCCGTTTCGCTCTAACTCGCATATTAGCGACGCAAAACCGTTTTAAAGTTTTACAGATTTGAAATTTTTCAAATGGCCAAAAATCCAAAATTTCAAAGTCCGTTTGCGAGCTTAATAAGCGTCGGCGCCCTTTTCTAATGCTTATACACGTACCTACGGACCATAAACAATACGAATATAACAAAAAATTAGAAAAAAAAATTTCGAAATTTTCCCGAAATTTACATAACACCCACCTTTGAAGTTTATGAGTTTTTTACAAAAATATTTTTTCGAAATCAATAAATCTAATAGTGGATTTCTATAGAGTAGTGCCGGGGTGATAACGAATGGGCGTCCGTTTCGCTCTAACTCGCATATTAGCGACGCAAAACCGTTTTAAAGTTTTACAGATTTGAAATTTTTCAAATGGCCAAAAATCCAAAATTTCAAAGTCCGTTTGCGAGCTTAATAAGCGTCGGCGCCCTTTTCTAATGCTTATACACGTACCTACGGACCATAAACAATACGAATATAACAAAAATTAGAAAAAAATTTCGAAATTTTCCCGAAATTTACATAACACCCCCCTTTGAAGTTTTTGCGTTTTTTCCAAAAATATTTTTTCGAAATCAATAAATCTAATAGTGGATTTCTATAGAGTAGTGCCGGGGTGATAACGAATGGGCGTCCGTTTCGCTCTAACTCGCATATTAGCGACGCAAAACCGTTTTAAAGTTTTACAGATTTGAAATTTTTCAAATGGCCAAAAATCCAAAATTTCAAAGTCCGTTTGCGAGCTTAATAAGCGTCGGCGCCCTTTTCTAATGCTTATACACGTACCTACGGACCATAAACAATACGAATATAACAAAAATTAGAAAAAAATTTCGAAATTTTCCCGAAATTTACATAACACCCCCTTTGAAGTTTTTGCGTTTTTTTCCAAAAATATTTTTTCGAAATCAATAAATCTAATAGTGGATTTCTATAGAGTAGTGCCGGGGTGATAACGAATGGGCGTCCGTTTCGCTCTAACTCGCATATTAGCGACGCAAAACCGTTTTAAAGTTTTACAGATTTGAAATTTTTCAAATGGCCAAAAATCCAAAATTTCAAAGTCCGTTTGCGAGCTTAATAAGCGTCGGCGCCCTTTTCTAATGCTTATACACGTACCTACGGACCATAAACAATACGAATATAACAAAAATTAGAAAAAAATTTCGAAATTTTCCCGAAATTTACATAACACCCCCCTTTGAAGTTTTTGCGTTTTTTCCAAAAATATTTTTTCGAAATCAATAAATCTAATAGTGGATTTCTATAGAGTAGTGCCGGGGTGATAACGAATGGGCGTCCGTTTCGCTCTAACTCGCATATTAGCGACGCAAAACCGTTTTAAAGTTTTACAGATTTGAAATTTTTCAAATGGCCAAAAATCCAAAATTTCAAAGTCCGTTTGCGAGCTTAATAAGCGTCGGCGCCCTTTTCTAATGCTTATACACGTACCTACGGACCATAAACAATACGAATATAAGAAATAATTAGAAAAAAAATTTCGAAATTTTCCCGAAATTTACATTACACCCCCCTTTGAAGTTTTTGCGTTTTTTCCAAAAATATTTTTTCGAAATCAATAAATCTAATAGTGGATTTCTATAGAGTAGTGCCGGGGTGATAACGAATGGGCGTCCGTTTCGCTCTAACTCGCATATTAGCGACGCAAAACCGTTTTAAAGTTTTACAGATTTGAAATTTTTCAAATGGCCAAAAATCCAAAATTTCAAAGTCCGTTTGCGAGCTTAATAAGCGTCGGCGCCCTTTTCTAATGCTTATACACGTACCTACGGACCATAAACAATACGAATATAACAAAAAATTAGAAAAAAATTTCGAAATTTTCCCGAAATTTACATAACACCACCCCCCTTTGAAGTTTTTGCGTTTTTTCCAAAAAATATTTTTTCGAAATCAATAAATCTAATAGTGGATTTCTATAGAGTAGTGCCGGGGTGATAACGAATGGGCGTCGGTTTCGCTCTAACTCGCATATTAGCGACGCAAAACCGTTTTAAAGTTTTACAGATTTGAAATTTTTCAAATGGCCAAAAATCCAAAATTTCAAAGTCCGTTTGCGAGCTTAATAAGCGTCGGCGCCCTTTTCTAATGCTTATACACGTACCTACGGACCATAAACAATACGAATATAACAAAAATTAGAAAAAAATTTCGAAATTTTCCCGAAATTTACATAACACCCCCCTTTGAAGTTTTTGCGTTTTTTTCCACAAAATATTTTTTCGAAATCAATAAATCTAATAGTGGATTTCTATAGAGTAGTGCCGGGGTGATAACGAATGGGCGTCCGTTTCGCTCTAACTCGCATATTAGCGACGCAAAACCGTTTTAAAGTTTTACAGATTTGAAATTTTTCAAATGGCCAAAAATCCAAAATTTCAAAGTCCGTTTGCGAGCTTAATAAGCGTCGGCGCCCTTTTCTAATGCTTATACACGTACCTACGGACCATAAACAATACGAATATAACAAAAATTAGAAAAAAATTTCGAAATTTTCCCGAAATTTACATAACACCCCCCCTTTGAAGTTTTTGCGTTTTTTCCAAAAATATTTTTTCGAAATCAATAAATCTAATAGTGGATTTCTATAGAGTAGTGCCGGGGTGATAACGAATGGGCGTCCGTTTCGCTCTAACTCGCATATTAGCGACGCAAAACCGTTTTAAAGGTTTAAAGAAATGAAAAATTTCAAATCTCCAAAAAAACAAAAGATCAAAGTCAGTTTGCGGGCTTAATAAGCGTCGGCGCCCTTTTCTAATGCTTCTACTCGTACCTACGGACCATAAACAATACGAATATAACAAAAAATTAGAAAAAAAAATTTCGAAATTTTCCCGAAATTTACATAACACCCCGACCCCTTTGAAGTTTTTGCGTTTTTTCCAAAAAATATTTTTTCGAAATCAATAAATCTAATAGTGGATTTCTATAGAGTAGTGCCGGGGTGATAACGAATGGGCGTCCGTTTCGCTCTAACTCGCATATTAGCGACGCAAAACCGTTTTAAAGTTTTACAGATTTGAAATTTTTCAAATGGCCAAAAATCCAAAATTTCAAAGTCCGTTTGCGAGCTTAATAAGCGTCGGCGCCCTTTTCTAATGCTTATACACGTACCTACGGACCATAAACAATACGAATATAACAAAAATTAGAAAAAAATTTCGAAATTTTCCCGAAATTTACATAACACCCCCCTTTGAAGTTTTTGCGTTTTTTCCAAAAAATATTTTTTCGAAATCAATAAATCTAATAGTGGATTTCTATAGAGTAGTGCCGGGGTGATAACGAATGGGCGTCCGTTTCGCTCTAACTCGCATATTAGCGACGCAAAACCGTTTTAAAGTTTTACAGATTTGAAATTTTTCAAATGGCCAAAAATCCAAAATTTCAAAGTCCGTTTGCGAGCTTAATAAGCGTCGGCGCCCTTTTCTAATGCTTATACACGTACCTACGGACCATAAACAATACGAATATAACAAAAAATTAGAAAAAAAAATTTCGAAATTTTCCCGAAATTTACATAACACCCCACCCTTTGATGTTTTTGCGTTTTTTTCCAAAAAATATTTTTTCGAAATCAATAAATCTAATAGTGGATTTCTATAGAGTAGTGCCGGGGTGATAACGAATGGGCGTCCGTTTCGCTCTAACTCGCATATTAGCGACGCAAAACCGTTTTAAAGTTTTACAGATTTGAAATTTTTCAAATGGCCAAAAATCCAAAATTTCAAAGTCCGTTTGCGAGCTTAATAAGCGTCGGCGCCCTTTTCTAATGCTTATACACGTACCTACGGACCATAAACAATACGAATATAACAAAAAATTAGAAAAAAAATTTCGAAATTTTCCCGAAATTTACATAACACCCCCCCCCCGTTGAAGTTTTTGCGTTTTTTTCCAAAAAATATTTTTTCGAAATCAATAAATCTAATAGTGGATTTCTATAGAGTAGTGCCGGGGTGATAACGAATGGGCGTCCGTTTCGCTCTAACTCGCATATTAGCGACGCAAAACCGTTTTAAAGTTTTACAGATTTGAAATTTTTCAAATGGCCAAAAATCCAAAATTTCAAAGTCCGTTTGCGAGCTTAATAAGCGTCGGCGCCCTTTTCTAATGCTTATACACGTACCTACGGACCATAAACAATACGAATATAACAAAAAATTAGAAAAAAAAATTTCGAAATTTTCCCGAAATTTACATAACACCCCCCCCTTTGAAGTTTTTGCGTTTTTTCCAACAAAGAATTTTTCGAAATCAATAAATCTAATAGTGGATTTCTATCGAGTAGTGCCGGGGTGATGATAACGAATGGGCGTCCGTTTCGCTCTAACTCTCATATTAGCGACGCAACACCGTTTTAAAGTTTTACAGCTTCGCAATTTTTCAAATGGCCAAAAATCAAAATTCACTAAGCGCCTTTGTTAGCTTAATAAGCGTCGGCGCCCTTTTCTAATGCTTATACACGTACCTACGGACCATAAACAATACGAATATAACAAAAATTAGAAAAAAATTTCGAAATTTTCCCGAAATTTACATAACACCCCCCTTTGAAGTTTTTGCGTTTTTTCCAAAAAATATTTTTCGAAATCAATAAATCTAATAGTGGATTTCTATAGAGTAGTGCCGGGGTGATAACGAATGGGCGTCCGTTTCGCTCTAACTCGCATATTAGCGACGCAAAACCGTTTTAAAGTTTTACAGATTTGAAATTTTTCAAATGGCCAAAAATCCAAAATTTCAAAGTCCGTTTGCGAGCTTAATAAGCGTCGGCGCCCTTTTCTAATGCTTATACACGTACCTACCTACGGACGGACCATAAACAATACGAATATAACAAAAAATTAGAAAAAAATTTCGAAATTTTCCCGAAATTTACATAACACCCCCTTTGAAGTTTTTGCGTTTTTTCCAAAAAATATTTTTTCGAAATCAATAAATCTAATAGTGGATTTCTATAGAGTAGTGCCGGGGTGATAACGAATGGGCGTCCGTTTCGCTCTAACTCGCATATTAGCGACGCAAAACCGTTTTAAAGTTTTACAGATTTGAAATTTTTCAAATGGCCAAAAATCCAAAATTTCAAAGTCCGTTTGCGAGCTTAATAAGCGTCGGCGCCCTTTTCTAATGCTTATACACGTACCTACGGACCATAAACAATACGAATATAACAAAAATTAGAAAAAAATTTCGAAATTTTCCCGAAATTTACATAACACCCCCCTTTGAAGTTTTTGCGTTTTTTCCAAAAATATTTTTTCGAAATCAATAAATCTAATAGTGGATTTCTATAGAGTAGTGCCGGGGTGATAACGAATGGGCGTCCGTTTCGCTCTAACTCGCATATTAGCGACGCAAAACCGTTTTAAAGTTTTACAGATTTGAAATTTTTCAAATGGCCAAAAATCCAAAATTTCAAAGTCCGTTTGCGAGCTTAATAAGCGTCGGCGCCCTTTTCTAATGCTTATACACGTACCTACGGACCATAAACAATACGAATATAACAAAAATTAGAAAAAAATTTCGAAATTTTCCCGAAATTTACATAACACCCCCTTTGAAGTTTTTGCGTTTTTTTCCAAAAATATTTTTTCGAAATCAATAAATCTAATAGTGGATTTCTATAGAGTAGTGCCGGGGTGATAACGAATGGGCGTCCGTTTCGCTCTAACTCGCATATTAGCGACGCAAAACCGTTTTAAAGTTTTACAGATTTGAAATTTTTCAAATGGCCAAAAATCCAAAATTTCAAAGTCCGTTTGCGAGCTTAATAAGCGTCGGCGCCCTTTTCTAATGCTTATACACGTACCTACGGACCATAAACAATACGAATATAACAAAAATTAGAAAAAAATTTCGAACTTGCCCCGAAATTTACATAACACCCCCCCCCTTTGAAGTTTTTGCGTTTTTTCCAAAAAATATTTTTTCGAAATCAATAAATCTAATAGTGGATTTCTATAGAGTAGTGCCGGGGTGATAACGAATGGGCGTCCGTTTCGCTCTAACTCGCATATTAGCGACGCAAAACCGTTTTAAAGTTTTACAGATTTGAAATTTTTCAAATGGCCAAAAATCCAAAATTTCAAAGTCCGTTTGCGAGCTTAATAAGCGTCGGCGCCCTTTTCTAATGCTTATACACGTACCTACGGACCATAAACAATACGAATATAACAAAAAATTAGAAAAAAAAATTTCGAAATTTTCCCGAAATTTACATAACAGCGCCCCCTTTGAAGTTTTTGAGTTTTTTTCCAAAAATATTTTTTCGAAATCAATAAATCTAATAGTGGATTTCTATAGAGTAGTGCCGGGGTGATAACGAATGGGCGTCCGTTTCGCTCTAACTCGCATATTAGCGACGCAAAACCGTTTTAAAGTTTTACAGATTTGAAATTTTTCAAATGGCCAAAAATCCAAAATTTCAAAGTCCGTTTGCGAGCTTAATAAGCGTCGGCGCCCTTTTCTAATGCTTATACACGTACCTACGGACCATAAACAATACGAATATAACAAAAATTAGAAAAAAATTTCGAAATTTTCCCGAAATTTACATAACACCCCCTTTGAAGTTTTTGCGTTTTTTTCCAAAAATATTTTTTCGAAATCAATAAATCTAATAGTGGATTTCTATAGAGTAGTGCCGGGGTGATAACGAATGGGCGTCCGTTTCGCTCTAACTCGCATATTAGCGACGCAAAACCGTTTTAAAGTTTTACAGATTTGAAATTTTTCAAATGGCCAAAAATCCAAAATTTCAAAGTCCGTTTGCGAGCTTAATAAGCGTCGGCGCCCTTTTCTAATGCTTATACACGTACCTACGGACCATAAACAATACGAATATAACAAAAATTAGAAAAAAATTTCGAAATTTTCCCGAAATTTACATAACACCCCCTTTGAAGTTTTTGCGTTTTTTTCCAAAAATATTTTTTCGAAATCAATAAATCTAATAGTGGATTTCTATAGAGTAGTGCCGGGGTGATAACGAATGGGCGTCCGTTTCGCTCTAACTCGCATATTAGCGACGCAAAACCGTTTTAAAGTTTTACAGATTTGAAATTTTTCAAATGGCCAAAAATCCAAAATTTCAAAGTCCGTTTGCGAGCTTAATAAGCGTCGGCGCCCTTTTCTAATGCTTATACACGTACCTACGGACCATAAACAATACGAATATAACAAAAATTAGAAAAAAATTTCGAAATTTTCCCGAAATTTACATAACACCCCCCTTTGAAGTTTTTGCGTTTTTTTCCAAAAATATTTTTTCGAAATCAATAAATCTAATAGTGGATTTCTATAGAGTAGTGCCGGGGTGATAACGAATGGGCGTCCGTTTCGCTCTAACTCGCATATTAGCGACGCAAAACCGTTTTAAAGTTTTACAGATTTGAAATTTTTCAAATGGCCAAAAATCCAAAATTTCAAAGTCCGTTTGCGAGCTTAATAAGCGTCGGCGCCCTTTTCTAATGCTTATACACGTACCTACGGACCATAAACAATACGAATATAACAAAAATTAGAAAAAAATTTCGAAATTTTCCCGAAATTTACATAACACCCCCTTTGAAGTTTTTGCGTTTTTTTCCAAAAATATTTTTTCGAAATCAATAAATCTAATAGTGGATTTCTATAGAGTAGTGCCGGGGTGATAACGAATGGGCGTCCGTTTCGCTCTAACTCGCATATTAGCGACGCAAAACCGTTTTAAAGTTTTACAGATTTGAAATTTTTCAAATGGCCAAAAATCCAAAATTTCAAAGTCCGTTTGCGAGCTTAATAAGCGTCGGCGCCCTTTTCTAATGCTTATACACGTACCTACGGACCATAAACAATACGAATATAACAAAAATTAGAAAAAAATTTCGAAATTTTCCCGAAATTTACATAACACCCCCCTTTGAAGTTTTTGCGTTTTTTTCCAAAAATATTTTTTCGAAATCAATAAATCTAATAGTGGATTTCTATAGAGTAGTGCCGGGGTGATAACGAATGGGCGTCCGTTTCGCTCTAACTCGCATATTAGCGACGCAAAACCGTTTTAAAGTTTTACAGATTTGAAATTTTTCAAATGGCCAAAAATCCAAAATTTCAAAGTCCGTTTGCGAGCTTAATAAGCGTCGGCGCCCTTTTCTAATGCTTATACACGTACCTACGGACCATAAACAATACGAATATAACAAAAAATTAGAAAAAAAAATTTCGAAATTTTCCCGAAATTTACATAACACCCCCCTTTGAAGTTTTTGCGTTTTTTCCAAAAATATTTTTTCGAAATCAATAAATCTAATAGTGGATTTCTATAGAGTAGTGCCGGGGTGATAACGAATGGGCGTCCGTTTCGCTCTAACTCGCATATTAGCGACGCAAAACCGTTTTAAAGTTTTACAGATTTGAAATTTTTCAAATGGCCAAAAATCCAAAATTTCAAAGTCCGTTTGCGAGCTTAATAAGCGTCGGCGCCCTTTTCTAATGCTTATACACGTACCTACGGACCATAAACAATACGAATATAACAAAAAATTAGAAAAAAATTTCGAAATTTTCCCGAAATTTACATAACACCCCCCTTTGAAGTTTTTGCGTTTTTTTCCAAAAATATTTTTTCGAAATCAATAAATCTAATAGTGGATTTCTATAGAGTAGTGCCGGGGTGATAACGAATGGGCGTCCGTTTCGCTCTAACTCGCATATTAGCGACGCAAAACCGTTTTAAAGTTTTACAGATTTGAAATTTTTCAAATGGCCAAAAATCCAAAATTTCAAAGTCCGTTTGCGAGCTTAATAAGCGTCGGCGCCCTGTTCTAATGCTTATACACGTACCTACGGATCATATAAACAATACGAATATAACAAAAAATTACAAAAAAATCTCGAAAGTTTCCCGAAATTTACATAACACCCCCCCTTTGATGTTTTTGCGTTTTTTTCCTAAAAATATTTTTTCGACATCAATAAATCTAATAGTGGATTTCTATAGAGTAGTGCCGGGGTGATAACGAATGGGCGTCCGTTTCGCTCTAACTCGCATATTAGCGACGCAAAACCGTTTTAAAGTTTTACAGATTTGAAATTTTTCAAATGGCCAAAAATACCAAAATTTCAAAGTCCGTTTGCGAGCTTAATAAGCGTCGGCGCCCTTTTCTAATGCTTATACACGTACCTACGGATCATAAACAATACGAATATAACAAAAAATTAGAAAAAAATTTCGAAATTTTCCCGAAATTTACATAACACCCCCTTTTGAAGTTTTTGCGTTTTTTTCCAAAAATATTTTTCGAAATCAATAAATCTAATAGTGGATTTCTATAGAGTAGTGCCGGGGTGATAACGAATGGGCGTCCGTTTCGCTCTAACTCGCATATTAGCGACGCAAAACCGTTTTAAAGTTTTACAGATTTGAAATTTTTCAAATGGCCAAAAATCCAAAATTTCAAAGTCCGTTTGCGAGCTTAATAAGCGTCGGCGCCCTTTTCTAATGCTTATACACGTACCTACGGACCATAAACAATACGAATATAACAAAAATTAGAAAAAAATTTCGAAATTTTCCCGAAATTTACATAACACCCCCCTTTGAAGTTTTTGCGTTTTTTTCCAAAAATATTTTTTCGAAATCAATAAATCTAATAGTGGATTTCTATAGAGTAGTGCCGGGGTGATAACGAATGGGCGTCCGTTTCGCTCTAACTCGCATATTAGCGACGCAAAACCGTTTTAAAGTTTTACAGATTTGAAATTTTTCAAATGGCCAAAAATTCAAAATTTCAAAGTCCGTTTGCGAGCTTAATAAGCGTCGGCGCCCTTTTCTAATGCTTATACACGTACCTACGGACCATAAACAATAAGAATATAACAAAAAATTAGAAAAAAAAATTTCGAAATTTTCCCGAAATTTACATAACACACCCCCCTTTGAAGTTTTTGGGTTTTTTTGGAAAATTTTTTTTTTCGTAATCAATAAATCTAATAGTGGATTTCTATAGAGTAGTGCCGGGGTGATAACGAATGGGCGTCCGTTTCGCTCTAACTCGCATATTAGCGACGCAAAACCGTTTTAAAGTTTTACAGATTTGAAATTTTTCAAATGGCCAAAAATCCAAAATTTCAAAGTCCGTTTGCGAGCTTAATAAGCGTCGGCGCCCTTTTCTAATGCTTATACACGTACCTACGGACCATAAACAATACGAATATAACAAAAAATTAGAAAAAAAAATTTCGAAATTTTCCCGAAATTTACATAACACCCCCCTTTGAAGTTTTTGCGTTTTTTTCCAAAAATATTTTTTCGAAATCAATAAATCTAATAGTGGATTTCTATAGAGTAGTGCCGGGGTGATAACGAATGGGCGTCCGTTTTTCGCTCTAACTCGCATATTAGCGACGCAAAACCGTTTTAAAGTTTTACAGATTAGAAATATGTCAAATAGCAAAAAATCACAAATTTCAAAGTCCGGTTGCGAGCTTAATAAGCGTCGGCGCCCTTTTCTAATGCTTATACACGTACCTACGGACCATAAACAATACGAATATAACAAAAATTAGAAAAAAATTTCGAAATTTTCCCGAAATTTACATAACACCCCCTTTGAAGTTTTTGCGTTTTTTTCCAAAAATATTTTTTCGAAATCAATAAATCTAATAGTGGATTTCTATAGAGTAGTGCCGGGGTGATAACGAATGGGCGTCCGTTTCGCTCTAACTCGCATATTAGCGACGCAAAACCGTTTTAAAGTTTTACAGATTTGAAATTTTTCAAATGGCCAAAAATCAAAATTTCAAAGTCCGTTTGCGAGCTTAATAAGCGTCGGCGCCCTTTTCTAATGCTTATACACGTACCTACGGACCATATACAATACGAATATAACAAAAATTAGAAAAAAATTTCGAAATTTTCCCGAAATTTACATAACACCCCCCTTTGAAGTTTTTGCGTTTTTTCCAAAAATATTTTTTCGAAATCAATAAATCTAATAGTGGATTTCTATAGAGTAGTGCCGGGGTGATAACGAATGGGCGTCCGTTTCGCTCTAACTCGCATATTAGCGACGCAAAACCGTTTTAAAGTTTTACAGATTTGAAATTTTTCAAATGGCCAAAAATCCAAAATTTCAAAGTCCGTTTGCGAGCTTAATAAGCGTCGGCGCCCTTTTCTAATGCTTATACACGTACCTACGGACCATAAACAATACGAATATAACAAAAATTAGAAAAAAATTTCGAAATTTTCCCGAAATTTACATAACACCCCCCTTTGAAGTTTTTGCGTTTTTTCCAAAAAATATTTTTTCGAAATCAATAAATCTAATAGTGGATTTCTATAGAGTAGTGCCGGGGTGATAACGAATGGGCGTCCGTTTCGCTCTAACTCGCATATTAGCGACGCAAAACCGTTTTAAAGTTTTACAGATTTGAAATTTTTCAAATGGCCAAAAATCCAAAATTTCAAAGTCCGTTTGCGAGCTTAATAAGCGTCGGCGCCCTTTTCTAATGCTTATACACGTACCTACGGACCAGAAACAATAAGAAGATCACAAAAATTAGAAAAAAATTTCGAAATTTTCCCGAAATTTACATAACACCCCCTTTGAAGTTTTGCGTTTTTTTTTTCCAAAAATATTTTTTCGAAATCAATAAATCTAATAGTGGATTTCTATAGAGTAGTGCCGGGGTGATAACGAATGGGCGTCCGTTTCGCTCTAACTCGCATATTAGCGACGCAAAACCGTTTTAAAGTTTTACAGATTTGAAATTTTTCAAATGGCCAAAAATCCAAAATTTCAAAGTCCGTTTGCGAGCTTAATAAGCGTCGGCGCCCTTTTCTAATGCTTATACACGTACCTACGGACCATAAACAATACAAATATAACAAAAAATTAGAAAAAAATTTCGAAATTTTCCCGAAATTTACATAACACCCCCTTTGAAGTTTTTGCGTTTTTTTCCAAAAATATTTTTTCGAAATCAATAAATCTAATAGTGGATTTCTATAGAGTAGTGCCGGGGTGATAACGAATGGGCGTCCGTTTCGCTCTAACTCGCATATTAGCGACGCAAAACCGTTTTAAAGTTTTACAGATTTGAAATTTTTCAAATGGCCAAAAATCCAAAATTTCAAAGTCCGTTTGCGAGCTTAATAAGCGTCGGCGCCCTTTTCTAATGCTTATACACGTACCTACGGACCATAAACAATACGAATATAACAAAAAATTAGAAAAAAATTTCGAAATTTTCCCGAAATTTACATAACACCCCCCTTTGAAGTTTTTGCGTTTTTTCCAAAAATATTTTTTCGAAATCAATAAATCTAATAGTGGATTTCTATAGAGAAGTGCCGGGGTGATAACGAATGGGCGTCCGTTTCGCTCTAACTCGCATATTAGCGACTCAAAACCGGTTTGATGTGTTAAAGATTTGAATTTTTTCAAATGGCCAAAAAGCAACAATTTCAAAGTCCGTTTGCGAGCTTGGTAGGCGGCGGCGCCCTTTTCTAATGCTTATACACGTACCTACGGACCATAAACAATACGAATATAACAAAAAATTAGAAAAATAATATCGAAAATTTCCCGAAATTTACATAACACCCCCCCCATTGAACTTTGTGCGTTTTTTCCAAAAAATATTTTTTCGAAATCAATAAATCTAATAGTGGATTTCTATAGAGTAGTGCCGGGGTGATAACGAATGGGCGTCGGTTTCGCTCTAACTCGCATATTAGCGACGCAAAACCGTTTTAAAGTTTTTCTTATTTGAAATTTTTCATATGGAGAAAAATCAAAATTTCAAAGTCCGTTTGCGAGCTTAATAAGCGTCGGCGCCCTTTTCTAATGCTTATACACGTACCTACGGACCATAAACAATACGAATATAACAAAAATTAGAAAAAAATTTCGAAATTTTCCCGAAATTTACATAACACCCCCCTTTGAAGTTTTTGCGTTTTTTTCCAAAAATATTTTTTCGAAATCAATAAATCTAATAGTGGATTTCTATAGAGTAGTGCCGGGGTGATAACGAATGGGCGTCCGTTTCGCTCTAACTCGCATATTAGCGACGCAAAACCGTTTTAAAGTTTTACAGATTTGAAATTTTTCAAATGGCCAAAAATCCAAAATTTCAAAGTCCGTTTGCGAGCTTAATAAGCGTCGGCGCCCTTTTCTAATGCTTATACACGTACCTACGGACCATAAACAATACGAATATAACAAAAAATTAGAAAAAAATTTCGAAATTTTCCCGAAATTTACATAACACCCCCCCTTTGAAGTTTTTGCGTTTTTTCCAAAAATATTTTTTCGAAATCAATAAATCTAATAGTGGATTTCTATAGAGTAGTGCCGGGGTGATAACGAATGGGCGTCCGTTTCGCTCTAACTCGCATATTAGCGACGCAAAACCGTTTTAAAGTTTTACAGATTTGAAATTTTTCAAATGGCCAAAAATCCAAAATTTCAAAGTCCGTTTGCGAGCTTAATAAGCGTCGGCGCCCTTTTCTAATGCTTATACACGTACCTACGGACCATAAACAATACGAATATAACAAAAAATTAGACAAAAAAATTTCGAAATTTTCCCGAAATTTACATAACACCCCCCTTTGAAGTTTTTGCGTTTTTTTCCAAAAATATTTTTTCGAAATCAATAAATCTAATAGTGGATTTCTATAGAGTAGTGCCGTTGTGATAACGAATGGGCGTCCGTTTAGCTCTAACTCGCATATTTGCGACGCAAAACCGTTTTAAAGTTTTACAGATTTGAAATTTTTCAAATGGCCAAAAATCAAAATTTCAAAGTCCGTTTGCGAGCTTAATAAGCGTCGGCGCCCTTTTCTAATGCTTATACACGTACCTACGGACCATAAACAATACGAATATAACAAAAAATTAGAAAAAAATTTCGAAATTTTCCCGAAATTTACATAACACCCCCCTTTGAAGTTTTTGCGTTTTTTCCAAAAATATTTTTTCGAAATCAATAAATCTAATAGTGGATTTCTATAGAGTAGTGCCGGGGTGATAACGAATGGGCGTCCGTTTCGCTCTAACTCGCATATTAGCGACGCAAAACCGTTTTAAAGTTTTACAGATTTGAAATTTTTCAAATGGCCAAAAATCCAAAATTTCAAAGTCCGTTTGCGAGCTTAATAAGCGTCGGCGCCCTTTTCTAATGCTTATACACGTACCTACGGACCATAAACAATACGAATATAACAAAAAATTAGAAAAAAAAATTTCGAAATTTTCCCGAAATTTACATAACACCCCCTTTGAAGTTTTTGCGTTTTTTCCAAAAATATTTTTTCGAAATCAATAAATCTAATAGTGGATTTCTATAGAGTAGTGCCGGGGTGATAACGAATGGGCGTCCGTTTCGCTCTAACTCGCATATTAGCGACGCAAAACCGTTTTAAAGTTTTACAGATTTGAAATTTTTCAAATGGCCAAAAATCCAAAATTTCAAAGTCCGTTTGCGAGCTTAATAAGCGTCGGCGCCCTTTTCTAATGCTTATACACGTACCTACGGACCATAAACAATAAGGAAAAAACAAAATATTTGAAAAAAAATTTCGAACTCGTCCCGAAATTTACATAACACCCCCCCCCCTTTTAACTTTTTGCTTTTCTTTGAAATTAATATTTTTTCGATATCTATATATCTAATAGTGGATTTCTATAGAGTAGTGCCGGGGTGATAACGAATGGGCGTCCGTTTCGCTCTAACTCGCATATTAGCGACGCAAAACCGTTTTAAAGTTTTACAGATTTGAAATTTTTCAAATGGCCAAAAATCCAAATTTTAAAATTCCGTTTGCGAGCTTAATAAGCGTCGGCGCCCTTTTCTAATGCTTATACACGTACCTACGGACCATAAACAATACGAATATAAAAAAAATTTGGATATTAAAATTTCGAAATTTTCCCGAAATTTACATAACACCCCCCCCGGTGAAGTTTTTGCGTTTTTTTCCAAACAATATTTTTTAGAAATCAATAAATCTAATAGTGGATTTCTATAGAGTAGTGCCGGGGTGATAACGAATGGGCGTCCGTTTCGCTCTAACTCGCATATTAGCGACGCAAAACCGTTTTAAAGTTTTACAGATTTGAAATTTTTCAAATGGCCAAAAATCCAAAATTTCAAAGTCCGTTTGCGAGCTTAATAAGCGTCGGCGCCCTTTTCTAATGCTTATACACGTACCTACGGACCATAAACAATACGAATATAACAAAAAATTAGAAAAAAAAATTTCGAAATTTTCCCGAAATTTACATAACACCATCCCCTTTGAATTTTTTTAGTTTTTTACAATAAATATTTTTTCGAAATCAATAAATCTAATAGTGGATTTCTATAGAGTAGTGCCGGGGTGATAACGAATGGGCGTCCGTTTCGCTCTAACTCGCATATTAGCGACGCAAAACCGTTTTAAAGTTTTACAGATTTGAAATTTTTCAAATGGCCAAAAATCAATATTTTCAAAGTCCGTTTGCGAGCTTAATAAGCGTCGGCGCCCTTTTCTAATGCTTATACACGTACCTACGGACCATAAACAATACGAATATAACAAAAATTAGAAAAAAATTTCGAAATTTTCCCGAAATTTACATAACACCCCCTTTGAAGTTTTTGCGATTTTTTCTAAAAATATATTTTCGAAATCAATAAATCTAATAGTGGATTTCTATAGAGTAGTGCCGGGGTGATAACGAATGGGCGTCCGTTTCGCTCTAACTCGCATATTAGCGACGCAAAACCGTTTTAAAGTTTTACAGATTTGAAATTTTTCAAATGGCCAAAAATCCAAAATTTCAAAGTCCGTTTGCGAGCTTAATAAGCGTCGGCGCCCTTTTCTAATGCTTATACACGTACCTACGGACCATAAACAATACGAATATAACAAAAAAAATTGAAAAAAAATTTCGAAATTTTCCCGAAATTTACATAACACCCCCCCCTCTTTGAAGTTTTTGCGTTTTTTTCCAAAAAATATTTTTTCGAAATCAATAAATCTAATAGTGGATTTCTATAGAGTAGTGCCGGGGTGATAACGAATGGGCGTCCGTTTCGCTCTAACTCGCATATTAGCGACGCAAAACCGTTTTAAAGTTTTACAGATTTGAAATTTTTCAAATGGCCAAAAATCCAAAATTTCAAAGTCCGTTTGCGAGCTTAATAAGCGTCGGCGCCCTTTTCTAATGCTTATACACGTACCTACGGACCATAAACAATACGAATATAACAAAAAATTAGAAAAAAAAATTTCGAAATTTTCCCGAAATTTACATAACACCCCCCTTTGAAGTTTTTGCGTTTTTTTCCAAAAATATTTTTTCGAAATCAATAAATCTAATAGTGGATTTCTATAGAGTAGTGCCGGGGTGATAACGAATGGGCGTCCGTTTCGCTCTACCTCGCATATTAGCGACGCAAAACCGTTTTAAAGTTTTACAGATTTGAAAACTCTTTCAGGCCCCTAATCACTTAATTTCTAAGTCCGTTTGCGAGCTTAATAAGCGTCGGCGCCCTTTTCTAATGCTTATACACGTACCTACGGACCATAAACAATACGAATATAACAAAAATTAGAAAAAAATTTCGAAATTTTCCCGAAATTTACATAACACCCCCTTTGAAGTTTTTGCGTTTTTTTCCAAAAATATTTTTTCGAAATCAATAAATCTAATAGTGGATTTCTATAGAGTAGTGCCGGGGTGATAACGAATGGGCGTCCGTTTCGCTCTAACTCGCATATTAGCGACGCAAAACCGTTTTAAAGTTTTACAGATTTGAAATTTTTCAAATGGCCAAAAATCCAAAATTTCAAAGTCCGTTTGCGAGCTTAATAAGCGTCGGCGCCCTTTTCTAATGCTTATACACGTACCTACGGACCATAAACAATACGAATATAACAAAAATTAGAAAAAAATTTCGAAATTTTCCCGAAATTTACATAACACCCCCCTTTGAAGTTTTTGCGTTTTTTCCGAAAAATATTTTTTCGAAATCAATAAATCTAATAGTGGATTTCTATAGAGTAGTGCCGGGGTGATAACGAATGGGCGTCCGTTTCGCTCTAACTCGCATATTAGCGACGCAAAACCGTTTTAAAGTTTTACAGATTTGAAATTTTTCAAATGGCCAAAAATCCAAAATTTCAAAGTCCGTTTGCGAGCTTAATAAGCGTCGGCGCCCTTTTCTAATGCTTATACACGTACCTACGGACCATAAACAATACGAATATAACAAAAATTAGAAAAAAATTTCGAAATTTTCCCGAAATTTACATAACACCCCCCTTTGAAGTTTTTGCGTTTTTTTCCAAAAATATTTTTTCGAAATCAATAAATCTAATAGTGGATTTCTATAGAGTAGTGCCGGGGTGATAACGAATGGGCGTCCGTTTCGCTCTAACTCGCATATTAGCGACGCAAAACCGTTTTAAAGTTTTACAGATTTGAAATTTTTCAAATGGCCAAAAATCCAAAATTTCAAAGTCCGTTTGCGAGCTTAATAAGCGTCGGCGCCCTTTTCTAATGCTTATACACGTACCTACGGACCATAAACAATACGAATATAACAAAAAATTAGAAAAAAAAATTTCGAAATTTTCCCGAAATTTACATAACACCCCCCCCTTTGAAGTTTTTGCGTTTTTTTCAAAAAATATTTTTTCGAAATCAATAAATCTAATAGTGGATTTCTATAGAGTAGTGCCGGGGTGATAACGAATGGGCGTCCGTTTCGCTCTAACTCGCATATTAGCGACGCAAAACCGTTTTAAAGTTTTACAGATTTGAAATTTTTCAAATGGCCAAAAATCACAAATTTCAAAGTCCGTTTGCGAGCTTAATAAGCGTCGGCGCCCTTTTCTAATGCTTATACACGTACCTACGGACCATAAACAATACGAATATAACAAAAATTAGAAAAAAAAATTTCGAAATTTTCCCGAACTTTACATAACACCCCCTTTCACGATTTTGGGTTTTTTTCCTACAAATATCTTTTCGAAATCAATAAATCTAATAGTGGATTTCTATAGAGTAGTGCCGGGGTGATAACGAATGGGCGTCCGTTTCGCTCTAACTCGCATATTAGCGACGCAAAACCGTTTTAAAGTTTTACAGATTTGAAATTTTTCAAATGGCCAAAAATCCAAAATTTCAAAGTCCGTTTGCGAGCTTAATAAGCGTCGGCGCCCTTTTCTAATGCTTATACACGTACCTACGGACCATAAACAATACGAAAAAAAAACAAAATTCGAAAAAAATTTCGAAATTTTCCCGAAATTTACATAACACCCCCCTTTGAAGTTTTTGCGTTTTTTCCAAAAATATTTTTTCGAAATCAATAAATCTAATAGTGGATTTCTATAGAGTAGTGCCGGGGTGATAACGAATGGGCGTCCGTTTCGCTCTAACTCGCATATTAGCGACGCAAAACCGTTTTAAAGTTTTACAGATTTGAAATTTTTCAAATGGCCAAAAATCCAAAATTTCAAAGTCCGTTTGCGAGCTTAATAAGCGTCGGCGCCCTTTTCTAATGCTTATACACGTACCTACGGACCATAAACAATACGAATATAACATAAAATTAGAAAAAAAAATTTCGAAATTTTCCCGAAATTTACATAACACCCCCTTTGAAGTTTTTGCGTTTTTTCCAAAAATATTTTTTCGAAATCAATAAATCTAATAGTGGATTTCTATAGAGTAGTGCCGGGGTGATAACGAATGGGCGTCCGTTTCGCTCTAACTCGCATATTAGCGACGCAAAACCGTTTTAAAGTTTTACAGATTTGAAATTTTTCAAATGGCCAAAAATCCAAAATTTCAAAGTCCGTTTGCGAGCTTAATAAGCGTCGGCGCCCTTTTCTAATGCTTATACACGTACCTACGGACCATAAACAATACGAATATAACAAAAAAGTAAAAAAATTTCGAAAATTTCCCGTAATTTACATAACACCCCCTCTGAAGTTTTAGCGATTTTTACATAAAATATTTTTTAGCTATCACTATATCTAATAGTGGATTTCTATAGAGTAGTGCCGGGGTGATAACGAATGGGCGTCCGTTTCGCTCTAACTCGCATATTAGCGACGCAAAACCGTTTTAAAGTTTTACAGATTTGAAATTTTTCAAATGGCCAAAAATCCAAAATTTCAAAGTCCGTTTGCGAGCTTAATAAGCGTCGGCGCCCTTTTCTAATGCTTATACACGTACCTACGGACCATAAACAATACGAATATAACAAAAATTATTAGAAAAAAATTTCGAAATTTTCCCGAAATTTACATAACACCCCCTTTGAAGTTTTTGCGTTTTTTTCCAAAAATATTTTTTCGAAAACAATAAATCTAATAGTGGATGTCTATAGAGTAGTGCCGGGGTGATAACGAATGGGCGTCCGTTTCGCTCTAACTCGCATATTAGCGACGCAAAACCGTTTTAAAGTTTTACAGATATGAATTGGTGCAGATGGCCAAAAATCATAAATTTCTAAGTCCGTTTGCGAGCTTAATAAGCGTCGGCGCCCTTTTCTAATGCTTATACACGTACCTACGGACCATAAACAATACGAATATAACAAAAATTAGAAAAAAATTTCGAAATTTTCCCGAAATTTACATAACACCCCCTTTGAAGTTTTTGCGTTTTTTTCCAAAAAATATTTTTTCGAAATCAATAAATCTAATAGTGGATTTCTATAGAGTAGTGCCGGGGTGATAACGAATGGGCGTCCGTTTCGCTCTAACTCGCATATTAGCGACGCAAAACCGTTTTAAAGTTTTACAGATTTGAAATTTTTCAAATGGCCAAAAACCAAAATTTCAAAGTCCGTTTGCGAGCTTAATAAGCGTCGGCGCCCTTTTCTAATGCTTATACACGTACCTACGGACCATAAACAATACGAATATAACAAAAAATTAGAAAAAAAGATTTCGAAATTTTCCCGACATTTACATAAATCACCCCCCTTTGAAGTTGTTGCGTTTTTTTCCAAAAATATTTTTTCGAAATCAATAAATCTAATAGTGGATTTCTATAGAGTAGTGCCGGGGTGATAACGAATGGGCGTCGGTTTCGCTCTAACTCGCATATTAGCGACGCAAAACCGTTTTAAAGTTTTACAGATTTGAAATTTTTCAAATGGCCAAAAATCCAAAATTTCAAAGTCCGTTTGCGAGCTTAATAAGCGTCGGCGCCCTTTTCTAATGCTTATACACGTACCTACGGACCATAAACAATACGAATATAACAAAAAATTAGAAAAAAAAAATTTCGAAATTTTCCCGAAATTTACATAACACCCCCCCCTTTGAAGTTTTTGCGTTTTTTTCCAAAAAATATTTTTTCGAAATCAATAAATCTAATAGTGGATTTCTATAGAGTAGTGCCGGGGTGATAACGAATGGGCGTCCGTTTCGCTCTAACTCGCATATTAGCGACGCAAAACCGTTTTAAAGTTTTACAGATTTGAAATTTTTCAAATGGCCAAAAATCCAAAATTTCAAAGTCCGTTTGCGAGCTTAATAAGCGTCGGCGCCCTTTTCTAATGCTTATACACGTACCTACGGACCATAAACAATACGAATATAACAAAAATTAGAAAAAAATTTCTAAATTTTCCAGAAATTTACATAACACAACCACCTTTGAAGTTTTTGCGTTTTTTTCCAAAAAATATTTTTTCGAAATCAATAAATCTAATAGTGGATTTCTATAGAGTAGTGCCGGGGTGATAACGAATGGGCGTCCGTTTCGCTCTAACTCGCATATTAGCGACGCAAAACCGTTTTAAAGTTTTACAGATTTGAAATTTTTCAAATGGCCAAAAATCCAAAATTTCAAAGTCCGTTTGCGAGCTTAATAAGCGTCGGCGCCCTTTTCTAATGCTTATACACGTACCTACGGACCATAAACAATACGAATATAACAAAAAATTAGAAAAAAAAATTTCGAAATTTTCCCGAAATTTACATAACACCCCCGCCTTTGAAGTGTTTGCGTTTTTTGCCAAAAATATTTTTTCGAAATCAATAAATCTAATAGTGGATTTCTATAGAGTAGTGCCGGGGTGATAACGAATGGGCGTCCGTTTCGCTCTAACTCGCATATTAGCGACGCAAAACCGTTTTAAAGTTTTACAGATTTGAAATTTTTCAAATGGCCAAAAATCCAAAATTTCAAAGTCCGTTTGCGAGCTTAATAAGCGTCGGCGCCCTTTTCTAATGCTTATACACGTACCTACGGACCATAAACAATACGAATATAACAAAAATTAGAAAAAAATTTCGAAATTTTCCCGAAATTTACATAACACCCCCCTTTGAAGTTTTTGCGTTTTTTCCAAAAATATTTTTTCGAAATCAATAAATCTAATAGTGGATTTCTATAGAGTAGTGCCGGGGTGATAACGAATGGGCGTCCGTTTCGCTCTAACTCGCATATTAGCGACGCAAAACCGTTTTAAATTTTTACAGATTTGAAATTTTTCAAATGGCGTAATATACAAAATTTCATAGTCCGTTTGCGAGCTTAATAAGCGTCGGCGCCCTTTTCTAATGCTTATACACGTACCTACGGACCATAAACAATACGAATATAACAAAAAATTAGAAAAAAATTTCGAAATTTTCCCGAAATTTACATAACACCCCCTTTGAAGTTTTTGCGTTTTTTTCCAAAAATATTTTTTCGAAATCAATAAATCTAATAGTGGATTTCTATAGAGTAGTGCCGGGGTGATAACGAATGGGCGTCCGTTTCGCTCTAACTCGCATATTAGCGACGCAAAACCGTTTTAAAGTTTTACAGATTTGAAATTTTTCAAATGGCCAAAAACCAAAATTTCAAAGTCCGTTTGCGAGCTTAATAAGCGTCGGCGCCCTTTTCTAATGCTTATACACGTACCTACGGACCATAAACAATACGAATATAACAAAAAATTAGAAAAAAAAATTCGAAATTTTTTAAAAATTACATAACACCCCCCCCTTTGAAGTTTTTGCGTTTTTTTCCAAAAAATATTTTTTCGAAATCAATAAATCTAATAGTGGATTTCTATAGAGTAGTGCCGGGGTGATAACGAATGGGCGTCCGTTTCGCTCTAACTCGCATATTAGCGACGCAAAACCGTTTTAAAGTTTTACAGATTTGAAATTTTTCAAATGGCCAAAAATCCAAAATTTCAAAGTCCGTTTGCGAGCTTAATAAGCGTCGGCGCCCTTTTCTAATGCTTATACACGTACCTACGGACCATAAACAATACGAATATAACAAAAAATTAGAAAAAAAAATTTCGAAATTTTCCCGAAATTTACATAACACCCCCCCCTTTGAAGTTTTTGCGTTTTTTCCAAAAAATATTTTTTCGAAATCAATAAATCTAATAGTGGATTTCTATAGAGTAGTGCCGGGGTGATAACGAATGGGCGTCCGTTTCGCTCTAACTCGCATATTAGCGACGCAAAACCGTTTTAAAGTTTTACAGATTTGAAATTTTTCAAATGGCCAAAAATCAAAAATTTCAAAGTCCGTTTGCGAGCTTAATAAGCGTCGGCGCCCTTTTCTAATGCTTATACACGTACCTACGGACCATAAACAATACGAATATAACAAAAATTAGAAAAAAATTTCGAAATTTTCCCGAAATTTACATAACACCCCCCTTTGAAGTTTTGCGTTTTTTTCCAAAAATATTTTTTCGAAATCAATAAATCTAATAGTGGATTTCTATAGAGTAGTGCCGGGGTGATAACGAATGGGCGTCCGTTTCGCTCTAACTCGCATATTAGCGACGCAAAACCGTTTTAAAGTTTTACAGATTTGAAATTTTTCAAATGGCCAAAAATCCAAAATTTCAAAGTCCGTTTGCGAGCTTAATAAGCGTCGGCGCCCTTTTCTAATGCTTATACACGTACCTACGGACCATAAACAATACGAATATAACAAAAATTAGAAAAAAATTTCGAAATTTTCCAAATTTACATAACACCCCCTTTTGAAGTTTTTGCGTTTTTTTCCAAAAATATTTTTTCGAAATCAATAAATCTAATAGTGGATTTCTATAGAGTAGTGCCGGGGTGATAACGAATGGGCGTCCGTTTCGCTCTAACTCGCATATTAGCGACGCAAAACCGTTTTAAAGTTTTACAGATTTGAAATTTTTCAAATGGCCAAAAATCAAAATTTCAAAGTCCGTTTGCGAGCTTAATAAGCGTCGGCGCCCTTTTCTAATGCTTATACACGTACCTACGGACCATAAACAATACGAATATAACAAAAATTAGAAAAAAATTTCGAAATTTTCCCGAAATTTACATAACACCCCCTTTTGAAGTTTTTGCGTTTTTTTCCAAAAATATTTTTTCGAAATCAATAAATCTAATAGTGGATTTCTATAGAGTAGTGCCGGGGTGATAACGAATGGGCGTCCGTTTCGCTCTAACTCGCATATTAGCGACGCAAAACCGTTTTAAAGTTTTACAGATTTGAAATTTTTCAAATGGCCAAAAATCCAAAATTTCAAAGTCCGTTTGCGAGCTTAATAAGCGTCGGCGCCCTTTTCTAATGCTTATACACGTACCTACGGACCATAAACAATACGAATATAACAAAAAATTAGAAAAAAATTTCGAAATTTTCCCGAAATTTACATAACACCCCCTTTGAAGTTTTTGCGTTTTTTTCCAAAAATATTTTTTCGAAATCAATAAATCTAATAGTGGATTTCTATAGAGTAGTGCCGGGGTGATAACGAATGGGCGTCCGTTTCGCTCTAACTCGCATATTAGCGACGCAAAACCTTTTTAAAGTTTTACAGATTTTAAATTTTTCTTATAGGCAAAAATCAACTGTTCCATAGTCATATTGCGAGCTTAATAAGCGTCGGCGCCCTTTTCTAATGCTTATACACGTACCTACGGACCATAAACAATACGAATATAACAAAAAATTAGAAAAAAATTTCGAAATTTTCCCCGAAATTTACATAACACCCCCTTTGAAGTTTTTGCGTTTTTTTCCAAAAATATTTTTCGAAATCAATAAATCTAATAGTGGATTTCTATAGAGTAGTGCCGGGGTGATAACGAATGGGCGTCCGTTTCGCTCTAACTCGCATATTAGCGACGCAAAACCGTTTTAAAGTTTTACAGATTTGAAATTTTTCAAATGGCCAAAAATCCAAAATTTCAAAGTCCGTTTGCGAGCTTAATAAGCGTCGGCGCCCTTTTCTAATGCTTATACACGTACCTACGGACCATAAACAATACGAATATAACAAAAATTAGAAAAAAAATTTCGAAATTTTCGCGAAATTTACATAACACCCCCTTTTGAAGTTTTTGCGTTTTTTCCAAAAATATTTTTTCGAAATCAATAAATCTAATAGTGGATTTCTATAGAGTAGTGCCGGGGTGATAACGAATGGGCGTCCGTTTCGCTCTAACTCGCATATTAGCGACGCAAAACCGTTTTAAAGTTTTACAGATTTGAAATTTTTCAAATGGCCAAAAATCCAAAATTTCAAAGTCCGTTTGCGAGCTTAATAAGCGTCGGCGCCCTTTTCTAATGCTTATACACGTACCTACGGACCATAAACAATACGAATATAACAAAAAATTAGAAAAAAATTTCGAAATTTTCCCGAAATTTACATAACACCCCCTTTGAAGTTTTTGCGTTTTTTCCAAAAAATATTTTTTCGAAATCAATAAATCTAATAGTGGATTTCTATAGAGTAGTGCCGGGGTGATAACGAATGGGCGTCCGTTTCGCTCTAACTCGCATATTAGCGACGCAAAACCGTTTTAAAGTTTTACAGATTTGAAATTTTTCAAATGGCCAAAAATCCAAAATTTCAAAGTCCGTTTGCGAGCTTAATAAGCGTCGGCGCCCTTTTCTAATGCTTATACACGTACCTACGGACCATAAACAATACGGAAACATAAACAATACGAATATAACAAAAATTTAGAAAAAAATTTCGAAATTTTCCCGAAATTTACATAACACCCCCTTTGAAGTTTTTGCGTTTTTTTCCAAAAATATTTTTCGAAATCAATAAATCTAATAGTGGATTTCTATAGAGTAGTGCCGGGGTGATAACGAATGGGCGTCCGTTTCGCTCTAACTCGCATATTAGCGACGCAAAACCGTTTTAAAGTTTTACAGATTTGAAATTTTTCAAATGGCCAAAAATCCAAAATTTCAAAGTCCGTTTGCGAGCTTAATAAGCGTCGGCGCCCTTTTCTAATGCTTATACACGTACCTACGGCCCATAAACAAGTCGCATATAAGACAAAATTAGAAAAAAATTTCGAAATTTTCCCGAAATTTACATAACACCCCCCTTTGAAGTTTTTGCGTTTTTTCCAAAAATATTTTTTCGAAATCAATAAATCTAATAGTGGATTTCTATAGAGTAGTGCCGGGGTGATAACGAATGGGCGTCCGTTTCGCTCTAACTCGCATATTAGCGACGCAAAACCGTTTTAACGTTTTACAGATTTGAAATTTTTCAAATGGCCAAAAATCCAAAATTTCAAAGTCCGTTTGCGAGCTTAATAAGCGTCGGCGCCCTTTTCTAATGCTTATACACGTACCTACGGACCATAAACAATACGAATATAACAAAAAATTAGAAAATTAAATTTCGAAAGTTTCCAGAAATATACGAAAAACACCCCGCTTTGAAGGTTTTGCGTTTTTTTCCAAGAAATATTTTTTCGAAATCAATACATCTAATAGTGGATTTCTATAGAGTAGTGCCGGGGTGATAACGAATGGGCGTCCGTTTCGCTCTAACTCGCATATTAGCGACGCAAAACCGTTTTAAAGTTTTACAGATTTGAAATTTTTACAAATGCCCAAAAAACAAAAAGTCAAATGTCCGTTTGCGAGCTTAATAAGCGTCGGCGCCCTTTTCTAATGCTTATACACGTACCTACGGACCATAAACAATACGAATATAACAAAAAATTAGAAAAAAAAAATTCGAAATTTTCCCGAAATTTACATAACACCCCCCCCTTTGAAGTTTTTGCGTTTTTTCCAAAAAATATTTTTTCGAAATCAATAAATCTAATAGTGGATTTCTATAGAGTAGTGCCGGGGTGATAACGAATGGGCGTCCGTTTCGCTCTAACTCGCATATTAGCGACGCAAAACCGTTTTAAAGTTTTACAGATTTGAAATTTTTCAAATGGCCAAAAATCCAAAATTTCAAAGTCCGTTTGCGAGCTTAATAAGCGTCGGCGCCCTTTTCTAATGCTTATACACGTACCTACGGACCATAAACAATACGAATATAACAAAAATTAGAAAAAAATTTCGAAATTTTCCCGAAATTTACATAACACCCCCCTTTGAAGTTTTTGCGTTTTTTCCAAAAATATTTTTTCGAAATCAATAAATCTAATAGTGGATTTCTATAGAGTAGTGCCGGGGTGATAACGAATGGGCGTCGGTTTCGCTCTAACTCGCATATTAGCGACGCAAAACCGTTTTAAAGTTTTACAGATTTGAAATTTTTCAAATGGCCAAAAATCCAAAATTTCAAAGTCCGTTTGCGAGTTTAAGATGCGTCGGCGCCCTTTTCTAATGCTTATACACGTACCTACGGACCATAAACAATACGAATATAACAAAAAATTAGAAAAAAAAATTTCGAAATTTTTCCGAAATTTACATAACACCCCCCCCTTTGAAGTTTTTGCGTTTTTTTCCAAAAAATATTTTTTCGAAATCAATAAATCTAATAGTGGATTTCTATAGAGTAGTGCCGGGGTGATAACGAATGGGCGTCCGTTTCGCTCTAACTCGCATATTAGCGACGCAAAACCGTTTTAAAGTTTTACAGATTTGAAATTTTTCAAATGGCCAAAAATCCAAAATTTCAAAGTCCGTTTGCGAGCTTAATAAGCGTCGGCGCCCTTTTCTAATGCTTATACACGTACCTACGGACCATAAACAATACGAATATAACAAAAAAGTAGAAAAATAAATTACGAGATTTACACGAAATTTACATAACACACCCACATTTTATGTTTTTGGGTTTTTTTCAAAAAATTTTTTCGAAATCAATAAATCTAATAGTGGATTTCTATAGAGTAGTGCCGGGGTGATAACGAATGGGCGTCCGTTTCGCTCTAACTCGCATATTAGCGACGCAAAACCGTTTTAAAGTTTTACAGATTTGAAATTTTTCAAATGGCCAAAAATCCAAAATTTCAAAGTCCGTTTGCGAGCTTAATAAGCGTCGGCGCCCTTTTCTAATGCTTATACACGTACCTACGGACCATAAACAATACGAATATAACAAAAAATTAGAAAAAAAAAATTCGAAATTTTCCCGAAATTTACATAACACCCCCCTTTGAAGTTTTTGCGTTTTTTTCAAAAAATATTTTTCGAAATCAATAAATCTAATAGTGGATTTCTATAGAGTAGTGCCGGGGTGATAACGAATGGGCGTCCGTTTCGCTCTAACTCGCATATTAGCGACGCAAAACCGTTTTAAAGTTTTACAGAATTGAAAATTTTCAAATGGCCCAAAATCGACTCTCTACCTCTCCGTTTGCGAGCTTAATAAGCGTCGGCGCCCTTTTCTAATGCTTATACACGTACCTACGGACCATAAACAATACGAATATAACAAAAAATTAGAAAAAAATTTCGAAATTTTCCCGAAATTTACATAACACCCCCCTTTGAAGTTTTTGCGTTTTTTTCCAAAAATATTTTTTCGAAATCAATAAATCTAATAGTGGATTTCTATAGAGTAGTGCCGGGGTGATAACGAATGGGCGTCCGTTTCGCTCTAACTCGCATATTAGCGACGCAAAACCGTTTTAAAGTTTTACAGATTTGAAATTTTTCAAATGGCCAAAAATCAAAATTTCAAAGTCCGTTTGCGAGCTTAATAAGCGTCGGCGCCCTTTTCTAATGCTTATACACGTACCTACGGACCATAAACAATACGAATATAACAAAAAATTAGAAAAAAATTTCGAAATTTTCCCGAAATTTACATAACACCCCCCCTTTGAAGTTTTTGCGTTTTTTCCAAAAATATTTTTCGAAATCAATAAATCTAATAGTGGATTTCTATAGAGTAGTGCCGGGGTGATAACGAATGGGCGTCCGTTTCGCTCTAACTCGCATATTAGCGACGCAAAACCGTTTTAAAGTTTTACAGATTTGAAATTTTTCAAATGGCCAAAAATCCAAAATTTCAAAGTCCGTTTGCGAGCTTAATAAGCGTCGGCGCCCTTTTCTAATGCTTATACACGTACCTACGGACCATAAACAATACGAATATAACAAAAAATTAGAAAAAAAAATTTCGAAATTTTCCCGAAATTTACATAACACCCCCCCCCTTTGAAGTTTTTGCGTTTTTTTCCAAAAAATATTTTTTCGAAATCAATAAATCTAATAGTGGATTTCTATAGAGTAGTGCCGGGGTGATAACGAATGGGCGTCCGTTTCGCTCTAACTCGCATATTAGCGACGCAAAACCGTTTTAAAGTTTTACAGATTTGAAATTTTTCAAATGGCCAAAAATCCAAAATTTCAAAGTCCGTTTGCGAGCTTAATAAGCGTCGGCGCCCTTTTCTAATGCTTATACACGTACCTACGGACCATAAACAATACGAATATAACAAAAAATAAAAAAAAATTTCGAAATTTTCCCGAAATTTACATAACACCCCCCTTTGAAGTTTTTGCGTTTTTTTCCAAAAATATTTTTTCGAAATCAATAAATCTAATAGTGGATTTCTATAGAGTAGTGCCGGGGTGATAACGAATGGGCGTCCGTTTCGCTCTAACTCGCATATTAGCGACGCAAAACCGTTTTAAAGTTTTACAGATTTGAAATTTTTCAAATGGCCAAAAATCCAAAATTTCAAAGTCCGTTTGCGAGCTTAATAAGCGTCGGCGCCCTTTTCTAATGCTTATACACGTACCTACGGACCATAAACAATACGAATATACCAAAAATTAGAAAAAAATTTCGAAATTTTCCCGAAATTTACATAACACCCCCCTTTGAAGTTTTTGCGTTTTTTCCAAAAAATATTTTTTCGAAATCAATAAATCTAATAGTGGATTTCTATAGAGTAGTGCCGGGGTGATAACGAATGGGCGTCCGTTTCGCTCTAACTCGCATATTAGCGACGCAAAACCGTTTTAAAGTTTTACAGATTTGAAATTTTTCAAATGGCCAAAAATCAAAAATTTCAAAGTCCGTTTGCGAGCTTAATAAGCGTCGGCGCCCTTTTCTAATGCTTATACACGTACCTACGGACCATAAACAATACGAATATAACAAAAAATTAGAAAAAAAAATTTCGAAATTTTCCCGAAATTTACATAAATCCCCCCACTTTGAAGTTTTAGCGTTTTTTTCAAAATTATATTTTTTCGAAATCAATAAATCTAATAGTGGATTTCTATAGAGTAGTGCCGGGGTGATAACGAATGGGCGTCCGTTTCGCTCTAACTCGCATATTAGCGACGCAAAACCGTTTTAAAGTTTTACAGATTTGAAATTTTTCAAATGGCCAAAAATCCAAAATTTCAAAGTCCGTTTGCGAGCTTAATAAGCGTCGGCGCCCTTTTCTAATGCTTATACACGTACCTACGGACCATAAACAATACGAATATAACAAAAAATTAGAAAAAAATTTCGAAATTTTCCCGAAATTTACATAACACCCCCTTTTTGAGTTTTTGCGTTTTTTCCAAAAATATTTTTTCGAAATCAATAAATCTAATAGTGGATTTCTATAGAGTAGTGCCGGGGTGATAACGAATGGGCGTCCGTTTCGCTCTAACTCGCATATTAGCGACGCAAAACCGTTTTAAAGTTTTACAGATTTGAAATTTTTCAAATGGCCAAAAATCCAAAATTTCAAAGTCCGTTTGCGAGCTTAATAAGCGTCGGCGCCCTTTTCTAATGCTTATACACGTACCTACGGACCATAAACAATACGAATATAACAAAAATTAGAAAAAAATTTCGAAATTTTCCCGAAATTTACATAACACCCCCTTTTGAAGTTTTTGCGTTTTTTCCAAAAATATTTTTCGAAATCAATAAATCTAATAGTGGATTTCTATAGAGTAGTGCCGGGGTGATAACGAATGGGCGTCCGTTTCGCTCTAACTCGCATATTAGCGACGCAAAACCGTTTTAAAGTTTTACAGATTTGAAATTTTTCAAATGGCCAAAAATCCAAAATTTCAAAGTCCGTTTGCGAGCTTAATAAGCGTCGGCGCCCTTTTCTAATGCTTATACACGTACCTACGGACCATAAACAATACGAATATAACAAAAATTAGAAAAAAATTTCGAAATTTTCCCGAAATTTACATAACACCCCCCTTTGAAGTTTTGCGTTTTTTTCCAAAAAATATTTTTTCGAAATCAATAAATCTAATAGTGGATTTCTATAGAGTAGTGCCGGGGTGATAACGAATGGGCGTCCGTTTCGCTCTAACTCGCATATTAGCGACGCAAAACCGTTTTAAAGTTTTACAGATTTGAAATTTTTCAAATGGCCAAAAATCAAAATTTCAAAGTCCGTTTGCGAGCTTAATAAGCGTCGGCGCCCTTTTCTAATGCTTATACACGTACCTACGGACCATAAACAATACGAATATAACAAAAATTAGAAAAAAATTTCGAAATTTTCCCGAAATTTACATAACACCCCCCTTTGAAGTTTTTGCGTTTTTTTCCAAAAATATTTTTTCGAAATCAATAAATCTAATAGTGGATTTCTATAGAGTAGTGCCGGGGTGATAACGAATGGGCGTCCGTTTCGCTCTAACTCGCATATTAGCGACGCAAAACCGTTTTAAAGTTTTACAGATTTGAAATTTTTCAAATGGCCAAAAATCCAAAATTTCAAAGTCCGTTTGCGAGCTTAATAAGCGTCGGCGCCCTTTTCTAATGCTTATACACGTACCTACGGACCATAAACAATACGAATATAACAAAAATTAGAAAAAAATTTCGAAATTTTCCCGAAATTTACATAACACCCCCCTTTGAAGTTTTTGCGTTTTCCAAAAAATATTTTTTCGAAATCAATAAATCTAATAGTGGATTTCTATAGAGTAGTGCCGGGGTGATAACGAATGGGCGTCCGTTTCGCTCTAACTCGCATATTAGCGACGCAAAACCGTTTTAAAGTTTTACAGATTTGAAATTTTTCAAATGGCCAAAAATCAAAATTTCAAAGTCCGTTTGCGAGCTTAATAAGCGTCGGCGCCCTTTTCTAATGCTTATACACGTACCTACGGACCATAAACAATACGAATATAACAAAAATTAGAAAAAAATTTCGAAATTTTCCCGAAATTTACATAACACCCCCTTTGAAGTTTTTGCGTTTTTTTCCAAAAATATTTTTTCGAAATCAATAAATCTAATAGTGGATTTCTATAGAGTAGTGCCGGGGTGATAACGAATGGGCGTCCGTTTCGCTCTAACTCGCATATTAGCGACGCAAAACCGTTTTAAAGTTTTACAGATTTGAAATTTTTCAAATGGCCAAAAATCCAAAATTTCAAAGTCCGTTTGCGAGCTTAATAAGCGTCGGCGCCCTTTTCTAATGCTTATACACGTACCTACGGACCATAAACAATACGAATATAACAAAAATTAGAAAAAAATTTCGAAATTTTCCCGAAATTTACATAACACCCCCCTTTGAAGTTTTGCGTTTTTTTCCAAAAGATATTTTTCGAAATCAATAAATCTAATAGTGGATTTCTATAGAGTAGTGCCGGGGTGATAACGAATGGGCGTCCGTTTCGCTCTAACTCGCATATTAGCGACGCAAAACCGTTTTAAAGTTTTACAGATTTGAAATTTTTCAAATGGCCAAAAATCCAAAATTTCAAAGTCCGTTTGCGAGCTTAATAAGCGTCGGCGCCCTTTTCTAATGCTTATACACGTACCTACGGACCATAAACAATACGAATATAACAAAAAATTAGAAAAAAAAATTTCGAAATTTTCCCGAAATTTACATAACACCCCCCCCTTTGAAGTTTTTGCGTTTTTTTCCAAAAAATATTTTTTCGAAATCAATAAATCTAATAGTGGATTTCTATAGAGTAGTGCCGGGGTGATAACGAATGGGCGTCCGTTTCGCTCTAACTCGCATATTAGCGACGCAAAACCGTTTTAAAGTTTTACAGATTTGAAATTTTTCAAATGGCCAAAAATCCAAAATTTCAAAGTCCGTTTGCGAGCTTAATAAGCGTCGGCGCCCTTTTCTAATGCTTATACACGTACCTACGGACCATAAACAATACGAATATAACAAAAAATTAGAAAAAAAAATTTCGAAATTTTCCCGAAATTTACATAACACCCCCCACTTTGAAGTTTTTGCGTTTTTTCCCAAAAAATATTTTTTCGAAATCAATAAATCTAATAGTGGATTTCTATAGAGTAGTGCCGGGGTGATAACGAATGGGCGTCCGTTTCGCTCTAACTCGCATATTAGCGACGCAAAACCGTTTTAAAGTTTTACAGATTTGAAATTTTTCAAATGGCCAAAAATCCAAAATTTCAAAGTCCGTTTGCGAGCTTAATAAGCGTCGGCGCCCTTTTCTAATGCTTATACACGTACCTACGGACCATAAACAATACGAATATAAGAAAAAATTAGATAAAAAATTTCTAAATTGTCCATAAATTTACATAACACCCCCCGGTTTGAAGTTTTTGGGTTTTTTCCAAAAATATTTTTTCGAAATCAATAAATCTAATAGTGGATTTCTATAGAGTAGTGCCGGGGTGATAACGAATGGGCGTCCGTTTCGCTCTAACTCGCATATTAGCGACGCAAAACCGTTTTAAAGTTTTACAGATTTGAAATTTTTCAAATGGCCAAAAACCAAAATTTCAAAGTCCGTTTGCGAGCTTAATAAGCGTCGGCGCCCTTTTCTAATGCTTATACACGTACCTACGGACCATAAACAATACGAATATAACAAAAAATTAGAAAAAAAAATTTCGAAATTTTCCCGAAATTTACATAACACCCCCCCCTTTGAAGTTTTTGCGTTTTTTTCCAAAAAATATTTTTTCGAAATCAATAAATCTAATAGTGGATTTCTATAGAGTAGTGCCGGGGTGATAACGAATGGGCGTCCGTTTCGCTCTAACTCGCATATTAGCGACGCAAAACCGTTTTAAAGTTTTACAGATTTGAAATTTTTCAAATGGCCAAAAATCCAAAATTTCAAAGTCCGTTTGCGAGCTTAATAAGCGTCGGCGCCCTTTTCTAATGCTTATACACGTACCTACGGACCATAAACAATACGAATATAACAAAAAATTAGAAAAAAAATTTCGAAATTTTCCCGAAATTTACATAACACCCCCCCCCGTTGGAGGTTTTTGGGTTTTTTTCCAAAAATAATTTTTTTCGTAAACAATATTTCTAATAGTGGATTTCTATAGAGTAGTGCCGGGGTGATAACGAATGGGCGTCCGTTTCGCTCTAACTCGCATATTAGCGACGCAAAACCGTTTTAAAGTTTTACAGATTTGAAATTTTTCAAATGGCCAAAAATCCAAAATTTCAAAGTCCGTTTGCGAGCTTAATAAGCGTCGGCGCCCTTTTCTAATGCTTATACACGTACCTACGGAACATAAACAATACGAATATAACAAAATATTAGAATAAAAATTTCTAAAGGTTCCCGAAATTTACATAACACCCCCCCCTTTGAAGTTTTTGCGTTTTTTTCCAAAAAATATTTTTTCGAAATCAATAAATCTAATAGTGGATTTCTATAGAGTAGTGCCGGGGTGATAACGAATGGGCGTCCGTTTCGCTCTAACTCGCATATTAGCGACGCAAAACCGTTTTAAAGTTTTACAGATTTGAAATTTTTCAAATGGCCAAAAATCCAAAATTTCAAAGTCCGTTTGCGAGCTTAATAAGCGTCGGCGCCCTTTTCTAATGCTTATACACGTACCTACGGACCATAAACAATACGAATATAACAAAAATTAGAAAAAAATTTCGAAATTTTCCCGAAATTTACATAACACCCCCCTTTGAAGTTTTTGCGTTTTTTTCAAAAAATATATTTTTTCGAATTCAATATATCTACTAGTGGATTTCTATAGAGTAGTGCCGGGGTGATAACGAATGGGCGTCCGTTTCGCTCTAACTCGCATATTAGCGACGCAAAACCGTTTTAAAGTTTTACAGATTTGAAATTTTTCAAATGGCCAAAAATCCAAAATTTCAAAGTCCGTTTGCGAGCTTAATAAGCGTCGGCGCCCTTTTCTAATGTTTATACACGTACCTACGGACCATAAACAATACGAATATAACAAAAAATTAGAAAAAAATTTCGAAATTTTCCCGAAATTTACATAACACCCCCCTTTGAAGTTTTTGCGTTTTTTTCCAAAAATATTTTTCGAAATCAATAAATCTAATAGTGGATTTCTATAGAGTAGTGCCGGGGTGATAACGAATGGGCGTCCGTTTCGCTCTAACTCGCATATTAGCGACGCAAAACCGTTTTAAAGTTTTACAGATTTGAAATTTTTCAAATGGCCAAAAATCCAAAATTTCAAAGTCCGTTTGCGAGCTTAATAAGCGTCGGCGCCCTTTTCTAATGCTTATACACGTACCTACGGACCATAAACAATACGAATATAACAAAAATTAGAAAAAAATTTCGAAATTTTCCCGAAATTTACATAACACCCCCTTTGAAGTTTTTGCGTTTTTTTCCACAAAATATTTTTTCGAAATCAATAAATCTAATAGTGGATTTCTATAGAGTAGTGCCGGGGTGATAACGAATGGGCGTCCGTTTCGCTCTAACTCGCATATTAGCGACGCAAAACCGTTTTAAAGTTTTACAGATTTGAAATTTTTCAAATGGCCAAAAATCCAAAATTTCAAAGTCCGTTTGCGAGCTTAATAAGCGTCGGCGCCCTTTTCTAATGCTTATACACGTACCTACGGACCATAAACAATACGAATATAACAAAATTTTTGAAAAAAAATTTAGAAATTTTAACGAAATTTACATGACACCACCCCCTTTGAAGTTTTTGCGTTTTTTTCCAAAATATATTTTTTCGAAATCAATAAATCTAATAGTGGATTTCTATAGAGTAGTGCCGGGGTGATAACGAATGGGCGTCCGTTTCGCTCTAACTCGCATATTAGCGACGCAAAACCGTTTTAAAGTTTTACAGATTTGAAATTTTTCAAATGGCCAAAAATCAAATATTTAAAACTCCGTTTGCGAGCTTAATAAGCGTCGGCGCCCTTTTCTAATGCTTATACACGTACCTACGGACCATAAACAATACGAATATAACAAAAAATTAGAAAAAAATTTCGAAATTTTCCCGAAATTTACATAACACCCCCCTTTGAAGTTTTTGCGTTTTTTCCAAAAATATTTTTTCGAAATCAATAAATCTAATAGTGGATTTCTATAGAGTAGTGCCGGGGTGATAACGAATGGGCGTCCGTTTCGCTCTAACTCGCATATTAGCGACGCAAAACCGTTTTAAAGTTTTACAGATTTGAAATTTTTCAAATGGCCAAAAATCCAAAATTTCAAAGTCCGTTTGCGAGCTTAATAAGCGTCGGCGCCCTTTTCTAATGCTTATACACGTACCTACGGACCATAAACAATACGAATATAACAAAAAATTAGAAAAAAATTTCGAAATTTTCCCGAAATTTACATAACACCCCCTTTGAAGTTTTTGCGTTTTTTTCCAAAAATATTTTTTCGAAATCAATAAATCTAATAGTGGATTTCTATAGAGTAGTGCCGGGGTGATAACGAATGGGCGTCCGTTTCGCTCTAACTCGCATATTAGCGACGCAAAACCGTTTTAAAGTTTTACAGATTTGAAATTTTTCAAATGGCCAAAAATCCAAAATTTCAAAGTCCGTTTGCGAGCTTAATAAGCGTCGGCGCCCTTTTCTAATGCTTATACACGTACCTACGGACCATAAACAATACGAATATAAGAAAAAATTAGAAAAAAATTTCGAAATTTTCCCGAAATTTACATAACACCCCCCTTTGAAGTTTTTGCGTTTTTTCCAAAAATATTTTTTCGAAATCAATAAATCTAATAGTGGATTTCTATAGAGTAGTGCCGGGGTGATAACGAATGGGCGTCCGTTTCGCTCTAACTCGCATATTAGCGACGCAAAACCGTTTTAAAGTTTTACAGATTTGAAATTTTTCAAATGGCCAAAAATCCAAAATTTCAAAGTCCGTTTGCGAGCTTAATAAGCGTCGGCGCCCTTTTCTAATGCTTATACACGTACCTACGGACCATAAACAATACGAATATAACAAAAAATGAGAAAAAAATTTCGAAATTTTCCCGAAATTTACATAACACCCCCCTTTGAAGTTTTGCGTTTTTTTCCAAAAATATTTTTCGAAATCAATAAATCTAATAGTGGATTTCTATAGAGTAGTGCCGGGGTGATAACGAATGGGCGTCCGTTTCGCTCTAACTCGCATATTAGCGACGCAAAACCGTTTTAAAGTTTTACAGATTTGAAATTTTTCAAATGGCCAAAAATCCAAAATTTCAAAGTCCGTTTGCGAGCTTAATAAGCGTCGGCGCCCTTTTCTAATGCTTATACACGTACCTACGGACCATAAACAATACGAATATAACAAAAAATTAGAAAAAAATTTCGAAATTTTCCCGAAATTTACATAACACCCCCCTTTGAAGTTTTGCGTTTTTTTCCAAAAATATTTTTTCGAAATCAATAACTCTAATAGTCGATTTCGATAGAGTAGTGCCGGGGTGATAACGAATGGGCGTCCGTTTCGCTCTAACTCGCATATTAGCGACGCAAAACCGTTTTAAAGTTTTACAGATTTGAAATTTTTCAAATGGCCAAAAACCAAAATTTCAAAGTCCGTTTGCGAGCTTAATAAGCGTCGGCGCCCTTTTCTAATGCTTATACACGTACCTACGGACCATAAACAATACGAATATAACAAAAATTAGAAAAAAATTTCGAAATTTTCCCGAAATTTACATAACACCCCCCTTTGAAGTTTTTGCGTTTTTTCCAAAAATATTTTTCGAAATCAATAAATCTAATAGTGGATTTCTATAGAGTAGTGCCGGGGTGATAACGAATGGGCGTCCGTTTCGCTCTAACTCGCATATTAGCGACGCAAAACCGTTTTAAAGTTTTACAGATTTGAAATTTTTCAAATGGCCAAAAATCCAAAATTTCAAAGTCCGTTTGCGAGCTTAATAAGCGTCGGCGCCCTTTTCTAATGCTTATACACGTACCTACGGACCATAAACAATACGAATATAAGAAAAAATTAGAAAAAAAAAATTTTAAAATTTTCCCGAAATTTACATAACACCCCCCCCCCTTTGAAGTTTTTGCGTTTTTTTCCAAAAAATATTTTTTCGAAATCAATAAATCTAATAGTGGATTTCTATAGAGTAGTGCCGGGGTGATAACGAATGGGCGTCCGTTTCGCTCTAACTCGCATATTAGCGACGCAAAACCGTTTTAAAGTTTTACAGATTTGAAATTTTTCAAATGGCCAAAAATCCAAAATTTCAAAGTCCGTTTGCGAGCTTAATAAGCGTCGGCGCCCTTTTCTAATGCTTATACACGTACCTACGGACCATAAACAATACGAATATAACAAAAAATTAGAAAAAAAAATTTCGAAATTTTCCCGAAATTTACATAACACCCCCCCTTTGAAGTTTTTGCGTTTTTTCCAAAAAATATTTTTTCGAAATCAATAAATCTAATAGTGGATTTCTATAGAGTAGTGCCGGGGTGATAACGAATGGGCGTCCGTTTCGCTCTAACTCGCATATTAGCGACGCAAAACCGTTTTAAAGTTTTACAGATTTGAAATTTTTCAAATGGCCAAAAATCCAAATTTCAAAGTCCGTTTGCGAGCTTAATAAGCGTCGGCGCCCTTTTCTAATGCTTATACACGTACCTACGGACCATAAACAATACGAATATAACAAAAAATTAGAAAAAAAATTTCGAAATTTTCCCGAAATTTACATAACAACACACCCTTTGTAGTTTTTGCGTTTTTTTCCAAAAATATTTATTCCAAATCAATAAATCTCATCGGCGATTTCTATAGAGTAGTGCCGGGGTGATAACGAATGGGCGTCCGTTTCGCTCTAACTCGCATATTAGCGACGCAAAACCGTTTTAAAGTTTTACAGATTTGAAATTTTTCAAATGGCCAAAAATCCAAAATTTCAAAGTCCGTTTGCGAGCTTAATAAGCGTCGGCGCCCTTTTCTAATGCTTATACACGTACCTACGGACCATAAACAATACGAATATAAGAAAAAATTAGAAAAAAAAAATTTTAAAGTTTTCCCGAACTTTACATAACACCCCCTTTGAAGTTTTTGCGTTTTTTCAAAAATATTTTTTCGAAATCAATAAATCTAATAGTGGATTTCTATAGAGTAGTGCCGGGGTGATAACGAATGGGCGTCCGTTTCGCTCTAACTCGCATATTAGCGACGCAAAACCGTTTTAAAGTTTTACAGATTTGAAATTTTTCAAATGGCCAAAAATCCAAAATTTCAAAGTCCGTTTGCGAGCTTAATAAGCGTCGGCGCCCTTTTCTAATGCTTATACACGTACCTACGGACCATAAACAATACGAATATAACAAAAAATTAGAAAAAAATTTCGAAATTTTCCCGAAATTTACATAACACCCCCCTTTGAAGTTTTGCGTTTTTTTCAAAAATATTTTTTCGAAATCAATAAATCTAATAGTGGATTTCTATAGAGTAGTGCCGGGGTGATAACGAATGGGCGTCCGTTTCGCTCTAACTCGCATATTAGCGACGCAAAACCGTTTTAAAGTTTTACAGATTTGAAATTTTTCAAATGGCCAAAAATCCAAAATTTCAAAGTCCGTTTGCGAGCTTAATAAGCGTCGGCGCCCTTTTCTAATGCTTATACACGTACCTACGGACCATAAACAATACGAATATAACAAAAAATTAGAAAAAAAAAATTTTAAAATTTTCCCGAAATTTACATACCACCCCCCCATGTCAAGTTTTTGGGTTTTTTCTTAATTATTTTATGTCGAAATCAATAAATCTAATAGTGGATTTCTATAGAGTAGTGCCGGGGTGATAACGAATGGGCGTCCGTTTCGCTCTAACTCGCATATTAGCGACGCAAAACCGTTTTAAAGTTTTACAGATTTGAAATTTTTCAAATGGCCAAAAATCCAAAATTTCAAAGTCCGTTTGCGAGCTTAATAAGCGTCGGCGCCCTTTTCTAATGCTTATACACGTACCTACGGACCATAAACAATACGACTATAACAAAAAATTAGAAAAAAATTTCGAAATTTTCCCGAAATTTACATAACACCCCCCTTTGAAGTTTTTGCGTTTTTTTACATAAATATTTTTTCGAAATCAATAAATCTAATAGTGGATTTCTATAGAGTAGTGCCGGGGTGATAACGAATGGGCGTCGGTTTCGCTCTAACTCGCATATTAGCGACGCAAAACCGTTTTAAAGTTTTACAGATTTGAAATTTTTCAATTGGGCAAAAGAACAAAATTTCAAAGTCCGTTTGCGAGCTTAATAAGCGTCGGCGCCCTTTTCTAATGCTTATACACGTACCTACGGACCATAAACAATACGAATATAACAAAAAATTAGATAAAAAAATTTCGGAGTTTTCGCGACATGTACATAACACCCCCCTTTGAAGTTTTTGCGTTTTTTTCCAAAAATATTTTTTCGAAATCAATAAATCTAATAGTGGATTTCTATAGAGTAGTGCCGGGGTGATAACGAATGGGCGTCCGTTTCGCTCTAACTCGCATATTAGCGACGCAAAACCGTTTTAAAGTTTTACAGATTTGAAATTTTTCAAATGGCCAAAAATCCAAAATTTCAAAGTCCGTTTGCGAGCTTAATAAGCGTCGGCGCCCTTTTCTAATGCTTATACACGTACCTACGGACCATAAACAATACGAATATAACAAAAAATTAGAAAAAAAAATTTCGAAATTTTCCCGAAATTTACATAACACCCCCCCCGTTGAAGTGTTTGGGTTTTTTTGCAAATATTTTTTCGAAATCAATAAATCTAATAGTGGATTTCTATAGAGTAGTGCCGGGGTGATAACGAATGGGCGTCCGTTTCGCTCTAACTCGCATATTAGCGACGCAAAACCGTTTTAAAGTTTTACAGATTTGAAATTTTTCAAATGGCCAAAAATCCAAAATTTCAAAGTCCGTTTGCGAGCTTAATAAGCGTCGGCGCCCTTTTCTAATGCTTATACACGTACCTACGGACCATAAACAATACGAATATAACAAAAAATTAGAAACAAAAATTTCGAAATTTTCCCGAAATTTACATCACACCCCCTTTGAAGTTTTTGCGTTTTTTTCCAAAAATATTTTTTCGAAATCAATAAATCTAATAGTGGATTTCTATAGAGTAGTGCCGGGGTGATAACGAATGGGCGTCCGTTTCGCTCTAACTCGCATATTAGCGACGCAAAACCGTTTTAAAGTTTTACAGATTTGAAATTTTTCAAATGGCCAAAAATCCAAAATTTCAAAGTCCGTTTGCGAGCTTAATAAGCGTCGGCGCCCTTTTCTAATGCTTATACACGTACCTACGGACCATAAACAATACAAATATAACAAAAATTAGAAAAAAATTTCGAAATTTTCCCGAAATTTACATAACACCCCCCTTTGAAGTTTTTGCGTTTTTTCCAAAAATATTTTTTCGAAATCAATAAATCTAATAGTGGATTTCCTATAGAGTAGTGCCGGGGTGATAACGAATGGGCGTCCGTTTCGCTCTAACTCGCATATTAGCGACGCAAAACCGTTTTAAAGTTTTACAGATTTGAAATTTTTCAAATGGCCAAAAAGCAAAATTTCAAAGTCCGTTTGCGAGCTTAATAAGCGTCGGCGCCCTTTTCTAATGCTTATACACGTACCTACGGACCATAAACAATACGAATATAACAAAAAATTAGAAAAAAATTTCGAAATTTTCCCGAAATTTACATAACACCCCCTTTGAAGTTTTTGCGTTTTTTTCCAAAAATATTTTTTCGAAATCAATAAATCTAATAGTGGATTTCTATAGAGTAGTGCCGGGGTGATAACGAATGGGCGTCCGTTTCGCTCTAACTCGCATATTAGCGACGCAAAACCGTTTTAAAGTTTTACAGATTTGAAATTTTTCAAATGGCCAAAAATCCAAAATTTCAAAGTCCGTTTGCGAGCTTAATAAGCGTCGGCGCCCTTTTCTAATGCTTATACACGTACCTACGGACCATAAACAATACGAATATAACAAAAAATTAGAAAAAAATTTCGAAATTTTCCCGAAATTTACATAACACCCCCCTTTGTAGTTTTTGCGTTTGAGCAAAAATATATTTTTTCCAAATCAAACAATCTACTTGTGGTTTTCTATAGAGTAGTGCCGGGGTGATAACGAATGGGCGTCCGTTTCGCTCTAACTCGCATATTAGCGACGCAAAACCGTTTTAAAGTTTTACAGATTTGAAATTTTTCAAATGGCCAAAAATCAAAATTTCAAAGTCCGTTTGCGAGCTTAATAAGCGTCGGCGCCCTTTTTTCTAATTTATACACGTACCTACGGACCATAAACAATACGAATATAACAAAAAATTAGAAAAAAATTTCGAAATTTTCCCGAAATTTACATAACACCCCCCTTTGAAGTTTTTGCGTTTTTTTCCAAAAATATTTTTTCGAAATCAATAAATCTAATAGTGGATTTCTATAGAGTAGTGCCGGGGTGATAACGAATGGGCGTCCGTTTCGCTCTAACTCGCATATTAGCGACGCAAAACCGTTTTAAAGTTTTACAGATTTGAAATTTTTCAAATGGCCAAAAATCCAAAATTTCAAAGTCCGTTTGCGAGCTTAATAAGCGTCGGCGCCCTTTTCTAATGCTTATACACGTACCTACGGACCATAAACAATACGAATATAACAAAAAATAAATAAAAAAACTTTCGAAATTTTACCGAAATTTACATAACACCCCCCTTTGAAGTTTTTGCGTTTTTTTCCAAAAATATATTTTCGAAATCAATAAATCTAATAGTGGATTTCTATAGAGTAGTGCCGGGGTGATAACGAATGGGCGTCCGTTTCGCTCTAACTCGCATATTAGCGACGCAAAACCGTTTTAAAGTTTTAGTGATTTGTTTTTTTTGATTTGTGCACTTTTCCATTATTTCATAGTCCGTTTGCGAGCTTAATAAGCGTCGGCGCCCTTTTCTAATGCTTATACACGTACCTACGGACCATAAACAATACGAATATAACAAAAAATTAGAAAAAAATTTCGAAATTTTCCCGAAATTTACATAACACCCCCCCTTGAAGTTTTTGCGTTTTTTCCAAAAATATTTTTTTCGAAATCAATAAATCTAATAGTGGATTTCTATAGAGTAGTGCCGGGGTGATAACGAATGGGCGTCCGTTTCGCTCTAACTCGCATATTAGCGACGCAAAACCGTTTTAAAGTTTTACAGATGTGAAATTCTTCAAATGGCCAAAAATCAAAATTTCAAAGTCCGTTTGCGAGCTTAATAAGCGTCGGCGCCCTTTTCTAATGCTTATACACGTACCTACGGACCATAAACAATACGAATATAACAAAAAATTAGAAAAAAATTTCGAAATTTTCCCGAAATTTACATAACACCCCCCTTTGAAGTTTTTGCGTTTTTTCCAAAAATATTTTTTCGAAATCAATAAATCTAATAGTGGATTTCTATAGAGTAGTGCCGGGGTGATAACGAATGGGCGTCCGTTTCGCTCTAACTCGCATATTAGCGACGCAAAACCGTTTTAAAGTTTTACAGATTTGAAATTTTTCAAATGGCCAAAAATCCAAAATTTCAAAGTCCGTTTGCGAGCTTAATAAGCGTCGGCGCCCTTTTCTAATGCTTATACACGTACCTACGGACCATAAACAATACGAATATAACAAAAAATTAGAAAAAAAAATTTCGAAATTTTCCCGAAATTTACATAACACCCCCCCTCTGAGGTTTTTGCGTTATTTTCCAAAAAATAATTTTTCGAAATCAATAAATCTAATAGTGGATTTCTATAGAGTAGTGCCGGGGTGATAACGAATGGGCGTCCGTTTCGCTCTAACTCGCATATTAGCGACGCAAAACCGTTTTAAAGTTTTACAGATTTGAAATTTTTCAAATGGCCAAAAATCAAAATTTCAAAGTCCGTTTGCGAGCTTAATAAGCGTCGGCGCCCTTTTCTAATGCTTATACACGTACCTACGGACCATAAACAATACGAATATAACAAAAAATTAGAAAAAAATTTCGAAATTTTCCCGAAATTTACATAACACCCCCCTTTGAAGTTTTTGCGTTTTTTTCCAAAAATATTTTTTCGAAATCAATAAATCTAATAGTGGATTTCTATAGAGTAGTGCCGGGGTGATATCGAATGGGCGTCCGTTTCGCTCTAACTCGCATATTAGCGACGCAAAACCGTTTTAATGTTTTAGAGATTTGAAATTTTTCAAATGGCCAAAAATCAAAATTTCAAAGTCCGTTTGCGAGCTTAATAAGCGTCGGCGCCCTTTTCTAATGCTTATACACGTACCTACGGACCATAAACAATACGAATATAACAAAAAATTAGAAAAAAATTTCGAAATTTTCCCGAAATTTACATAACACCCCCCTTTGAAGTTTTTGCGTTTTTTCCAAAAATATTTTTCGAAATCAATAAATCTAATAGTGGATTTCTATAGAGTAGTGCCGGGGTGATAACGAATGGGCGTCCGTTTCGCTCTAACTCGCATATTAGCGACGCAAAACCGTTTTAAAGTTTTACAGATTTGAAATTTTACAAATGTAGAAAATAGAAAAATTTCAAAGTCCGTTTGATAGCTTAATAAGAGTGGGCGCCCTTTTCTAATGCTTATACACGTACCTACGGACCATAAACAATACGAATATAACAAAAAATTAGAAAAAAATTTCGAAATTTTCCCGAAATTTACATAACACCCCCCTTTGAAGTTTTTGCGTTTTTTCCAAAAATATTTTTCGAAATCAATAAATCTAATAGTGGATTTCTATAGAGTAGTGCCGGGGTGATAACGAATGGGCGTCCGTTTCGCTCTAACTCGCATATTAGCGACGCAAAACCGTTTTAAAGTTTTACAGATTTGAAATTTTTCAAATGGCCAAAAATCAAAATTTCAAAGTCCGTTTGCGAGCTTAATAAGCGTCGGCGCCCTTTTCTAATGCTTATACACGTACCTACGGACCATAAACAATACGAATATAACAAAAAATTAGAAAAAAATTTCGAAATTTTCCCGAAATTTACATAACACCCCCCTTTGAAGTTTTTGCGTTTTTTCCAAAAATATTTTTTCGAAATCAATAAATCTAATAGTGGATTTCTATAGAGTAGTGCCGGGGTGATAACGAATGGGCGTCCGTTTCGCTCTAACTCGCATATTAGCGACGCAAAACCGTTTTAAAGTTTTACAGATTTGAAATTTTTCAAATGGCCAAAAATCAAAATTTCAAAGTCCGTTTGCGAGCTTAATAAGCGTCGGCGCCCTTTTCTAATGCTTATACACGTACCTACGGACCATAAACAATACGAATATAACAAAAAATTAGAAAAAAATTTCGAAATTTTCCCGAAATTTACATAACACCCCCTTTGAAGTTTTTGCGTTTTTTTCCAAAAAATATTTTTCGAAATCAATAAATCTAATAGTGGATTTCTATAGAGTAGTGCCGGGGTGATAACGAATGGGCGTCCGTTTCGCTCTAACTCGCATATTAGCGACGCAAAACCGTTTTAAAGTTTTACAGATTTGAAATTTTCAAATGGCCAAAAATCAAAATTTCAAAGTCCGTTTGCGAGCTTAATAAGCGTCGGCGCCCTTTTCTAATGCTTATACACGTACCTACGGACCATAAACAATACGAATATAACAAAAAATTAGAAAAAAATTTCGAAATTTTCCCGAAATTTACATAACACCCCCTTTGAAGTTTTTGCGTTTTTTTCCAAAAATATTTTTTCGAAATCAATAAATCTAATAGTGGATTTCTATAGAGTAGTGCCGGGGTGATAACAAATGGGCGTCCGTTTCGCTCTAACTCGCATATTAGCGACGCAAAACCGTTTTAAAGTTTTACAGATTTGAAATTTTTCAAATGGCCAAAAATCAAAATTTCAAAGTCCGTTTGCGAGCTTAATAAGCGTCGGCGCCCTTTTCTAATGCTTATACACGTACCTACGGACCATAAACAATACGAATATAACAAAAAATTAGAAAAAAATTTCGAAATTTTCCCGAAATTTACATAACACCCCCCTTTGAAGTTTTTGCGTTTTTTTCAAAAATATTTTTTCGAAATCAATAAATCTAATAGTGGATTTCTATAGAGTAGTGCCGGGGTGATAACGAATGGGCGTCCGTTTCGCTCTAACTCGCATATTAGCGACGCAAAACCGTTTTAAAGTTTTACAGATTTGAAATTTTTCAAATGGCCAAAAATCCAAAATTTCAAAGTCCGTTTGCGAGCTTAATAAGCGTCGGCGCCCTTTTCTAATGCTTATACACGTACCTACGGACCATAAACAATACGAATATAACAAAAAATTAGAAAAAAATTTCGAAATTTTCCCGAAATTTACATAACACCCCCCTTTGAAGTTTTTGCGTTTTTTTCCAAAAATATTTTTCGAAATCAATAAATCTAATAGTGGATTTCTATAGAGTAGTGCCGGGGTGATAACGAATGGGCGTCCGTTTCGCTCTAACTCGCATATTAGCGACGCAAAACCGTTTTAAAGTTTTACAGATTTGAAATTTTTCAAATGGACAAAAATACAAAAATTCAAAGTCCGTTTGCGAGCTTAATAAGCGTCGGCGCCCTTTTCTAATGCTTATACACGTACCTACGGACCATAAACAATACGAATATAAGAAAAAAATACACAAAAAGAGTTCGAAATTTTACCGAAAATTACATAACACCCCCTTTGAAGTTTTTGCGTTTTTTCCAAAATATTTTTTCGAAATCAATAAATCTAATAGTGGATTTCTATAGAGTAGTGCCGGGGTGATAACGAATGGGCGTCCGTTTCGCTCTAACTCGCATATTAGCGACGCAAAACCGTTTTAAAGTTTTACAGATTTGAAATTTTTCAAATGGCCAAAAATCAAAATTTCAAAGTCCGTTTGCGAGCTTATTAAGCGTCGGCGCCCTTTTCTAATGCTTATACACGTACCTACGGACCATAAACAATACGAATATAACAAAAAATTAGTCAATAAACATTTCGAAATTTTCCCGTAATTTACATAACACCCCCCTTTGAAGTTTTTGCGTTTTTTTCCAAAAATATTTTTTCGTAATCAATAACTCTTCTAGTGGATTTCTATAGAGTAGTGCCGGGGTGATAACGAATGGGCGTCCGTTTCGCTCTAACTCGCATATTAGCGACGCAAAACCGTTTTAAAGTTTTACAGATTTGAAATTTTCAAATTGCCAAAAATACAAAAATTCAAAGTACGTTTTCGAGCTTAATAATCGTCGGCGCCCTTTTCTAATGCTTATACACGTACCTACGGACCATAAACAATACGAATATAACAAAAAATTAGAAAAAAATTTCGAAATTTTCCCGAAATTTACATAACACCCCCCTTTGAAGTTTTTGCGTTTTTTCCAAAAATATTTTTCGAAATCAATAAATCTAATAGTGGATTTCTATAGAGTAGTGCCGGGGTGATAACGAATGGGCGTCCGTTTCGCTCTAACTCGCATATTAGCGACGCAAAACCGTTTTAAAGTTTTACAGATTTGAAATTTTTCAAATGGCCAAAAATCCAAAATTTCAAAGTCCGTTTGCGAGCTTAATAAGCGTCGGCGCCCTTTTCTAATGCTTATACACGTACCTACGGACCATAAACAATACGAATATAACAAAAAATTAGAAAAAAATTTCGAAATTTTCCCGAAATTTACATAACACCCCCCTTTGAAGTTTTTGCGTTTTTTCCAAAAATATTTTTTTCGAAATCAATAAATCTAATAGTGGATTTCTATAGAGTAGTGCCGGGGTGATAACGAATGGGCGTCCGTTTCGCTCTAACTCGCATATTAGCGACGCAAAACCGTTTTAAAGTTTTACAGATTTGAAATTTTTCAAATGGCCAAAAATCAAAATTTCAAAGTCCGTTTGCGAGCTTAATAAGCGTCGGCGCCCTTTTCTAATGCTTATACACGTACCTACGGACCATAAACAATACGAATATAACAAAAAATTAGAAAAAAATTTCGAAATTTTCCCGAAATTTACATAACACCCCCCTTTGAAGTTTTTGCGTTTTTTTCAAAAAATATTTTTCGAAATCAATAAATCTAATAGTGGATTTCTATAGAGTAGTGCCGGGGTGATAACGAATGGGCGTCCGTTTCGCTCTAACTCGCATATTAGCGACGCAAAACCGTTTTAAAGTTTTACAGATTTGAAATTTTTCAAATGGCCAAAAATCAAAATTTCAAAGTCCGTTTGCGAGCTTAATAAGCGTCGGCGCCCTTTTCTAATGCTTATACACGTACCTACGGACCATAAACAATACGAATATAACAAAAATTAGAAAAAAATTTCGAAATTTTCCCGAAATTTACATAACACCCCCCTTTGAAGTTTTTGCGTTTTTTTCAAAAAATATTTTTCGAAATCAATAAATCTAATAGTGGATTTCTATAGAGTAGTGCCGGGGTGATAACGAATGGGCGTCCGTTTCGCTCTAACTCGCATATTAGCGACGCAAAACCGTTTTAAAGTTTTACAGATTTGAAATTTTTCAAATGGCCAAAAATCCAAAATTTCAAAGTCCGTTTGCGAGCTTAATAAGCGTCGGCGCCCTTTTCTAATGCTTATACACGTACCTACGGACCATAAACAATACGAATATAACAAAAAATTAGAAAAAAATTTCGAAATTTTCCCGAAATTTACATAACACCCCCTTTGAAGTTTTGCGTTTTTTTCAAAAAATTTTTTCGAAATCAATAAATCTAATAGTGGATTTCTATAGAGTAGTGCCGGGGTGATAACGAATGGGCGTCCGTTTCGCTCTAACTCGCATATTAGCGACGCAAAACCGTTTTAAAGTTTTACAGATTTGAAATTTTTCAAATGGCCAAAAATCAAAATTTCAAAGTCCGTTTGCGAGCTTAATAAGCGTCGGCGCCCTTTTCTAATGCTTATACACGTACCTACGGACCATAAACAATACGAATATAACAAAAAATTAGAAAAAAATTTCGAAATTTTCCCGAAATTTACATAACACCCCCCTTTGAAGTTTTTGCGTTTTTTCCAAAAAATATTTTCGAAATCAATAAATCTAATAGTGGATTTCTATAGAGTAGTGCCGGGGTGATAACGAATGGGCGTCGGTTTCGCTCTAACTCGCATATTAGCGACGCAAAACCGTTTTAAAGTTTTACAGATTTGAAATTTTTCAAATGGCCAAAAATCCAAAATTTCAAAGTCCGTTTGCGAGCTTAATAAGCGTCGGCGCCCTTTTCTAATGCTTATACACGTACCTACGGACCATAAACAATACGAATATAACAAAAAATTAGAAAACAAAATTTCGAAATTTTCCCGAAATTTACATAACACCCCCCCCTTTGAAGTTTTTGCGTTTTTTCCAAAAAATATTTTTTCGAAATCAATAAATCTAATAGTGGATTTCTATAGAGTAGTGCCGGGGTGATAACGAATGGGCGTCCGTTTCGCTCTAACTCGCTTCTTAGCGACGCACAACCGTTTTAGAGTTTTTCAGATTTGAAAGTGTTCAAATGGCCAAAAATCAAAATTTCAAAGTCCGTTTGCGAGCTTAATAAGCGTCGGCGCCCTTTTCTAATGCTTATACACGTACCTACGGACCATAAACAATACGAATATAACAAAAAATTAGAAAAAAATTTCGAAATTTTCCCGAAATTTACATAACACCCCCCTTTGAAGTTTTTGCGTTTTTTTCCAAAAATATTTTTCGAAATCAATAAATCT